>CADDXX010000533.1:356025-555428 GCA_902810485.1 Alauda arvensis
CWGYTKKTCCRTTTTGTGACCATTTCAAGTCCACCTTGGCTGTAGCCCTGGCCAGGCTCTTGGGCCTTGCTGCCCAAGGTGTACTATAGGGCCTTTCAATAAATATCTACTTTATTCTCTAGCKCTGTCCAGTCTCTMTWYCAGATCAGCCTTCCYRARGCATCACCTRTGCTGATGAGGGCAGCCCCACAGYACCCAGAMAAGAAGGGTGTTGRTGGCAACAGGCCCTGATGAACACCAGCCAAAAACCRGGTAACAATTCAGGGCCAAGGACAAGCCAGAAATCCAAATAATTGCTCAGAAACAAGACTGGAGACCCTGCAGCACCTCTGGAGGGTGCTAAATTGGGATCCTTGGCTGTGGGTAGGTTTAGGGTASCTAGGCAAGGACAGTCAGGTCCACRATTCTTTYAYAGCCCTGMARAGGTCTCTTTTTAGTACACAGTCTACTTTAAGATGTGTTGTGAGTAAAAAATTATAAATGACTACTACAAAGTAAAAAAGTGTTCACTCAAGCTGAAAATAATTGAGCCATACCATTTCATTTTTGTTAAGCAAAAAAAATAGCTGAGAAAACATGAATTTTCATATAACATAAAAACCATAAGAAAATTATTTGTACTGGCAAAGTAAGTGATGTCACTGAAACTGCAAGGTGATCTCATTAGCAGCATGATATTGTACAAGCKTTGCACAATAATTGCTTAAACACTTCCAATATTATTCAGAAAGTTCAAACATATTTCAAAGTCCGCTAGATTTTGCTCTGATACAGTATTCCCTAGGAAGCTAAATTATTTGTTGATTTRTTAAGGAGAACAATGATCTAAATGCCAGAACTGAAGTGTATGTAGTTGAGGTTCAAATGGAGAGACATTAACCCACTCACTAAATTTAATGCAGACACGTAAATTGTTCCAAAGATAAAAATAAACTCTTTTTAAGTTGGAGCCTTTCCCTGCCAGAAACCACATCTTAAGAATGAAAAAACTTTGTTGTGATTTTTTGTTTCAAGACCCCATTCTAAAAGAGGAATAAAAAATACTTTTAGAATGACCCCATACTTGCTTACTTAAGATTATAATCTGAGACTGTATTTTAAATACTACTATAGTTATTATGATTCATGATTGCAGTTTTTCCAGCACGTTACATTAGAACATAAGCTCCAAAGGAGTAAAGTGATGGAGAAATTTCAAGACCAGGGAAAAAAAATGTGAATCAGTATGCTTTTTAGTCCAAGTGCTGAGAGAGTTCAGCACATTGGGATTTTCAGCTACAGTCAAGAAAAGAAATTTATTGTAAATTATATGCCATTAACCTTTGAAAGTAACTTTTCCTTTACATGAGTTGTATTCTACCAGCTGCTTATTATACTACCAGTTCCTCTGAATAATAGATTGTTAAACTTACTTTTAAAAATTAATTTCTCTTGCTAATAATGGGAGCATCCCTGGTCTTCAAAAGAATAAACTGTACTTSAATTAATTCAGCCCAGAAGTGTTGTCTTCTTCCAGTGCTGTTTTTTGTGAGTAAATAATAAAAAAGCATTTAAGCTTTCAAAACTAAAAGTGTTCTCATATGCTTGACTTCTTTAAGATATAATTAATTCAAGTTCTAATTTAAGCAATTTCATTTCTTCACTGTTTGCAGGTTGGTGTGAATTGCTTGTGAGCCCCATAATGATGTCACTCCACAATAATAATAAATTGTGGGCTTAAGTATGCTTTGCTGTATGTATCATTCATCTCTGTGTTTTCATCTGCAATTCCATAGCTCATACTTTTAAATATCTTATGAGGAAAAAGCAAACAAATGTGAGCTCATAGTATGGTGTTACCAAAAGCTTTCCTCTTTCTAACACATATTTGTTGTCCTTCCATCACCCTCCCTTTTCTGTTTCCCCTTTCAAATCTACCTCTTTGACCTCTTATGTGTCCTCTTTTTTCATTTTCTCCTTCTATGCTGTTTTCTTTGTTCATTTTCTTTCTCTCTCTATAGTGGGAATATTTTATTAGCAGTGGAATTTGGACTTCCTCAGATAATTTTGCTATAAGCTTGACAGRCATACATGGAAATGCCCTTGTCCATGATCMCACAARTGGYTGTATTTCATTGTAGCAGTTCTAGYTGGTRTTTTTAAAGTATYAATCTTCYGTTTATTTGAGGAAAACCAAATGACAGTTAAATAGAAACTTGGGATTCTGACATTTCAGACCCAATCTWAAGTACTCTTGTGTGTTAACAGAGATTTCTTTTGAATTTTCTTCCATTTATGGTGGATTGATTGCATCTTTTAGGTCCTTCCCCTATCTTTAGTAAAGGATAAAGCAACTGCATATTCTACAGTTTACAACGGTGTTTGACTGGTTAAAAAAATCCTCAAATCTGGCTATAAGACTCCCATGCATGAGAAGATCTCTTGTGGGTGTTGAGACAGATGCTAAACCAAGATATTATGCAGAACTTTAATAAATGTAATTTTTTTTAAATTAAACAGGAAAAACATTCAAAACAATCTATTAGTCAATTGTTTAATTTGTAGGTATCTAGATATGGGATATTTGCTTTATTTTACTTTATTTTTGACTCTAACACACTCCTCCCAACATGAATTTTAAACACATGGATTACAAAGCCAGTGTTCAATAATGACGTTCTTAATTTTAAAAGCCTGTGGTTAAAGGGTAATTAAAGCAAAAATATTRTCACCTTGATGTCCAGTATACARTGCAGTATTTTAAATTTTCAGTAARCATGSAMTTYAGCCASAGGAACTGTCCTGAAATAGCTTGCTGAGATGCTTTGACCTTAGAAATATTTAAGCCTACCTTAAAGATGATATGAGAGCCTAGAACYTGAACTGCAATCATTCTTCCTTCAAACACTACATTGTGGTAGTTGTTGTGATCACCTTTCATGAAGTGAGCCCACTTCTATTCTCCTCCATTTTCTGTCAGCTTCTGCAGTTCCAGGACACTAATAGAAAAACAGAAGATAAAAAAGCCCAAGTCAGTAGTGACACTTCTACAGAGTAGCCCATTTACATTTCAGTGTGCTTAACAGGAGACATTTGGATTGCTGCCCTAAAGAAAAATGTTTTGAAGGTAAGAATACAAAACTGCAAAATATGTAAGCAAACTGAGATTTTTTTAAGTCTTTTTTTCTCCACTTTTATCTCCCTTTATCAAGAGTATAAATTCCAACATCCATGGCATGGAAAGAGGATTCAATAATAAGTATTATAATTTATTGGGAATACATAAAAAAACATGATTTTCTGCAAAGGTATGAAGAGCTTCCCCCAAACTACAGACCACTTCTAATGAAAATACATCTTACTTCTTTCCAGCTTAATTTGCAAGCTGCTAGAGATTCCTTGTCATTCTCCGTTCTAGAAGAACCACTCCTAAAAAATTACTTCTTCTGGCCAAACCTATGGAAAAYGGAATAGTATCAGAAGGAAAAATTCAAATGGGAGTGATTAGTGAGGTCTCCTGATTTCTGGTGACATATTTTGAGAAATGGTCATCYTTTTTTATTTGCTCCAGAATTTTTCTGCCTTAGTAGCAGAAGTGAATGCATATTATCTTAGTCATGACACCCTGTGGCTCAGCATGTAATTCAAAACTGAAATGTGTGGCTTCTCTGTGAGTGTTACAGATGGTGAACAGTGGCAGCTCAGAGGGCAATGCCCTTTCACTTTTGTTATCAGCCAGCAGTAGGTCAATCCCTTTAGGAAGATAGTAACATCTTAAAAAGCCACTGTTGACCAGTTAGAGCCTTGACGCCATCCGGGTAAAATGAAATTAAAATAAGGCTCACCCACCTGTTGCAATGGCTCATTATTAATATACAGAGGTCAGCATGAGCAGCTAAGCAGTAAAAGACACTTCCCATGAATGGTAAGTGGAAGATATTGGGCATCTAAGACCAAAATTACCCAGAAAAGGAGAAGTGGTGTTTGTCTCACTTGCTCAGAACTATAAAACAGACAACTCAAGTAGTGAGACTAGCAGAGAAATGTGGAGAAAGCAGCAGCTTTCAGACAGACATCCTTTGTCAGCAGTGGGTTTCCTGTATCCTTGAGCATCTCAGCTGAACTGCTATTTTAGAGGCTACTGTTGCCAACTGCTTCCATGAGCTATCATAACACATATGTATATTAATTACCAAAGGTGCTAAATAAATCCTTCTGCATCTTGGCTTTCTTACACATGACAGTCTACACAGAGTGCATTTTTGCTTTGTTATAGCCTGCTRTACTTCAAGTGAAATAATATRCTGGATTTGTGCCATTRACTTACACCCTGTGCATCCTTCTTRTGCCAGTAGATTTATGCATTGCTGACAGTAGGGACAGACCATAATCATATATTTCCCCCATACATTTTAGTGGAGAAAAATTAATATATCTGATTAAAATATCTTCACAGACTGACAGGGACAGCAGTAGCAGTAYGAGGGAGATTCTCATTGTGTTTGAAAATTACCTGAGGGGTTTCAGATGGTATTTTAATTAATTTATTATAACTTCTGAGTATAAATTACAATACAAAATCAAATCATTGAAACAAAATGCCTGAATGACATTTGAATTTTATTCKGTAATTCAACTACTACTGAATTGGGATTACCTCATCATATGGCAAAAAATGCAAGAAATTTCCAACACAGAATAAATGACCATGATGGTACTTTGGACACTAGAGTACTCAAGACACTTATCTATTGGAACATATGTATTACTACAGGCCTAATTCTAAAGAATGTGTTCTTGCACTTGTTTCATCATCACCTTTGCATTTGAAAGATGAAACCCAAATTACCATCCTGAATACATTTGCTGGCAGGTCTTTACACCCGTTTTGGACACAGTGAAGGTGTCTTCACAGTGGTACCAGTATAATTATACACTTAAAGCAAATAGCGAAAATGTTACATGTGCAAATTTATTTTAAAATTAGATTTCTGGCAAGTACATGAGAAAGTATTCAGGGTATGTTAAAATATCTGCAAATAATTGCCACTAAGTTTAATCAGTTATGTGAAATATGAAGTCAGCCCAAGGTCACCTTAAAAAGGAAAAGAATTATTTCAGCAGCCATTGCACATAACCAGATGGCATGACTGGGAGGTTAAAAGCAAGAAAGGACAGAGTTCTTCAAAGCTGGGTAAATTTGTTTATGTATGCAACTAGAATTAAGTAAATGAAAGATTCACTGATTATTTACAAATTAAATTCCCTAATTTTATAATTGATGAAGAATTGAATGGAGATAAGAAGCTTAAGACACATACAATATTTTCCTATTCATATGAATAAAAGGTCCATGTCTTTTCTTTAGAGATTTTAATACTGTTCATAGACATCTCCTGCTCTTCAGGCTCCCCCTATTCATTTCAGAGTGTGAAGAAGATCAAGCAGGCTGCATGTCTGCTCCTGCCAGCTCTTGCCAGCCTCTCTACAGAGATCTTCAAGGTTATTTCTATTTTATGTCCCTTTATCCGACATTTTAATAGAGATAGGAAAATAGTCATTGAATAATTAGGCATGTATAATTTATCCTAGTCTATCAAGTTTACCCTTCAAACTACCAGTTCCCCTTGTGTTCATCCCATCATCTCACATCTGTACTCCAGGTGATAACTTTACATACCTTTAAACTGTTACTGACTTTGCTGTTGCTTAAGACACTTGTCTTTCATGGTACCAAAGACCATTGCATTTGTAATTTAGCAACTATTGTATTAATTAATGAATAGGTCATAGTTGTAAGCAGCTAAAAGTCATGAGAGACATCTAACAGAGTACTGGACTTGAAGCCAAGTACTGCTTTGGAAGCAGGCATAGCCATACTAGATAAATAAGCACTGCTTGAGTAAAGCATGACCAGCAGAGCCAYGGTTCTTAACTATTTCATCTGATTATAATCAGATGGAGGAGGAGAATTTTCAAGGAAGACTCTATGATAAATGTGAAGTCCAGTGTCCATAGAAAGCAGAACAGGAACATCCTTCTGGATCTCACAGGCTCAAGCATAAACAGGGACTTAGAGTAACCTTCTGCTCTTTGATATAAGTAAAATTGRCATAAATAAAAGCTCAGAAACTAGTTGGAATGGGGCTGCATCGTTARCATGTCTGTGAATGTGTGGGTGAAAGAAGAAAATATCTAAATACCTKTGATAAGAATTTACAAAAAATGGCTTCTCCAGGGGAAAAGACTTGGGTTACTACTACAGGGGTGATATTAAAAAAGTGACTTGACATTTAAGAGTCCTGTGTTATGATTAGCATTATTTCATTTATTAGCACCATTTACATTTCCCAGTAGGATTATATTCCTGTTTAACACTGGCACCTTAAAATCCAGACCTCTTAACCCAAGAAAGGCTCCCTCCACAGTAGTTTAGGCACCCTGTGGGGCAATTAGCTATGATGAAGWGTTAAAATCACAGGATCAGGGATGGAAGGGTCCTCAGAATATTTCTTATCCAACTCAGTTTTCTAGGGCTTTACTCAGCTGGACCTGGGAAACCTCCAAGGATGGAGACAGCACAGCCTCTCCCCATAACCTATTCCACTGTTTATGTTTAGTCTGAACATTTTGTGTTTCAAGCTATGCCCCTTTCCATTGTTCACAACTGTGAGGGCCAGCTCCATTTTTGCAGTGACCACAAGCAGCTAATAGTGGGCTGCTGTTCAGTCTCCCCAAAGCTSCCTCTTCTCCTGCTGAACTCCCTCAACCTCTCCTCAAGAGGACAAGTGCTCCAGCTCACTGAGCAGYTTGCTTGCCCTTGCTGTGCTGTCTCCAAGTTATTGATGCCTTTCCTGGACTTTGGGGGTTGAGGGATGAGAATTGCCTCCTCCAGGTCACAGGCAAGGGTTGAGGAGAAGGGGTCCCCAATTAGACATTTAGACCCTGTGATTATAACTTTTTTCTAGCCTTCATGTAGAGTATGGCTGATTAAATACCAGCCCCTCAATCTAACCCTCCAGTCATTTTTCTATCCTTAAATTTTCTACTCAGTCATAATGTCTTTACTTCTATAAAATAACCTTGTGAGAGACAGTCAAAAGCCCTGCTAAAACCCATGCTAATGACATCCACTACTCTATCCTTGTCCACAGATCCTTTTTCTTTACTATAGAAGGCAGTAAGGTCAGTCACGTGGTWTACCACCTGACTCCATGGACTAGAAGTTTACATGCATTGCTGTCCAGATTAGATGCTTTTATAYTGCAAAAATAGGATTTAAAAAACCCTAAAATTAGTCTTTCATAGTTCTAGGAATTTTTTATGATGTCCATTGTATACACAGAACTGTTTTCATCATCAGCTGTTTAAACACTGTCTRTGAGTTCTTGCAGCAAATTAAAGAKGTTTCAAGTGAAAAATCATGACATTGCTGTCAAAAAAGAAGGGCTTCTGACAGACAGGATAATAATTGCCATATCCTGCCATTTTAGGTTGGTTCCTCAGTATAGCTCAACTTGACAGAATTARCATTAACTCAAAAGTTGATTAGTTATGGTTAGATTTTTTTTTTGTCAAGTTTACCATTTAATCTCCCATTAGAATTGATAAATCTTCTATTGCCTTTGGTGGAAAATAGTTTATGCCATGAGAAAAATCCAGAAAATACAGCTTGTGTCATTTGGTTGTAAGATGCTGGAGAAGAGCATCTTATACTGGGAATTGGGTTGCTCTGAAAGAAGAGAGAAAAAATTGCTTAGAAAAAAAATGTTTAGAATCTAGAAACTGATTTCCAGACCTAGAATACCTAATTTGACTTAGCCAAATGTTCTACAATACATTTGAGGAAAATAAAAGGACAGWAAGTTTGCCAGTGCATTTATCTGAGGAGTTCCTAAGAATATTTCAAGCTCAGACCTAATTTCTAGCACTTAATAATTAAAAAACCAACAACCCCAACAAACAAACCAACTGACTAACAAACAAAACACACTTTTAAATTTAAAAGTGCCTCCTAAATRACTTTCAATAAATTGCATTTCTAAYAATGTTACATACAGATATTRCCAGTGCAGTAGGTATTATGGTCAAGAAAACATTATGTATTTTGGCACTCTMTTACCTCTTTCTTCCTGAGAACCTCTCTTTCTGCAGCCTGTTAGATAGTTCAGRCTGGCAAGGAAGCCCTGTCAGATTATATAACTTTAATATATTTTATTTTCTTCATATTCAGCTACCTGTAAGTGCTATCCCATTTGCCRATCTGCWGGGGCTGTTTCCATATTAAAACATRTAATTGCAATATCCACCATCATCTTCATAAGATTGCTTTAAATTCTTTTAAATCATTTCTACATATACAGCTATGTGGTTAGTAAGACTTCAAAACCTTATATTGTCTCTCCACATGAATGGCTTCTAGTTCCCAGCTTCAAGTAGTCGTCTAAAAACCCAAATTCTAGCTGTTACTCAGAGAATGAATCATGGGACTCAAAGGCCCCCCTCACAGGCAAATACTCAAGAAGGCAATCTATCCATCAGGAGGAAGTAAAGASACTGACCTATAACATAATAATAAGCTAGGAGTATGCAGTAGGAGAGCACTAATGGATGCTATGTTATTTATAGCTACAACAAAACTCACTGCCTACAGTTTATAGATAGGCTCATTCAAAGTGGAAATAGGAGATGTGTCTCTACCAGTGAGGGAAAATAACCATTGGGTCACTTTATGAAGGAAAGTAGCAGATTTTCTGTCCATCATACCTTCTAAAATCAATAATGGATTTCTTTCCAGAGATGTACTGTATTAAACCATAAATTATTGGATTTCATGTGGATGGCATTGGGTGGGGTGTTACCACCCTGTGTCACATTACGGGTCAGACTAAATGAATGCAGTGTTCTCTTCTGGCCTTAAAAGCCATGAAGTGATCAATGGCTGTTTCAGGGCTACGTCCATGGAAAAAAGCAATTATTATGGCCAAAAGGAAAAGGAGACATCATGTGACCTGATAGGCCTAGTCAGTCAATACCAACCTATGGAGACTCCCAATACTCCTGAGGCAAAAAGTAATCAAATATATCTGAGCTGTGCTTTCTGCKTCTTAAAAATTCAGTAATTTTTCATTTTTGCTCTCCTGCATAGAATGTAATGGGTGAGATGTCATTTCATTTCATGGAAAGATGCAAGTACTGAAATGAGAGTGCCCTTCCAATGCATATAAACAAAGGGTGCCCTTCCTTCCTGTAATTTTCATCACTGCTCTATTTTACCCCTTTTCTGACCTGAATACCTCCTTTCCATCTGAATAACATTTATCAGGTTTTCTCCCTGCTTTCCCTGCCCACCTTTGGACTAATGAATCATTCACACCTTTGTATTTATTTATGCTTAAGGAAAAGGTGGCTGAAAAAATAGAAGAAAAATGACTGATGACTGAGTGAAAGTGCATTAGAAAYTCATTATTCTTTGCTTTCCTAAGTATTTTTTATATCTTGCGATGCAGATAAGTACTTTAAAAAAATTAAGAACTAGTGCCTTGTTCAAACAGAAAAATTCTGGAAAGACCACAGTCTGACCTTGTATATTATCACAGAGTCACAGAATTGCAGAATGGTTAGGGCTGGAARGYACTTCTGGAGYTYRTCTGRTCTAACCCATCTGCTAAAGTARGTTGCACAGGATCATGTCCAGACAGGTTTTGAATAACTTCAGAGAAGGAGACTTTACAACTTCTTTTGGCAACTCCACCAACCTCAAAATAAATATTTTGTCATATTCAGATGGAAGTTCCCGTGTCTCAATTTGTGCCCATTGTTCCTTCTCCTGTCAATGTCCTGAAAATGTGCTGTCTTAATTCTTTTGTTATTAATTATGTGCTATCTTAATTAATTTAGCTCTAAATTAACCTTCAGGATTCCTGTGCAGTCTGTCTAGAAGGTCACTAGAATACTAATGAATTCTCTTGTCTTCTTTAGCTCATCTGTGTATGGTAGTCTGTGTAGTGAGAAATGACTGAACTTTCTTTGAGACATTCACTACAAAACAATTTTCCTTGTCAGAAATTCATATCACTTGGGCTTCAAGCAAAGTACATGCTTTAAAAATATGAATAAATTCTGCACACTACTTATGAGGAACCTTCACTTTTTTTTTCATTATGAAAATCAATTTCTCCTATTGAGTCCAGAGCACTGTGACAAGATACTAGTGGAAGATGGATTATGTATAGATAGATACAGATATATAGATATGGATATAYAAATAGTTCCATGATCCTGAGAGAAAAGGAGACAGAAGGAAGGAATATCTCATAGCTGTCTGTGACATCATGTTGTTGGATGAGGAATACTCTTCCTGTCCCAGTCTCATTCAAATATTTTGTTTCAAAAATTGGGTGTTTAGGCTACACCTCTAAGTTGATGCCTTTTTATGTTTTGTACCTTAAAAAAGGTTCCTCAAACAGCTGAGTAAAAGGATCTTGTACATGCATAGGAATTATGTGAAAGGGATAAGTTTCTTATCGTGATGTAGAGTTATAACAATCCCACCAAAATCCTATCCATCTTAAAAGAACTGACAGTTCAGCCACGATTTATAGAAGTGCAGGTAAAATGCTTCTGCCTTATTCTGTGTCATTGTATCAGCAATGTGTAGATTAAATGATTCTTAATAATATGCTTTCCTACAGCACAAGATGACAGGTTTTCTTCTAAGGACTACAAAGCATTGTATCACTCTGTGCTGTTRCTGTCTATGTAGAGTGATATGCCTTTAAACTGCCAGAGTAAGATGTACCTCATCTTTTGACACCAAAAGAATTGATAGAACGCCATGAAAAATTGAACAGCATCATTTTGCCTTCATTTAATTGTAAAAAAAAAAAAAAAAAGCTTCCTAAAAATGTTATTTCTGATTGATTACAAACCTGTATGGTTCAAATTCTGAGGGACTAAATTAAAAAAATAATTTTTTTTTTTTATTTGAGAATATTATTTGATTAATTATTCTGAATTTCCTCAAAGTTTTGTGGKCAATTGTACTGTTACTTAGCATCTGTAATAAGGATTTGGGAAGAAAAATAGAATCAAAGAGATATTTTCTGAGAGCTTTTGCTGTCAAGTATATCGAGAAATTTAAAACATGAAATTTGTGCAACTTGTGAATGTGTAAAAAAGATCGAAWCAAATTCCTCTTGGAAGAAAATAAAAAGTTTAAGGAAACGTCTTTACAGATAAGAATACTTATTAGTAAGGAAATATTTTAAAAGTTGTGCAACCAAAATGCACATGTGGTTTGATAATTTGAATATATTTTGATGCCCAGTTTTAAAAAACAACTTCAGATGTGGTCATATCTCTAGAATTAGTACCTAAAACCTAATTGGAAAATATTGTCTCACTATGAGCAAGAGCAGTAACATCAGCAGTAGCATCAGCTTAAACCTTATAATTTATTATATTTTAAAAATTTATTATATATAAAAGCTTAATAAAATACAGTTGTATAATTTTATATAAATAGAAAGCTTAAAACTTATAACTCAAGCATCACTTTAAACCTCAAAAGCCTTATAAGCTCAAAACTCCAAGTGCTTTCAGTCCTGAGTGCTTGGTTATGAAGACACTGGTATTCAAAGAAAACAGCATATGCATCCTAGTGCTGTAGGGTAGCCATCTGTAGAGGYTCCCTGCTCCAACAAGCAAACTCTGGAATAGGAGGCATCAGAGAGGCAGCATCCATGTTAGCCAAGTGCCTGAATAACCATCACTGCAAATCAGGAAAGGAAAAGCACCTTGGGGTATTCTCTGCTATTTAAAGCATCATAGTAAGACCACAAAATAATGGAGAGAGGTGAGTCACACAGGCGTTTGATGACTCGCCACAGATTTCTCTATAACTTGTGTCAAAAACTAAGCTGAGGCCTTTCYCAGTACTGACCTTACTTTGGTCAAAACGAACATAACAATTCTTCTCACCTGCTTCAGATGCTTTGTTGGCAGTGCCTTTGTACTCAGGGATTCAGAGTGATTGTACTGAAAGGTTGAGCTGATCTTCTCATGCTATTTTTCATTGAGTGGAAATATTAATATTTTGCTGAAYTTCTGAAAATTATAGCCCTGAAAATGGAGAGAGGACTGGAATGTAGGACACTAAGGCTACTTCAGCATCAGCAAAACAAGCAAGTCGTTACCATCACCTTAGATTGGTTAGTTTTTAGTRGGTTCCCTGCCTTAATGTTCTCTGTAGCTAAGGAATGTTGAAACGTGGTTTGGAGTCTGACAAAACACTTGGTCAATTCAGCCAGCAGTATTGATAAATCTGCCCCATTTCAGAAGAAATAGGTTTGTCCATGGCCAYGTGGCATAAGTCATCTCAGGATTTGGCTTGGGTTTTGATCTATGCGTGTGACCTTAAATTTGTTGCCATCAGCCGTCTTTCTTTAAGCAAACACTTGAACTGGGCCCTCAATAACTGACCTTAGCTCTCTCCAATCCTGGGTTAAAGGTCATTTACACAGGAGGAATCTGGTCATGCTCATGGCTCTGATCAGAATTTTCATTACAGATTGCAGAGCACATCTTGGGGGGGAAAAAAAATCATTGAATGTGTTGGTTCACCAATTTTGCTTCTGAAAACTCATTATTTTCTTATACAACAATACTGAATCAAAATCTACTACAAAGAGCTTCTTGCTTTGTTTCCAGAGCAAAACATTTTTTACCTTTGACTTACAGGTTTTTCTTCTGTCTGTACCTATTTACACCAGTTTWATTGTGAAGAGGAAGTAAAAATTTATTTTACACTGTTTTGATTTTTCAGTYGCGGATTACAAAATTCTTAGTATTAGTGATCAGTCATGGCTCATAATTTTGAAAAATGAGACAAAATACGTAAAGTCTTGACTCATGTTATTTTAGGACTTACCATTTTTGCACACCCAACAGCCAGAAGCTGGCTTTCAAAGTTGTTGCAATGCTACATATCCTAACATAARACTTTGCTGAAGCCATAGATGCATGCTTACATGGGGACTGCCAAATATTATTCTAACATAAGAAATACTATTCCGGTCCATCAGCTACTTTCACTAATATCCTATACTTAATTTAGAGCTCATTCCTGTAGATACCTGGTGCTGGGATAGTGTGTAATGACAGCATGTTTATCTACCAGTTTTAGCAACAGACAGCATCCAAAACAAAGTAGTGCATTCAGCATGGCAGAACGCAGCATAGAAACAGAAYCTCTTGAACTTACATATCTACATGACCTTTAGTTGTGATACTTMCCAATCCAAATATTGTAGAACTTTTACAAGGCTCAAGAACTCAGAAAATACCCAAAAATGGAGAATTGTGGGCGCATCCTACTGTCTCATATTCAAACTCAAATCACATCTGCATATTAAAATGGCACCTACCAGCACACATACTTTGGTTTCATATTCATATCTTTTATCAGTACACACATTTAGAAAGAGTATGCCTCAAGCACAAAAGAGATCAGTTCAGAAATCGGAAGCTCTTAAACAAATTGATTATTTTAACACTGCTAAAAATGTACCATGTCTACGGAAGCAAATGAAGACTTGCTTTGGAGTATCCTAAAAGCAAATCTGTAGGCTGTGTCAGTTCGTAATTGGGGGAAAATGAGAAGAATTCAACTTACACATCAGAACAAGCCAAAGATTTCAATGAGACTGAGATRAAATAATAAATAATGCATTTTAATGCATCAGTCATGTCAGTGACTTAATTCACATCGTATTCATATGACTAGAGCATTCCTCAGCTGCAGAAGTATTGAGTTCAAAGTTTTACAGATGAAGAGCTTATGTTATACTTATTTAGAACTTAAATTCTATTTATTTCTCAGGCAGTTAATTTATTTGAAATTTACTGGTAATATTGCAGGAGAAAGTTGTGGCTAATAGTTATATGCTGTAAAGTATTATTTTAATTAAAAAAATTYTTTGTCAAAATAAATGTTACAAAATGCAGTGTAAATTAATCCAGATCTGTTACACTTACAGCTGTTGGCTCTGAACTGGAAAAGAACTTCAATAACAGTAAAAAGAACAGCACTGAATAYAGAATACACAGCACACACACACACAGTGATTTAATTTTAAAGGATGAGTGGTTTCTCTCTCTGTTGGTTACCCTTTGGCATGTTCAACTAATGCACTTCCCTCTCTGCCTGACCCTTTCACTATTCAAGCTTTTTCTCCTGATGCAGAAAGAAAACTGCAAGGCATTTTGAATAGTTAAGTGAGCATGTTTGACAACAAGTCTAAAATAATTCCCAATAATACACATTATAAAGGAGCTCTATTTCTTTTAAGTTAGAAACACACATTTTGTATTCTAAGCCAAATGGAATTAATTTCTGATATTTTATCCAATACACAGAATTTAGTAGGCATTTAGCTTAGTGGGTATTAGGCTCTTAACCTAAAGAACTTCAATTTTGGTCCAAAATTAAACTGTCTAAAGGGAAGSTCTTCTTCACCCCTCACCTTTATTACCACATGTTTACCAGTGCAAAGTAAAAATAAAAAAAGAAAGAATAGACATAAACCAGCATGGCTACGTTGTTTTTATATCAACTAAGCAAACTTGTGAGTGGTTGCATGAGATATAATATATTGAAAACARTCCTGAGATTACCAGACTGGCATTATATCTTGTGTCATGCAATAAAAAAGGAATGAAAAACAAGACCTGCCATAATTATTACCATTGCTACTTAGAAACATTATRAGAAGTCTTGAGGCTTCATGTTTTCATGTTTTTGAGGCCCAAACAAGTCTCTGTGAGATCTGGAGAAAACACGTGACTGAGAAAATCACATATATTATTTAAAAAAAAAAGGAGTTTCTAGAATTTTTCTCTAAACCCTATAGCACTGGTTAAAAAAGAGTCAAGAGATTGCCTAGCAGAGTTCCTAGAAATCTGCTGAAGAACATTAATTCCTGCTTCATCTGAAAGTGCTTTAAATTACAAAGGTTATTTTTGCAACTTTACTCTTRTGAATGAACAGCCTGAATAAGTAAAGGACATAAACGTGAATAACATAAAAGTACAGATGTGAATTGAAGATGAAGGATTGGCCCCTTAGTTAGTGAGCACTAAGTTAAATGAAGCCACAAAAAGTAAAATCAGACCATTTTGGAGTCAAAATGCAGCAACAGATTGATGACACATGGAGGTAAAATAGAGATGTTAAAAGGTAAAAAAGGAAACCCATCTTTTCCACTTGAATTGCAAAAGCAATATAGACAGGAATTACCCACATGCAAATTGGCCAAGAGACTGCTATCAAATTCATAAAACTCAGATTAAATTGAACCTCTTTCTGGATATACCTCTACTTGTTTTTACTAAGCTCATTATCAAGGCACTTGAGAAAATTTACACTTGATAATTAAGTGCTCTGTAAATTACTCAGTCTCTGTGACATGTTATGGTTCAGAATTTGACTTAAAGAGAAATGAGAAATTTTGGAGCTTTTAAAAAAATGGAAATTTGCTCTTGAATTATTTAGCTGTGTTATTTCAATTAATAGTTCTTACTTGCTGGAACCAAAATTCTGGGACAGGTACACAGAAGGGCTGGTTCAGAGACCAGGCATTCACTCCACTCCTGGGATTCAGTGAGCAGGTGAATAAATTTATCCTCATTATAGCAGCAAAGCAGAGTTGATTGCAGAGTCCAAACAGGTATGAAAATGCTTGTTTGCTTTCACAAGCTCAGGCTTTTGACCTGAAAGAACACAGGACTGTGACCCTTATTCTTTTAGGAAATAGGACTGGCCTAGATAAAGCCCTTTCTGTGTGTACTTTTTAGGTTACTGTCCTCCTGTAAAAAAAAAAAAAAAAGACAAACAAACAAACAAAAAAAACCACCTAAATTTTTTGAACTTAAATATTTCAGTTGTAAAGATTCCATACACAGAAAATTGCTCACACATGCCAGAATAACTACATTGCAAGATTTGTGTATTCTTGTAATACTTTTGAATGAGAATGCTCAAATCAAACATTATTTCAGGCACTATTTCATCTTCATCCTATAGGCAGTCACTTTTGTCTGTTCTTAGGGGACAATTTTATTGCATTCCCAGTAAACCATTTATGTGAAAAACCTCAATAATCAGTCTGACAGTGAAGCACAGCTCCAAGCCACTACATAGAGCTGTATAGAGCATCTATATGGCAGCACACTTTAACTACAGGGAGCARTATGTTTGGGAATAAATTGTATCTTCTCCAGGAACTATTTTCCTTGACACAGCTTTCTTCTTAAAATGTGAAAATTAAATAATGTTGTGTCTTTGCACAATTTCTTTCTGTTTCTGTTTTTGTCATACAAATTAAAAATCTACAAGTGCTTGTCACTGTATTTATTGTTACTCCTTTGGTTCTAGTTCCTCATTGCCATTCCCAAGGTTTGTGCTCTTTTTGASTGCCATTAGGATTATGCACATGTGTACACTGTCCATTTTACTAGCCAATCCTTCAGGTGTAGACTGTAGTGGTATTTCTGCTGGCACACTCTGCAAGCACCTCAACTGCTTTAAGTTCTTCTCATTTCTCCCATGGCCCTTTCTTTCCTTTATGATCTCCTTTTACATCATTCTGAAACACCTACAAGGCTCCTACTCTTTCCTTTAAATCCCTTCTGATCAGCCTATTCTTCTGTGATGTCTGCAAGAATCTCATCAGTCATTTATCTACKTAAACATGTTGTATCTATTTATTTAGATAGCATAATAAATAATCCTGACTTGGATCTATCCTTCCAAACATTAACATAATTGTGATAAAATATGATCCTGTTATGCAGGGAACTCCTCTACTTTTACTATATTGTCCTTCTGTCTTCATTCTTCTTATATTCATTGTGTTACATGTAGCATATTTTGTGTTACATTTTCTTTGGGTAAGGATCTTTGTGGTTCAGCACAAATATTTGATCATTATTGAGAATAAATTGCAAYATTAATTAAGCTTTTGGAAACACAAACTTATTTATTTTAGCTTGCAAAGGCAAAAATGCACTTCCACTTTCACTTTGAATTCCTCTAATTATAAATGTCATGCTAAGGWTGCATTTCAAAATACTTTTCACTCATTAAATAGTTTAATAATATTTATTGAGTACTTGGAGAAAGCAGCATTGTAATATTTTCAGTCTAGAGAATAGATAGCAAAGAAAAAACGCAACAGGCTTTGAACTATACAAAACAGAGTTATCAAATACTATATTAATAGGTCTAAAATCAGATAGGGATTTATTCCTAAAGAGATGTATTTTCCGCTAATGGTGTAATAAATGTACACATTGGCAATCACTGATACACAGGCATGAGAACAAAGGGATGATTGCATAAAAGCATGATCAATATAAATCACAAAAAATGTGGTTCAATATCAAATATACTTTGAATTATGAAAGATAGCACCCTCCTAATAAGTGGGGGAGAAAGGAACTAAGAAAAATAAATGACATAATTACAAGGTCTTTGAGCAGAGTTGCAAGTATAGTAGCATTTTATCTGGGAAATGACATGTGATCTTACAAACAAAGACACAAATTATGGCACTTCATAGGCCACAGTGAGAATCTAACTCAGCATCTAACTCTAAGAAAACAATTCAAAATCTAAAAGCACTTTTGAAGTACTGTTTCATCTTTATATATATATATATATATATATATATTCTGATAAAACATATATATACTCTGGTTTTTTAATATAATTTCAGAATCACAGTTTTAGTGTGACTTCTGAAGACAGTTTGATATCTGGCTTTTCATGTCACTTGCAAAGAATTACAGTCTTGTTCTTAGAATGAAACTAAGCAGTGTTCTGATTTGTGTACTTTTATGATTTCATATTCCAAGGGGTTGCATTCCCCAATTAGAAATTTTTAACACCTTCCACAGCCAATTTATTTGTATSTTTCTCATTACTTTAAGATAGTGACAGTAGTTTCTTAATTATGCAGACTGAGGTGAAAGCATGCAGTTCTTAATGGAGAAAGTGTTTAAAAAGAAATCAATTCTGGTATCAAAATACATTGAAAGGAATAATAGGGATTTTCCAGCTCTGAAAGCAAAAACACAAAGAGGGAAATATAACAGCAATGATAGTGCATGTATACATGTACATATACATATACATATACATATACATATACATATACATATACATATACATATATGTAACCTTTTTTGTTATGATATGACATTGCCTTTCTCCTCCTTGTCTTGACCATGGCCACCCCAACTCTCTGCTGCTGATGTTTAATTGTACAGATCTTTCATCTATCAGTCTTAGACTCCTGATATCTAAGGGACAGTGAGGACAGCCATCCTCCCATACTGAATTTTTTCCATTCCTCTTTCAATAGGTTGTGTGCTTCTGCCCCATCCTATCATGTCTCATGAGATATTACAGATTCCATGAGGACCTCTTTTAAGAGTAACAAATGTCAAGTCATGGATTGGAATAAAAAGGGAGACAAATGTGTGACAAGAAAGGGGAAGGAAGCAGGGACTTATTTTATTGAATTTTTTTTTTTTTAATCAAGTATCCTTTGTGTCTTTTAATGTCTGTTTCCTTATGTTTGGTGCTCTATTTTTATCTTCTCCTTGGTGTTTCTTCACTGCTTCATGTTTTATAGCACATCAGAAACAATAATGGTGATATGCCTCTTATCTGACTATTTGTATGCCCAAATTTGCTGGAATATTTACTGGAAACTTTCCAAAATCACAAGGGCAACAAATAATCTTCATAGAACAGAACAGATGGTAGGCAYCTTTTTCTTCATTATAACATTGTTGCTTTAGAAATTTACAGGTCCAAATGCTAGGAAAAAGATGGAGGTTTGTTCACTGAGACCAATATCTGCTGCTTGTTTCACAACTTGTTAAAAATATTGTAAATATGTCAACTTTTTATGACCCAGTACCTTGGGTACAATTGCCTGTGGGCCTTTGTTTTCCTACTTCGTTTTAATAAGAAAATTGCAGGCTCAAATGTAATCTCAAGAGTTGTGGCAGTCAAAAAAATCCCATTCTGTTAATTCTGTTCTTAGCTGACGAACTCAAACTGAGTTTATATCCATCAAGCTGGGCTAAGTGGTGAAAATKGAGCAAGAGTTCTCACCACTCAGACCTTGAGGTTCCAGCTCAAGGCAGGATAAATACAATGGTGGAACTGAAAAAGAAATGGAAGTTTATATGATTCCTAAGATCTAGTTTCCACAGATATTTTGAGTGTATTTCTAACTTCAGATAAGTTGCACCAAACAGTCTCTTTTCTACTAAAAACTGGGGTGGCTGAGTAAAAGCATGTAAGAATCCCTCCAAGGTTGTTATTGCCCTGTTTTTAAACTACAATGTTCAAATACTAATCTACTGTAGACTAACTTGGAAATCCACTGAAGTCTCTTTCCTTTACCTTCAGACTGAAGATATAGTAGATAAACTTACCTGGGAGGAAGATAAATAATTACATGCTATGATAAAGAGCAGAGGAGTTGCCTCAGAGGCACAAAAGGGTATAGAGGAACATGATGATGTCAWGTCAATGCTTTCTGAAAGCAAAGTAGGAGAAGTTGCTCAGTCTACTTGATGCACAATKACTTCACATTTTTTGGAAAGATGCACAACACTTGAATATACTTGAGACTTATTTCTTTCTTTATTTGAATCACRCTTCCTGCAAATGTTAATTCGCATAAACCAATTCTTCACCCACAAAAAAATKGATTGAAGAATGCTGCTTGGGTTAGAGAGGCAAAACACAGAGCTGGGAAGTGTCAGAGTCAAGGTTTGTCACTATCAGTCTACCCTCATAATAAATGTGTGTGTTATATCTTTAATTGCATGATCCCATACTGGTTTTCCCAAAGCACCTTGCCTCACTGATCACGAGAATTTGAAAATTCTCAGTGAATGGCAAAAACAAAGACTCAGCTATTCAAAAGACACTGCTATAGCAAAAGATGAAGACTTTTTAGCCAACAGAACAAAACTGATAAAAAAGGAAGTTATTTTCACTTTACAGAGGTGAAGCAGGGTCCGCATCAAAGTGTCTAAATACTGGTAAGTTTGGTATTGAAGTTGATWGGATCTATCCTGTTTTTAATAGGAATTATATAGGAAAAATATTTAAATACTAAATATTTTTAGAATATTTAAGTATTTAAATGCCAACAAACTTTAAAAGGATCAAGCTGTTTGACTTCTAGTTACATTAATAGAAGCTGCCCAGCTGAATTCTTCAGCAACAGCACAAGTTTTCCTCCATATTGCAATTTATAGTAGAGATTATAATGCACAGTTTGAAACAAATGATAACACACCCCAGTTCCACAGGTAAATTGTAAAGTAAGTAAATGTCTTTAGTTGTATTTAATTGTTGGTCAATAGAGCTACKGGTGGGGAAAAAAAGTTATGCTAATTTCAGTGCCAGGAAGACAGCAACAGAAGGATAAGAATGTTGTGGGTGATCAGGTAGTTCCAGCACSTGGAGCATAGCTGGAAGATCATTAGGAACAGGAAACCACACAGCTTCCTACTCAGCCTCAGTCTGCAGAGTTTTTCTCTGATTATAATKTATTGTCTTTCCTTATGGTTATTCACCATCTGGAAGAGTCTTYAGCTGACCAAAACCAGGAGACGAGAGGCAAGACCTGAGGAAGAATGTCAAGTACTTAGCTCACARACTCCAGAAGAAAAGTTAGATAAATCAAATGCAATCAGTACCATCACTCAGGATTTTTGACCATGTTCTGAGGACAAAAGAAGTAGTAAAGCAGTGACCTAAAAGTCAACTTGCAAATGCTTATTTATATAGCCAGAGTAAAAGCACAAGGATTGTCTCTCTTGTACACAGTGTTTTCTAGGTAAATAATCAAGTTGAAGGCTAATGAGAATAAACAAAAACAAGATTAATCCACCTTCTATTGTTATAACCATTCCATAAACTGGTGATTTCTAAGCTATTAGATGCTATGTCATCCAATAAAGCTCACTTCTGTCAGTAGCTAATCAGCAGCTCATGCTCCACAATAGACAGGCCTGGTGAAATGGATTCATGAGTGCCTGACCTAAAATCTAACTACTTTGTCTTCTATCTACAAAGCAAAACTCCCAAATCAAAAAGTCAGTTTTAAAGACATTTACATTGCTTTTTCCACCTAGCAAACCAGTACAGTATGAATGCACAAAGCAGATCTAAATGAAAGGAAGATAAATCTTCAGAGGAAAGACAGTCATGTGGAAAGATTCATGTAAATAATTTGAAATATAAAGTGCATAAGTCTCATTGGGTTGTCTGCATTTTAAAACTCTGTCAGAGAAACACAGAGACTTTTTCCCTGCATGTCATTCCATTACTTATTTTATGTCCAGCTATTTCAGTGTTTCAGGCTTTGAAAAATGGCTATTTTATGCTTTAAATTGAAATATCTAGGCAATCTTTTTTTGTGCAATTCATAGGCACATAATCTGCAAGAAATTAATTTTATTTCTGCCTTTCCAGTCTCATTCTAAGATTTCWTATGTGTGTGTGTTTAAATAAGTCTTAGTTTTCATGAATTTCTACCTGACCTGTTGGTTTGACTATTTTTTCCTGAAAAAAAGTTTTACCTGTTTATTTATTCTGTGGGGTTTTTTGTCAAAAGCAGCATAGCTATCTCCAGTTTTATTTTGATAAATTGCTAAATAAGTATAAGTTCRAACTAAAAATTTAATTACAGAAGAAGGATGGAGAACAGGCCACTTAAAAACAACTACAGAAACAGATTATTGAAACACAAAAGAAATTTGATCTAGGTATGTCATGATTTTACTGAAGCTTGAAGTTTGAAGCTGTTAAGCTTTGATCCTGCAAAGGCATGCTCAGAGGCTTGGTTTAACTCACTAAAATCRAGGGGGCTCTTTGCAATGCAAAAGAGCAGGCAGGTGCATCCATCCTTCTAGCACCACAGCATAAATGTGCCAGTAATCAAAAGCATGCTTGAAAGCCCACAATCTGACTTTTTAACAGTTTTTAGAGAAATCAATGGAAGTTATGTTAATCTGAACTCTGTATTGTTCTTCACTTTTATTGTATTTGCTAAAGGTAAAAAAAAAAAAGACTGAGTCTAAAAAAAAATTGAACTAAAGAGAAGGAAAATGATACTGAAGAGACAATCACCTTCATAATGTGCTTTCACACAAGAATTGCTCACCATAATAYGGCTTTTGATTTTTTCTTTTCTTGAACCATTGTCATTACACAGAAATTCATGCAAAACTAATTTAAGTCAGGCAAACCATTTACCCTTGCAAGTTTTGGCTCACTGAGAAAAAATTAACAGATCCACATCAAAGAAAAGGAGCCTTTCATATTGTTAAGAACTTTGTTTAAAATAGGACAATGGTTGTCACAGGGTTGATTCTGTGCTTAGTGTCTGCAGTGATTTTTTTCCATCTGATCAATACTCAGTAGCTTAATGGTAGCAGATAGTTTAGTAGATAAAGACAAAAGATTTTCTCACTCAAGTCTGGGGGAAAATACCCACTGATGCTAGTGAAATTAGGCTTTGTTTTCATTTTAAACTTTCTCTTTACTTCTGGCCTAGGTGTAAAGGGATAGCCTTGGTTTATGGAGATAATGAGACTCGTGTGGTATGACGAGGTCCAAAGAGGTCCAAACCAGCATTTCATGCATCTGCCAAACACTTTAGATGATGAACTTGCAGCTTAACAGCATGCCATGAATACTGGTGTGTTTAAAGCTATGAAGAGATTATCTATAAATTAACATATTATCTATAAACTAACTAACTATAAACCAGCATATTAACTATAAACAACAGAAGAGATTACCTATAACTAACTAACTACATTCTTTAAAAATGTATTTCATTATATTATTTTAAACCAAGCATTCTGTCTCTGAAAGAGTTGGTAGACACTGAGAATGCTGTTTATTGGTAGAATTGCAAACCGGGATCGTAGAGATGTTTACTGCTAGTTCTTGTAACTGATATCTTCATTATTTTGCAATTTTTAAAGTGGGTTGATGATTTTTTAAAAATATTTTCACTTAAATGTAAAGTGTTTTATATATTTATTTGATTTCTTTCACTATTCCTTTTCCCATTCTCTCTTACCAGATGAAAATGAAATACCAGTGTAGYTCTTTGCCAAAAGATTGGGCAAAGAACCCTTTGGTCTGGGTTTTTTAGATATTTTGGKTTTTGTTTTAATTGTGGATATTCTCTCTTACTTATTCCATTCCTGTATTTGAATTAGGATTTATCTATAAGGCAATAGTGCCTTCTTTGGTAGTGCAGTAGTGCCAGTAGGACAACTGCACAGGTTTGTTTTCAGTTTTCATAGTGGTTGGRTATTCTAACTCCTTTGCAGAGAAAAAAATACCATTTTTGCAATGGTATTTTGATTAGACAAATGTTCTGCTCTGTACTAGCTGTAAGATTCTTTTGGTGGCATAAATCACTCCTGTGTGAAGGACAAACAACAAAAGGACAAACATGAGCTGGTTAGAACTGCCCATTTGCAACATTAGGGACATTTCACTTCAGAGAAAAATTCTATACAAATGGATTTAAATATTTTATAATTCTCTGGAAGTCTTCCGCATATAAAATCTATGCTACATCACTTAATCTTCTTAAGTGGATGAGGGGGAAATGCAGCAAAAAGTCACTTATCTTGTTCTAGTTCTAATATTGCCAACTCATGTGTGTCAGTTTTAGGAATAGTAACTGGAAAGAGTTAGCAGGGAATAGCTCCAAGGTATACAGTTTGCCCTAATACATACAGATGGAAATTCTGGGGCCAACACAGGTCAGGCTTGTACTATTTCACTGCAGAAATACAGTAAAAATATAAAGTAAAAATATAAAGTAAAAATATAAAAAAAAATATATATTCCCAAAACAAGAGTTCTCAAACTGTAAAATATTTTTACCCTAAATCTCAGCCTGTCTTCACTCTTTGTCTATTCTTTCCCTCTAAGTACCTGTAACCTTGGATACTTGACAGCCTGCTATTAAARAACCTGATCATGCAATCCTTATTCAAACAAATCTGTYGTTGATTTTTATTAAGCCTGTTCTGCTTTCTCATATTTACCTACACATAGCTACAGTGTCTGGCAAAGGACACAGGAWACACACATATATTCTGGGGAAAATATAAGTCTCAGTTTGGGAATTGATCATGAACTTTTCAATCAAGCAGAACTTCCAGAAGAAAAAGTTGTTGTTGTTTTTAATCTATTGTCCAAGCTAATATGTTATTGCCCCACATTACACCTGTCAAAGGTAATGTTCACTATTTTTACACTGAGGTACCAAAACTTTTGTACTCATACGTAGCTGTGAAGAACCATGTGAATGTGTCTTAGTCTTGCCTTTTTCAAACCAAAAATGGGGCACTTGAATCCAAATTGCTTCAGTACAACATTCTCTAAATAACTACCCAAAGATGATCATTATCTTAAAATTATTCCTGTGAGGTGCTTTTGCATGTGCTTAACTCTTTACATGAGAATAACAGTATAATTATCAACACACATTAATGTAAATGACTTTAATATCTCCTTTTGAAAGTTAGTACAATAAGGAATACCAACATTGTTAGAAAATTTTAGAGAAATACAGTGATTCTAGTTTAATACAAAATGTTTGGCTTCTATTGCAAATTATATTAAAATCTATATTGTGTCTYGAAGTAGGTCAATTAAGAAAGTACAAAATGCCCTTTTTGTGAGTGGAATAGACTTACAGCTAGTTAGATAAGAGCATAAGAAATAGTTCAAGAAAATTATATTGTCAACTAAAAAATAGCAAAAAAATCACTTCTAGGAAAAAATGAACATCACCAGGATCAGATTAAACTGGGGCAATGAAAAAGAGGCAGAAAACTGACAAAAAAAAAAAGTAAAATTAAGATAACCCATGGATAACAAGCACCAAAAAAGCCCCTGAGATTCAGTGAATGCTATTTCATCTAGAAAGATAAAGGAAGTTATCTGATGTTTTAAAAGTAACAGAGAAGAACTTGTGGTGGAAATTACTTTCTCAACTCTTTTGATGAACAAAGTGGATTGACTGTCAATCAGCTTAACAATGCAGAAGAGAAATTACTTGAGGCTGAAGCAGCAGGTTTGTATTATGAAAAGACTAGACATTCACTTTCATAATTTTWAAAATTATTTCATTTTATATATGAGCTGAATTGACAGTAAGCAAAAGCAGATAAAATATTAWATAGTTGTGAAACATTTTAGTTCTTAATARAGACAATTATGTAGTATTTTGTACCTTTTTGTATTAGAACACCAGTAAATTTAATCCATTTCTCAATTGTATTTAGATACTTATTGGTATTTTTGTTCATATATGAATCAAGAAAGAAATGATCAACAAGCAGCACTTTAATGYAGGAAAGCTTTAAAGTCTTAAGAGACTAGTTGTGTTCTAGAAAGTCTCATGCTGCCTGATGAGGATGACTTACCTACTGTAAACATCAATAACAGTCAGGCTTTCTTGAATGAAGATGGAAAAGGTTTAAAAAGGCTTGCAAGACTTGCAAAAATCCTTCCCAAAGTGGAGAGCTTTCCCATGAGATCAGAACTAGCTAGGAACCTTGTCATTTGGAACCAAAGTAGCCACGCTGGTTCTATATATGAGCTGGCAGATAAGGGAGACAAGTTTGTACTAACCCACACAGGAACTCTGCAAAATCTCACTTCCATTGTCAAGCATCATATATCTTGCTTCATGTCCATGACCATCCAAATGCTTTTCTGTGTTCAGTGTTAGGGTCATGAGTAATTCTGTTTTGTTTAAGTGTGAACATTCACAAGATTCAAATGGAAAAATAATAATTTCCGAGTCTAAATTCAAGGTAGCATCCAAGCTTCACAGGTGAAGCTTCTGTTTTGATGATGAGTGTTTTAAGGCAACTTTAATTATTCTGGCTTTATGCCTCCTTAACACAGGAGGAATTCACTTCCTATCTTTTCAATTATCTCCAGGTCAAACATTATATTTACTGAGTACCTACAACTGAGCATATTGGCAGGATGCCTCTAGAACACTCTTTCTTAGGTGAGTGTTGTAACAAAAAAGCTCTGCACTGGTGAGATGTGGAAAATACACAAGCCTTTCAGCCTCCATTTATTTCATATTCTTGGCTGACAAAATGCAGCAGGGATAAAAACAGAAGTTGTTTCAGCATCTTTCCACAATGAGTTTGTTGGTTTTTTGGCTAGGTCATTCCTYTCAAAATACTTTCTCCTACTTGGATTTGATGTTCTCTAARGTCTTTTCCAACCTTAACAATTCTGAGTGCTGTACTCTACAGGCATGTATCCTTCACATYCTAGGAAAGAAAGGTCACTTAACACCTAATTTGTCAGCCAAGGTGAGGGGTTGTTCTTCAGGACCCGTATTCCAGACATGACACCTGCCATCTGAAGATGCCTACTTGTAAGCAAGATGGAGTTGTAGATTGACATTCCAACTGGACTGGTTTAAGCATCAAATTGTTTCAGCTGCTGATAAGTACAAATCCCTTTTGTACATACAATGAGTGTCCTATTCATTCAAGGGAACAGGGGCACCTGATTTTATACTGGAAACCCAGGTCCAAGTGCTCCCCTTCTCAGGAGCACAGTGCACTCCTCAGTGCAAACATTACTCTTGGCTCCAAGTGTGGAAGTTTTGGGCATTGCAGCATTAAACAGTATCTGCCTGAACCCCTTTCTAGTTCTTAAGACAAGTTCTTRAGACTGAGCACTGCATTCTCCCATTCTCCAATTTCTTTTCACTAGAAAAAAGTTACAAAAATTGCAACAAGATTTGGATTATAAGAAAAGGCAGAAAATCCAGAAAATAGTGGCCACTCTACTGCCTGCACAAATAAATAGAAGATGCATATGAGTTCAGAGGAGAGGAAATTACTCCTAACACCTGTGCAGGATGTATTTCAAAGAGTGTTTAAGRTGATTTCACCTTGGAGATTAATGTTAAAAGTGGAGTGAATGGTTGCAGGATGGAAAGGCGATTTGTGAGTGTTATCCAGGGTGGAATCTTTCAGTTGGGGAAAGAATTGTAGTATGCCAGGGCAATCTCAGGGCTATTTTCACTCATATATCATACTTGTAATTTGATGGAGAAAAGATGATAGAAAAATAGGCAAGGAAATTATTTAACTCAGGAGCAATGCAGTTATTGAGATGTAATTCATACAAACAGCATCCCTGTTATTGGTTATCCGTGCCTTTTGGCTTCTACTTGTGAAGTATAAATGTATTATATAAAAAACCCTCCCCACCTGTGTTTTAAGAGGATATATCCCATAGAAAAGGTCTCTTCATTGTGAAATTCACACTGCAAAAGGAGAAAGAGAAGACAGTGATGGCTTCTGTGTCAGCCAAGACAGCATCCACTCAATTTCTAACCTCTGAGACACTAAGTGCAGAGTTGGTTGTCCACTCAAAAAAAAAAATGCAATTAGATTTAAAGATTTCAGATTATTCATTCAGAGTATTCAGCAAGCTCTGAGCAAACAGAAATCAGCCTGGAGAGACTGAAGACCATGCTGRAAAATATTTGCTATATAGAACAATTTAAAAGTATGCTGGAAAGAAGGGGAATAAACTGAGGATCAGCAATAAGAACATTGAGTTAATTTGTGGACATAGGAATACTCTGTGTTTCTCTAACCCAGATGTCCCACCCCTTCCCACCATTAGACTGGATTGCCATGAGGCAGTACTTGCAGATTTTTCAGATAATCCAAACCCTAAAAAMCCAGCAATGCCTTAATTTGCAAGAGAAAATTTTCAGTTCCTCTTTTTCCATTGCCTTTATTGCCATGATAAGGCCATGTGGTTCCTTCAGATGAGCTTACACTGTGCTTTCTTTTAATGCTGCTAAAGCCCTCATCTGCTCTCTTATGTTTCAACCAGGCTCCTTGCCACACTCCTCTGCTCATATAAAATACAGCTGCCAAAATAGCCATGTCAGTTGATATGACAGGCTGGCTTCTGTTCTGAARCTCATTCTCCTTCTCCCGTTTCCTACTACATCAGAGTCAGCCTTTATGTTTTTGCCATTGTRCTCACCTTGGAACATGTCCATCTTTACTCATTTAGCTGCTGTGGTAGCACACACCTTTCAAGTTCCCTGTAGGCTGCCTTTAAATGCTACAATAGGCTCCTCAATTTGATTTTGTCATTAACAACTAAGGAAAGAAAAGTTTAAAAAGACCAAAAAAAGGAGGAGAGAATTCACTATAGCAAATAGGATGGCTGCTATATGTCAGATACTTTAAGCTTTCTAAAGTAGAATTGAGACCTGCATACTTAAATGCATGATCTTCCTACGTCTATTTTTGTCTTATCGTTCTTCTCCTCTTTTGCTGCCAGTATTTACCATATCTTGGCTCAGGCAAAATATTTTGTGCAGCAAGTTTTCCACCTGCAAGGGGATGTTCATAATGCAAACTCAATGAAATTTTAGTTCTCATTGAGCCCTCCAGGARCTTGACAAAAGATATGTTATTACTATAATATTTTAGAAACTACAGCTAAGTGTTACATCAACCAGTTAAACTACGTCTTTATAAAGAAGAGGGTTCTGTGGTCATATAGCTTTGTAAAATACTAAAAAAGTTTGACCTACCTGATGACCCAAATCAACTCAGTTTGAGGTAGCCTCTGTCTATCATCTATTAAGCAAGACATCACTCCTAACACAAAAGTGCAAGTCAAATACCACTGCATAATAAAATGTATTTTATACAACAAAAGTACTTCAAATTTTCAGTTTGAGCAAAAATGGCAATTTTTCTCATGATATACATCATAGTTTAGAGTCATCAAGAAATAAAATCTTTGATTTGCAGTCTTAACTTTAGTATTTTCCACACATTTTATAGTACAGCTACCTTTACATGTATTTAAGTATTTCTCCRATAATGTACTACACTCTAACACTAACTTTTCTATTCATAGTAGCTAACATTTTTAAAAAGTCTTTAAAACAACACCAAAAAAAAAAAAAKATTTCAAAGCTGAAAACCCAGTTTTGCAGATGCAAGAACCTTACTTCTAATTATTCCATTTATGATCTCTAAGAGCATTGAGCTAGCTCACTCAGTCCCCAAGCTCACATTTGCAGGAGGAAATTCAAAAACAGTTGAACAAATGCATATGTTAAGCAACCTGACCTTGGCTCTGTGCTCTGTACATTATGCTAGCAATGTCTTTGTAAGCTGTTGTTTCAGCTGAGTTAATGAGTACAGTTCCTAGACAAGATCAGACTGAGCTCAGGAGAATGCAGGTGACTCAGAGCTAATGCTATATCAGATGGAGCAAAAAAAAACCCAAAAAAAAACCAAGAACAAAGACACTTTTGATTTCCCTGAGGGGGTAAACAGAAACACTGGAAAAAAAAGTCTATTGGAAGAGATGGAGTGGGAAAAAAYGCCTTTGGTAAGTGTAGGGAGTTAAGAGGTTTTGTGCTGCAATTCATTTTCAATATTTTGAGNAAAAACAAGAACAAAGACACTTTTGATTTCCCTGAGGGAGTAAACAGAAACACTGGAAAAAGAAGTCTATTGGAAGAGATGGAGTGGGAAAAAACGCCTTTGGTAAGTGTAGGGAGTTAAGAGGKTTTGTGCTGCAATTCATTTTCAATATTTTGAGTAAAAAACTGCTCAGAGCATCCAGGAGAGTCTCTCACTGGGAAATCTCACTGTAGCAAGTAGCTGCTAATTCCATTTTAAATTAGTATGTGCTCCTGAAGTACTACTTTGGCCTTTTGAGAAAACATCTAATGAATGCTTTAAGCCAAGTGTTCTTCAGCTGCTTGAAGGTAAGGGTGTGCAGCATGGTGGTTATCCCCTGGAGCTGTACTCCAAGGCATGCTGRGTGTTTGGTGCAGGTCTAGTTGTATCCTCAGCATTAAAACCAGACTGTTTTAATGCAAGCTGCAACACTCAGCTGAAATTCTTACTCTACACAGTAGCAAGTTGGGAATWTTCAAAAGACTTTGACCCAGATTTGAAGGAGAATTTGGCATACTCCAGAGAAAACCAGAGGMTAATCAAGAGATATTTTATTGAGAAAGTCAATGATAGTGAACTAAGAGAAATCTTTTAGTGCATGAACTAGATTAAAATCAATTTTTTCACATTTTTTACCTTTAAAAAGCAAGAAACTCTTCTTTTTAGGTCTGAAAATGACCAAACTACAGCTGAAATGTTTGATGGATTTGAAATAGCTAGGAGAAGGGGGAAAAAGGCTATGAGTACAAAATAAGAAACCTCATGTTTTGCGTGTTTGATTGTTTATGCTGAAGGTCAGACTGGAGAGGTGTGACAAACAGGTGGGAAAGCTGGWCAGAAGGAATGCAAAAAAGAATAAACATATTGTGCCCTTTTGATATTCAATTAYATTTCTTCCTTCTGCTTCTTCAAATCACATCTGACGCTTATATAGTTAGATTAATTTTATAGGCTGCAAATGTATTCCAGGGTTATAAATATATTAGACACACTAAAACATAATCATATTGGTCAAAAATATCTGCATCTTGTCCTTCTAAGGGCATTCAAAACTTTTTTACCAGTAAGTCATAAATAGGGGGGGCATTTAATTTGCACTCTTACTTTGCTCAAAATATTATTTAATATACTTGTTACATGGTTTAGATCTGTCATTTTCACTTGTCATGTCCAGTGGCTGTGATGTCCATAGCATTCAATAATATGAAATTGTACTTTTTGCATCCTTATATTATTTTCTGTGAATTTAAGACCAGTCATATTGACAAATGTTTAATTCTCTTCAAGCCTGATAGAAGAGATTATGATTYTGTCCTGTAAAGGATGTCTTTCTTCATTACTGTAAAACTTATTTATATTTTTGCAGGATACTAACACCTTTTTAAATTACAAAGATTAAATTATAATTTCAAATAATAAAGTAAATAAGGAAATAACTAAACAGCAATCTTTATTCCATATGTTCTGTTTTTTTATCGTGTTATTTTCTTTTCCACAACACTTTCATAAACCATTTTTGGATCTGTGTTTGCTGTGGACAGATTTTATTTTCTTCTAGGTTTTTTGTTGTTGTGGTTTGTTTGATTCATTTCATGTTTGTAATGGTATGAGGGAGTTTATATCCTGAGCTAGTGCTTGCAGTTTTCAAATAAAAAGCTTTTCACAGTCTGCAACATCCTAGGTAGTGACACTGCCCTTTAGATTTTTATTTTGAAAGAAGGTAGAGAAAACATGTACAGATGAGAGTTCTATATACACTGTTTTACACCTGTTTATAACAGTTCAGGGTCTATAGTTCAACTTAGTCTATAGTCAAGGCAYAGAATGCTTCTGATATCATTGCATTTTATGTTACTGTTCATGAAAATACAGCTMTGCAAACTCCAAAGAGCAGGATTAAATGTAGATAGGAAAGTGTACTAATCCCCTGGTTTTGTTGTGGGAAAGCATTAGAATTTTCTCCATGCAATGGAAAAAATATTTTTTAATAACCAGAAAAGATWTATGCACCCTCTCCTAGTTTATGCTGACAAATAAATCAGGTGGGAAGTCCCACTTGCTTAGCTGCATCAGATATTTAAAGAAATTGAAGACCTTTGTCAGCACRCTCCAATCCAAAGTAAAAATACACAAAGTAAGGCAAATAATGATAAGAAAATRTTTTCATTAAAAAGACCATTAACCTCCTTCAGTTGAACTATGTAGGAAATTTTTGAAGATATCTGTTGGCAATTACTTGTTGATTCAAAATAGCAGTACTTGTGGATCACAAGTCATTACTCTGTAATTTCTCAGAACAATTCATCAGTATCAGTTAGAATACATATGTAGCCTTTTTCTTGTAACTACTGCTTGAGAAGTTTTCCTTAATATTCTGTCAAGGGTACCCAGATCCAGCATCTCTGCGGGCCAGACTGCTCTTCAGGAACTCATCACCTGCAAAACAAATCTTGTCTGTTGCCCACAAGTGTTTCACCAACTCAGCCATAAGCAGAAAGTGGTGGGGTTTTTCCATTCTCCAGGACCTGGATGCTAAGCCTGAATACAATGAGTTCTGTGTTGATGGGGGGGGGTTTAAAACATTAAAATGCACAACATATATTTTACCTCGAAGACACTCTTTACTCATCTTTTTGTGGAACTGGCAGGTACAAGCAATRGAGGTAGACTTGAACATCACTGTTCTCTACTGCTTTTGAGAGTAATTTGGGCATTAATTACATTTAAGAGACCTGAGAAGGACTTTAGTTTTGTTGCTCAATACATTTTAGTCAGGGTAGTTGTTGGACACAGGGCTATAAAAAGTAAAGATTTTTGTATGATAAAATAGCTGGGCAAAAATATCAGAGCTTGGTRATAGCAAAAGAATGTTAATCATTCATCACACTCAGCAATCCTATCTGWATTCTCTTAGAAGATATAAATACTTAACAATTAAGGCCCACAATCTCTCAGCAAGTTGACTCTCATTATTTCTGTTTTATAGAAAAACTGCAGGGCACAAAAATTAAATACTTTGGTTAAGGTCACAGATTAAGTCTGCTGAAGATGTGAAAATAGTTTCAAACTCTGTTGATTCCCATCTTGGTTTTTTAACTGAATAACAGGTTTTTTCTGCAACATTTCTCTTGCTCATTAAACATCTCTTACATAGTTGAAATTAGGAGCATCATTAAGAAGTGAAGTTAATTACCTTCTCTCCTTTTGAAACTATTTCTTGATTTCTATATTGAATAGATTCAAGCAGGTTTTCTCATGTGTTTATAACGGTAAAATATCTAAACACAAGCATGAAACTAATCATGCTGCTTCTCCATGTTTTCATGGCATAAATAGCCAATAACACCCACAGCAACTTTATTAAGACAAGGATTAGCAAATGTAGGGTTTTAATTGGATTCTGTTTTCAAGCATATCAAAGCCCTAAAAGACTACTATTTACACTCTTCCGTATTTCTTCCTTTTAGACAAGCCTGATGTTATGAAAATTAAGTCAGTGTTTGAACCRACAAAACTTCTGCATTTTTCTAGTGAAATGGGAGGGTAGTTTTTCACAGTATGTTGTAAAATAATTTCTAAAATCTCATTTTCAAAAGCGAGTACAAGGCATGGAGAGGGCAGAATTTGAAGGTAGGAATGTTAATTGCTTAATGTAATATCCAGAATCTTTAGTAAATTCCCCTGGTGTATTAGCTGAATTTTGAGGTCCTGACATAAAAGGAAAACATTTGACCTACAGKTTTTTATGGAAATATTTCATATAGAGCCTAGTCAAAGTCTCACTGAAGAGGACTTAGGCAGCAGCTTCRTGTTCTTGAGTTCAAATGTTTAGGCACCTGAGGGACATTCTACCCTCTCAGCTGCCATGTAGGCTTTCTGTCTGTGGAAACCTCTTTGTTCAATTTGTCAGTGAAGTCTCCAGCATAAAAATCCACACATTGGCTCCTTGGCTCTGAGGAAACCACAGATTTTCCTACTGTGACTGAGCTACCAAAAGCCTGGGGACATCTCATTACCCTCTGAGGATTCTCAAATCAAAATGTGTTCTCCYTATAGCATGTCTCACCCACTCATGAATTTTTGGAGCATGACTGAACTTCACATAAATCRGCATGGAGAGAGAGAGATGAAGGATACCTAATTGACATGTACCTGAAAGCACTGATTTATGATGCCACAAGATGTCCTTAAAATGTGTTTTGTTTCATTTTAAAACAGATATTTGCCCATTCTGCAATCTGTCCTATGAAGCTGATGTATTCTAGGATGCATCACAGATGGAAGATTTTGTCTCCACAGCCACAATGTTCTGGTGAGAATCACATTCTGTTACAGTAGTCAAGTATTTAAGTCTCACCTGTGATGCCCAAAGACCTTAATTTCTGAATTCCTYCTTGCAGCTCAGTTGTTAGGTTTCTTTCCTGGAAGATCAGACCCCAAATCAAACACACAAAGTATTTGGATTTGATCCTCCTATTTTCTAGAACAACGAGACATGCTCCTTACATTCCCCACCTGCCACTCCAGAAAGACCTGACCCTACTTCATCCATTTGACTCAAAAAGAGGATCAATAACTCTGCATCCCTAGAGGAAATAAGAAATAAGCATCTAGTCTGCCTAAAAGACAGCTATTTTGTGGATTACCTACTGAGTAGTCTCTCTCYTTTAATATGAAAATAAATTACATGACCAATTTAGAAAAYATGCCTAACTTTTAGAAGATTGAAGCCCCAATTAAAATGTCTAGGCTAGTTGTGAAAACAGTGATGGATTTTTAGCACATGTGGATGTCAGGCAATTTTAAAAAGCRTGACCTTATTCCTTCCACCAATAGGATGCAAGTGCATTTCACCAAGCTGACTATTTTGACGTGGGACTTGGTAGAATTCTGCAACATATAGCTCAAGCTTAAACTACACTTGTTCTCAAAACCATTAGCATGTACYAAGTGAGGAATTTAATGTGGCCATCATCATTAGACTTGCAAAATAAGAGTGAACAATTKTTTTCTGTGTAAAAGAGTAAATTTCATTAGGATTCTTTATATTTATTAAATTGCTAGTCCAAAATTAAGTGATTTATTTGTACTCCATGTAAAACAGTTATAAAATACTCTAAGAAGCGTTACAGAGCTAATTTTATCTATAAATCTTTGAAGAGAAATGGAAACACTTGTTGATGCTTAATATTTAATCTTATTGTCACAACATATTTTTTTGCCTTTTTTTTTTAGCTCCCACAGAGAAGGGATTCTGAAAAGAAATAGAAATCAGTCATAATTCATCCTTATTATCCTTATAACTAAGTTTATGAAACAATAATTGTGAGCTTACTAAGAGCATATAAAAGTTATAATACTGAAAAAAAGAATTATCTGTGATCACTGCTGTAACTCATATGTCATTRAAAAGGTAGCTCTGAATTGGAAATCACGTTTTGGTGAAATAATCTGAAGTAGCTGAGAGAAGAAAACTGAAGAAGGAATTTGGGGTTACTTTTGCCTCAGRGACATTGGGGTCCATGACAATCTTAAACTTATAACCTTCTCAAAAATAACYTTTGTTAATGAATTTTAATAGCAACGTGCTACAGTGGCATAACTACACTGATAATGCAGTAAGACAGAAGTAAATATGGGGCAGAATTCCATAAATACTTTTTTTCTTTTTTCTAATGTGTAACTGCTGTAGTCTACTTCTTATTGATTGCTTTSRGTTTAGATCAATGCCAGCTAAAAGRCATTTGAAATATCTCTGAAAGTAATGAACAGATGAACAGAGATGTCTAATTCTACTCTATTACCAAGTTTCTAAACATACAGTATACAAAGGGAGAGAAAATGTAATAATAATAATAATAGCTGTACTGCCTATCAGCTTGGGGTATATTTGCCTAGTCTGCTTTTCCTCTGTGCCCATCAGTTTTATCCTTCTTCATACCACCTTGAGACTAAAAACTGCTTTTTTCTAGTCTTTGAAGTCACACTAGAATAGAAACCGTATTTTCTCAACTTAAAAAACTTGGTGTCAATAAAAGAAAGTGCATKACAATCTTTCAAACAGAGACTCCTTTACACACAAGACCCATGCAGTATATTACTATTATCTGTACTTGTGCCTCCTGTGAGCAAAGTTCTGACCCCATTGCCCTTTTGTGTAAAGTAGTAGAAATGCTAACARACTGTGATTCATAATGACTGCCACAATGTCCATGCTGTGTAAGATCTTTGCTTGCATAGTGGATCTGGCCACACTCAAGAAGTGAGCCAGCTCTGCTCCACGTAGTTTTTCAGTGAAGTCAGCCCTGCCAAAGCCATGCTGAAAGTTTGGATACATCAGCTCAGGTAAATAACAGCTGGTCTCCCATGGTATCTGAACTAAAATTATTTATTTTGGTCTTATTTGAAAASCAGACACATTGAGGCTATGATCTGGTGATCTGGGCCTGCCAGAGATGCAAATCAGAGTTTCTTCTGCAATTCTACAACCTACTTTGTGCACTTGACATGACACTGAGATTAGGAAGTAATCTGATAGATCACTTTTTGATTTTTGCTTTTCCAGTCTGCTGAATCTCATCTGCGCTGATTTGCAAGCCCAAAGCTGTCACAGATCCCAATTACTCACTTAACAGAGGATTCAGGCAGTACAAGGGAAACAGTTGCATGGTAGTAGTTACACGATAATTTCTGTACCTACTTTCAGAATGCTGTACAAAGAAGGTGAGTCTCTTTAAATCCATTTTTTTGTCTGAGGAAACTAAATCAAGGCATAAGATCTGACTTGCCAGTGTCCCARTCAGCTCTTTCAACATTCAAACAGACCAGGTAAAATGTCATCAACACTCAAATTTATAATAGGTTGCCCTCATTGTCAGAAGTACCATCACAGCTTCTCTTTTATGGTAGTCTAAAGTACAGTTGTATATGTCAAGGAAGTAAGTGATAATTTTAAAGTGTAAAGTGGTTTACAGGGAAATAAACCTCTTCCTTTTGGTGTAGAGGGAGATTTTMTTTTGTAACATAAATCTTTCATTCATAGCAAAATTTCATACYAGATCAGTCATTATGCTTTCCAGAGTTTCTTATAAAAGCAGGTGTTTTTACAGGTAACATATCTGGCTATACCAGGATTTCTAAAAAACAGGCACTTGCTTTACACAGTCAGCAATCCTGTGGGAGCAATGTTGAAAACTGATACCTTGATTAAGCARTAAGATTGACAATCTGAGGAAAAAACTGTGGAAGGCACTGGAAATTTAATGGGAACTCCACATGTACTTGGGAAGAGTTGCTGCAGATCAATGTCCTATTCAGAAGAGAGAGCTTTGATGGTTCAGGGTGAAGTTTTCACCTTAAGAACAGATTCTAGATCTGAGAGCTCTTGAAAGGAGCCTAACTTTTTTTAAGTAGCAGAATAAGGAAAGAGACACTTTTAGCTATTTATTACACAAATAGCTCTGAAATCTTTTTTTAGACTTCAGCAGAATAAAATTTTCATGTAGTTTTTGCGCAAAATAAACGTATCCTTCATATTTCTTCTCATTTTAGGAGCAAGGACAATGCTGGCAAACCACAGTCATTGCTTTCYTCACCAAATATCCAGACAGCAATGTGTATACCATTCTCAGGGGGGAGGAGGAAGTTTTTGTTTCACTAGTGTTCCCACTGGTACAGAACAGTCAACAGAGGATAGGAGTGTAAAATTCATGGGTCATTTCAGGAGAAAAAATAATTATACACAATGTGCAGAAAATACTTCACCACAAATGCTAACTAACATAGCCCTAACATGCAGTAAAACAGGACAGGAGYATCTAATCAGTGGCAAATTCCTCTGAATTAGAGCAGTTATCCTGTAACAGTCATAGAGCTAGAGCTGTTCAGACCATATCTATTCCACACCTCTGATGAGTTCCAAATTACATAGAGTATCACTCAAATGCTTTTCTACTCTGGGTCAGTTGCTAAACCAGTTCCTAATAAATATTGCAGCCAAGTGTATCCAGTGCAACTTTTGTTCCTAACACAAAATAGTCTGCAGACATGATTCAGACCCATGTAGCATCAAAAGAAGAAAAAAAAAATAGAAAAGGTAAAAAAGAGCATTTGTTCAAGACTATTTCAAACCTTCCACCTTAGGAGCTCTCTGCCTGAGTTCTTTATACTCTGTTGGAAATAGTGAAACTCAGGAGCTGCTGTCCTACAGTCTCCTAATAGGATTTTTTTTCAATCAGTGCTGTATTTTTTCATCTTAGTTCTTGGGTAGATCACAGTCCTACTTTTTCAAGCTTTGTATTACAGCTGTGATTCCTAGAAATGTATCTCCTTGGGAGAATGGAAACTGTGTATTCACAGTGCTGTAGAACCCAGGAACCTCAGGTTTCCTGGATTTACATTTACCATAAAATTGAATCAAAAACAATGGTGAAAACATTTTTAATAATTTTATGGTGTGAGATTTTCGTGTGTTTGTGACTTCATATGCATATATGCAAGCATAAGCATACAGGAAAAGCACTAAAAGAAAGAAATTATATTGGTTATGCTCTTTCTTTACCATCCTTCAACATTGTGGGGTCCCAGGAGTGAGGTGCACTGAAGTCTGGCAATTCTCATCTGTGTTTAACTGCTCCTCAGCAGCTCTCTAATCCAGAGCAGTTCACAGCATAGGTGTAATTTCCTACATTCCTAATGCCATGTTTAGYTGTTCAGATCTATGTCCTATAGTGTGTCTAGCAAGTCAAACAAGCTAGGATTATTTAGAGATGTTGTTCAGCTGTTTGATTGCAATAATACTACTTCCCTCATCAAAGGCATTTTGATTGGAAATCTGCAGTGAGAGTCACAAAGGACAATGTTGATGTAATTAGGATGCTAAAATAACAGTGGCAGAATGTTAGTAGAGCTGTGGGAATGACATTCAAATAGTGGGTTTCATACTCTGTATTTACCACTGAAGTACACCTTCAGACTTATGATGCACGATAGCAAACATCTGCCACCCTTATTACAGAGAAAGTGGGGCTTATTATTCAGGGAGCAACAACAGCTTTCAAAGCAAAGTGCTGATCAGTGAAGATCAGGAAAGTCCATATTTGTGCTTCCCCTATCTTTTTGCCCTTAGAAAAAAATCTGCTACTGTATCCCAAGCAGTTGTTTGGAATTATTCTCCTTAGGAGACTTTTCCATTAAAGTTGAAGGGAGAGGGCTAAGAATTGCCTTCASTGTATCATTTATTTATTAAGCTTCCCTTGCTCTGCTTTATCTAAGTGATTTTCTTCCCTGGCAGCTACAGAAGRAATTGCTTTAGTGTGTTGTACTCAGTTTGATAGCAGTTATACYCTATATCATTCTGTGGTTTTGTTTATTATGCTGCTTTTTGTGGCATCACAACTTGACCAGTTTGGAGTATAGATACCTTAGTAGCTTAGTGGTCATATTTATACTGTGGCCAATCAAAAGGGAAAATTTGAGAACAGTGRTTCCCAGTTACATACACATAGCAAAAGCTTCCAAATATATATATAAACATATTAAAAGTGAGATCCAGTATGGAACCTCRCTAAAGATCAGAAYAGGACCAGGTAGATGTTGGGCCAGATGCAAGCTCTGGATCAGGCATGTTGAGAAACGTGGGAAAAAGCAGCTTGATTGAGACTATCATCCCTGTTCACAGTGCTGTCACCTGCAGCCAGAGTCTTCCAGAAGATCTGAGAAGCAGGACAGTGAGGAAACTGCATTTAACTGCAGACAGAGCTGAACACAGACAGAATAACATAATGCCTCTTACTTCAGCTGAGATATTTGCATGGCAAGCTGCACAAAGCCTGCAATCACAGGTCCAGAAAGTATGTGCAAAAKAAAGTGTTATGACCAAATTCATGGGATTTTTTAATTTATGTTCATTAACTGGGTAACTGTTACACCTGAAAGTGTCAGTGATTAGATCCTGCAGTCATTTTTAATTTGTGGTGTCTGCTGCTGGGGTAATGAGGTCCAACACTAAGTAAGGAATGAGTAGAGTGGGACTGGTATGAAATGCATCTAAGATTAAGAGCCTACACAAAATATCAGGGATGTAATGCACCCTACACCTTATCTCTATGAAAGTAACAGTAGCACCCTTAGTGGAAACACTGGTAGGCATGGAAATTAATTCTCCATAATAAATAACATATCAAAGCCACAATTCTTCAAATCTGATTCAATAATACAGAATAAATAGCACCTTAGGACTAATATATATTATGCCTTTMACAGAAGAATAACTATCAGGATGCTGCCTCTGTTCTGCCACCTTTACTCAGGATGAGTCTGAAGATCCTCTCTCTCCTGCATACTCTTGAAGTCTTAAGGCTTCCAGTTCTTTAATATTCCTTRTCTGACCACTGATAATCCTTCCTCCTTCTCAAAGGAACAGTACACAAAGAAAAAAATTCAATGCTTCCAAGTCCTTTTCTCCCAGACTTCTCATAGATCTTTATCCCACCAATTTCCATGTATGAAATAATTGTTATTGGATTAACATGCTGGGCCCTATCAAGAACACTCAAAGTTCTGCTAATGTGTCTTAAAATATGTGAATGCACAGTAAATTAAAAAAGCTCTAGATGATGACAAAGGATAGGAGAAGAGGCATCGGCAGTGGTATTTGGATACTTCAAGTGAGGTGGTTTGTATGTTGCTGGAGCTGAYAGATTTCCCTAGTTGTTTCTAAATCTAAGAAACTCAAAGGTTCTGACATTCCCCCAAAAAGAAAAGGCATAAAGATGAAAACAGGGTCAGAAGAATTATAAAAAGGGAATAGTAGAAGGGACAAAAACTAATAGAGAGGCAGTTAAGAGAGCAGGCCAGTTTCTGAGTAGGACCATGGTATCTGAGGTCACAACCACAAGGAGACTCAGAAGCAYTGTACATGTGCATGTTCAGGTACAMGCTCYTTAAGACAGGTCCTTTGAGGTGCCCTTACCTGGAATCTTAGGGGACACTAGGAAGCTTAGAGGACACTGTCACTCCTGTGGGCAGAGCAGCAAGCTGGATTGTGTCCTGATAGAARCTACTAATTACTCAGGCTATGTCTGTATAAGGTGACATACATTTCTTCCCCTCTTACTTTCTCTTAGAAGGTAATTCTTACAGCTCGTGAGAAGGATGTGATGCTGTTGTCATATCCCATCCTGACAGCATGTGACCACGTGTATCTCTCCTCCAAGCCTGACAGCAGAAGAAATCTTCCACACATTAAGAGAACTTTAATGATACCTGGGATGATTTTTTGTCATCTGCAAATTTTKGTGATATTGAAATATTCCCTTTTTGTTCAGAGCAAAATTGAAATCTTTCAAATTAATCTCTCCCTAATGAGGTACACTGACATTAAAGCATCTTTGGGCTTCCCTGAAAATTTGTTTCAAATATGACAAAAAAATATCCCTGAGCAAATGTTARCAAACTCAACTTTCCCAAGGTAGATTTTTGTGTTGACAAACTAATAATGKAAAAAAAATTAAATGTTTTGTTGTCGACTCTCTTTGAACTTTTGTAAATCAAAATATAATTTTATGCACAATGCATCAAAAAGCATTTGAGAAGCAGTTTATGAAGAGAGAATAGGGAACAAAGGATGCAATTCATCTTGTCCAATGAAAATAAGAAAATAATTTCCACCATAGTTTATAGCTTCTGTCAAGTAAATCAAAGTTTGTCCTCCACTGGCAGAGAACAGGTTATACACTGCAGGATTTTGGAAAATAAATTTTTAAAATTTACTCTTCACTTCAAATAATTATAGTGGTGGAAAGGTTTTTATTGTTCTTCAATCTCTATTGTTCTTCAGTCAATCTATTCCAAAGCTAAATTGGTATCCATATAGTCCTGCATGCTGTTTTTTTATSTAATTTTCCTTATATGCAGCAGGTAAATAAAGCAGTAAAATCCCAAAGGGGAAATAAATCTAGCTAGAGTAATCATATTATCAACGCATCAGCTCTGCAAAACTCTGTCGTGCTTCCCTGCATAAAATGACAATTTAAAGTAACTTTCCAAAAGTCTCAAGGARATTATTGTATTTTATTCTCTATTTAGGATTAAAAAAGTCTTAGACAACCTATTTGAAGTCTCCTAGTGAAATGCTTACAGTTCAGTTCAGCATTTTATGCCASTTTCAGAGAGGTTGAAGTGTAATTTATTTCATTTTACTTTCATCAGCAAGTCAAGTTCATCCATCCAAAACCAGCTTTTCTGGATGCACACATTTCATTTGTTATCATTTTAAGTAGCACAGAGTGCAGTCAAACTCCAATATCTGCCAATCGCACACAAGTACTTTTAAGTAATCTTTTACCTTCTGTTAAATGCTTACACCATAAACATTGAATAAATGCTTGCTTGGCATCCAAATAAATAGCTTAACGCAGAAAAAAGCCTTTAAACTATAGGGAATTTTATAACTATTTGATGGGTACCTGAAAACTSTGTTTTCCAGTTAATATTAAATTATTTGGAATCTATAAAGAAATATTTGGCACATGTAGTTGCACCTCTAAAAATCAAAAGTAACTCCATTTAAAAAATACACCTCTGGTCTTCATAGTCTTTCTTTTCCTTTGTTGTACCAAATTCTACTTATGTTTTAGTCTTCCTTTTTGGCATTGCAGAGCATAATTTCAGAACAATAAATAACAAAAACAGATAATAAGGTGTTGAACATGACATAAGAACCTGAATAACTCAAAAAAAAACCCCAGAAGATATGCAGAAAAAGCCTTTAAAAGGCTTTATTCTAACACGTTCCTAAAATTTTTTTTAAACATGCTCATAAATCTTAGATATCTGTATTGGCAACTAAAATTAATCCACTAGAAATAGCTGGTTGAAAACAATTATGTTTGTCTTACTCATAACTCAAAACCTTAAAGAACAGAAGACTTGAAAGAAACTGGCTGGTAATAAAAAAGGAGTTGATAATAATTGCTGATGCTGAAAATGCAAAAAGGAATAGAATACAAATGAAACTTACATTGGAATTTAAGAATAATTTATCTTTAAAGCTTTCTATTCATCTCAGCTGTAGCAATAAACATGCTTGTTTCCTTAATGGGGAGTAAATTCACCCGATTCCCCCATGACATATTTCATCAGAATTCTAGTCTGAGAGAAACCGCCTTCTGTTCCTTGCTACGCTTTTTCCAGAAATCTAAAGGCAGATTTCCCATCTCCAGTAATTTATACAGAGGTTTCATGCATCTCATGCTGTAAATAGCCTTCAGGATTGCAGGATTCAGCCTGCTGCTGTGTTTCCTGCTGAAATGATTGTTTATAGAGCAGTACATTCTTTCCTGTCCTCTCTGACAAGAGTTAAGGCGCATAAGAAAGGAAAAGATTTTATATCTCCTATAATAATATTACCTGTCTATACTTTCTGCCTCTTTCCCTGTCCACCCCTCCCTAGCTCAGTGCCCCAGRGAATTCAGTGCTCTGTTTCCTTCCTATTTGCCAGGATGGCAGTTGTGGTGACTCCATTACCTTCTGCACCTACTGGCTGTCACACTGCAGCACATCTCATAAGGACAACACAACAGCAGCACTTCCCACTGGGACACAGCCTCCATCCAGGGCCAGCAGCATGGGCTGTGCTGCCTAAACATTCCTAAGTTTGTCCCATGAATGTGTGTGTGTGTGTGCTTGCACACTACATATGTAGAGAGGTAAGGGTATGGACACAAAGAAATATAAAGCATAATTGATAAATTACATTTCAGGGAAACAAAAGAATAAAGTATGCTACAAACACCACATAAATAGCATATATATATATATATATATATATATATATATAAGTGCACATAGAAGCATGCATTTATAAAATGTTGGAGGTGTGAAAATTGAGAAACACTTCAAAAAGGTGTTTAAATCTTTCTTGAAATTAAAGATTGTGTGTGGCACTGTATGTGCACATATAAGGGAGGGGTTTTTTTATTTGCACCTTGTTCCAACTTTTAGATTCCCTGTGCTCTGACTTATATCTGTCTTGTTGTCTCCTGAGTTGCCTCAGGATTTTTATTTCTAAGTTAAYTTAAGGGAACACAAAGGAATAGTTTTTCAGCTCTCTTCTTTTCTCTTCTTRCATGTCACTGCAATCCACTGAAAGAACAAAACCTTAACCAGACTTAAATTAATAGGTTTTCCAGTGTTTCTGTGAGCAGGATTTCATCTCTGATACTTCTTGTCTTCCAGCAAATCCAGCTTTGCTGGTAGAATTTCAACTAGAGTTCTGCAAAATGGTTGTGGCTTTTCTTATTTTAAAGATCAAGGGGTCATTGACTTTAATCTGATTAAATCTTCTATTTCCCTTTACTAATTTACCTCAGTMAAGTAGATTTGGATGTGTTTTCAGTGAGTTGRAACAAAGAKACATTAAAATGATATCTGAATGAAYGTGAYGTGACTACCTTCTGGTAAAGTTTGTTTGAAGTAAATTATTTTATTCCACAGATTCAACTGTTTTGATGCAAATTTAAGTAATAGTTATCAAATACTTGTTCAAATTTTCAKCATATTGTGAGAATTACTTATCTTTCCTGGACTTGATTTCCACCCTCTTTTACTCCACATAAAGCAGTTCCAGTTATAATTTTCTGACAGTGCTGTGATTAAAACTTTATGCTTGCAAAAAGTCCGAAAGATTCTTTAAGGAAAGGCATTTCAAAAGTGAATGCATTGTTATTACTAGAACAGCATTTATTTTGACTCTGTGGTACTCTTAATTGTTAGACTTGAAAGTATTTTATCAAAGGAAAGTTGTCTCACACTATAGGTTTCTATGAGACAAAAACTGATTAGTGCCTAACTCAAATTAAATTCTACTCAACTAAACTCAGGTTACCTAATAAAAGAGCCAGGAAGTTCTCTACCACTTTGTTCTATGTCCTGTGTATGAGACTTATCAGGGCATCAGCAGGCTCTAATTGCCCTGGTAAAACAGTGCTGTCCAGCAGACCAATGTGCTTGTCAGTGAAACAAAGATTTGCTAAGATTATTATTATTGCTTTTGATTTAGCTTCCTTTAGGAAGACTTACAATAGACATATATCCTAGCAAAAAATCAATTCAATTTGGCTGGGAAGAAGTCTCTGTGGTATTTTAATATTTGTTTTGTGTGACATTTGACCATCASTGACCACAGAGATCAAAGGCTGCCCTCAACAGCCACCATGTGCTGACCAGTGGAAGGTCTGGTTGTTAGCCCAAAAGCTTAATTAGGATTCCTGAAGCACCTACATAATGCAGACAATCTGTTGGGCACCTCCAAGTGCAGCACATCACAAACAATGAAAGAGGTTGCCCAGGACAGAACTGGGATGTGTCTTCTTCCATCCTTCACCAAGATRCATTCAGTGCTCTAAAGGACAGGGTTCTTCTTGGGATTCAGAGCYGGGAATCCTCCCTCGAAAGCAGGGATCTAGTCCCTTCCTTTTATGAAGAAGTTAGGAAATTACACCTTTTGAAACAGAGCCAGAAAATTACTCACCCAGAATAAAGACCAGTTTTTGTGGTCTTTCCAACAATGGAGATTTAAACCCCCTCCTTCACCTTCTCTTYAGAGAGTTGTAAACTGCATGGGAAAGGAAGCTGACTCTACTTTCTACTGCTGCAGATGTGCCCCTGGGCATAAATCACTAGGGAGTCAATAGGCAGGAGACAGAAAGAGGTCAAAAGAAAATAGTATTGTCATTAATAGCGACTAGGCCTCCAATGAGGAGAAAAGGATTGCTCACCTCTATTCCTGAGGCTCTTCACACATTGTAAAATCAACAGACATTGTTGTCTAGGAGCTAGAAAACCTTTAAGGAAATTGAAATATTGAGGTCTGAACCACTTCAGGCTGAAGAAAGATTCATATCTAATAGGTCAKAGCTTCAATTTCTCCATAAAGGGACTTCATCCTATGCCTGTTTCCTTTAAATTCAAACAAACAAAAAGCAGCTGTTTCCTATGCATTTAAGATGAAGTCTGCTCTTGTAGGCACATCTGTATCCTTAGGGCTGAGAGCTGGGGTAATAGCTAGTCTATCGATTTTGAGTGGCCCTCCCTCATGAAGAATGAGCCCCTTCTGGGGATGTGCCRGCACCAGGCAGCGAGGAGCACAGRAGTCTGRAAGGCAGAGGGTCAGAGAGAGTTTYRGCATGATCAGCACCAAAAGACAAATGAACWGAGGTTTTCAGGGTTTTCAGGGTTGCAGCATATCCCCTGATCCCTACTAGTAGAGCCTGTTYTGGGGTTGGRGCTTCTTAGGACTTGAGATAGCCTAATCAACCAGGGRTTTAGGTGCCTCTTAASATTTTTGTCATCAAATTAGTTCTAGCCACATTTGCTAAACTGAATTAACTGCATGGATTGTCAGTCTGTTTGAAAAGGCAAGTGCTTGCCATCACTTGTTTTAACACCAATGTCCTTAAAGGAATACAGAATTAAGTGCTGCTGACCTCATAGCTAGACCCCTTTTTWAATCTTTTACAGTTRATTTCTCTTGCTCTTTTCCCCTGTGTTTCCTCCTAMCYATCTYTGCASACTTTCTTTAGAAAGTTACTTTCTGAGTAAGATTGCTGTATAAAATCTTCCTTGTATTGCAGAAACAAAGGAAATCTCTTTCTTTCCACTTTTTAAGTGCCTAGTTTTAATAGGCAGTAAAGTTGTACCAGAGAAAGACTRTGGTCTGCAAACCTTAAAATGGGAAAAAGACTGCTTGGCAAATTGTATCTCTAAGATACAGGAAATAATTGTGCTTTGAATTGTTACTGTRGTGGTAAAACTTTCATTAATTCATTGCAGAATTTTTTGCTCTATTAAGAGTAGAATAATGTATGACACTAAAATCCAGTAATGGAACATTAGAATCAAGTGCAAATTGAATATTAGAATTAAACTTAGACTGCAAACATTTGACTTTTCTTTTTAAGATGTTTCAAAGAAAGACAATAAGCTAAGAAATAGCAAATAGTTTGAGCCTTTTCAAAAGAAATATGATCTCTGGACTAACTGCTGCTCTGCTTTGTACAATATTTTGTCAGCAGCCTGTGCAGAATATTCTTCATTGCCMTGTTCTAACCTTGAGTTGCTCTCAGATGCATCAGTGTCTATGTTAACCTGGACAGTAAGTAGTAAAAAGAAAACATCACCTTAGAACAGGTCTGTGTTTGCAGCTACTGGAGGATTTTTTCAGACAATTGTTCCTTCAACCTATTCCTCTTGTGTATTTGCTATTTATTCACTGAAGGACTTCAGGTTTTTTCTTTTCTACAGAAAAAGTCTCTTCAGTGACTTTGATAAGCTTTGTATTTCTCAGCTTGTTATATTTGTAGTGCCAGCTGCCTGCTCTTSCTTTTGTTATGCACACAAAGAGGCACTCTAAGAAATTAACGACTGCTTTCTCTCAACWGCAATTTTGTTTTCTCAGAAGAGTGTGCAGTTTGAGAGGTTGAGGGGTTGTTAGTTTTGCTGGTTTTATAGTATATGCTATCTAAAATATATATTGTTTTTAAAATATGTTTTCATTCTTGTTTTATCATGCTTTAGTGATTAAGATTTTTTTCAGTTTGTGTGCATACATATGTTTAAACTTCTTATTAGGAAAGTTTCTGAATTTACTTTTTGTGGATCTTGCTCTTTCTCCCTGTGTTTAAGTAAAAAGGCACATGTATCAGATCTTAAAAGTCTTCTCTTGTTTTCAGTGTCCACACTTTACATTACAGTATAATCTTTACAGTGAATTACTAATCTTGCTCCAGCAAGACAAGTATTTCATTCAAGAGTCTTGTTTTATAATCACCTTCTATCTTACACTTAACAGCCTATTCTYTTGAAATATTTGGTACTACCAACACAAGTAATCTTGAAAACATAGCTTTAGGTGCACAATGAAGAAGATTGGTGCTGYTTTTCCATTCTTCCAATTAGTGCTGGTGTCCTTAACACAAGTGCTGTACAATCCATCACTTATTTGAACTGCACTTTTCCCAGATGGAAAATAAACAGCCATTGTTTTTGGCACTCAGTATATTACACTATGAAGGATTTGTATTCTCTATGCACAGACTCTAACCTGAAGCTTTGAGTCACTAATGGACTTCTAAGAAAGTTGGATCAGTGAGGAATTCTGCTTAGACAACTACCAGAACCTGAATGGAACCTCTTGGCTATCCTGAATCCTCTTGACCAACACTTAGCTACTTCTCAGCTCAGAACAGTCAAGAAACCCAATTCTGTTGATTTTATTTGTTAAAAAAAAAGTCGATCCTTCCATTCTGTGAGGGGAGAAAGTCTCATTTGCAAAGAATATGGACATATTTTTTTAAATGTAAGCCTATAAATTACCACATCTCTACTCTGTTAATGTAGTAAATGGCATTCTCCAATTCAGCCACAGAGCAGATTGCAACTGATTTGAGCACTTCAGTAGCTTTCTTTTCTCTCTAGGGCAGTTCATGTCTCACTGGCAGCTAGTATCCATAGCACAAAAGATTTTTCAAATTAAAGCAAGAACATGGACCTGCATCCTAAAAAAATAATTATATCAGTACAGATCCCAAACCTAGAGGTATAATGAGTCTCTTAAGGAAAAGATGCTAGGCAATCAGAGAAGAGAAATGTTAAGCAGAGATCAGATTATGGGGAATTTATGGTATTTTTTAAAGGCCTCTCAGGCTTTCTTTCCTGGCTACAGAGCTATCYCACAAGTTGTGTTGCCACTGGCAAAACCCTCAGATCTATGAAGTTGCATTTGCAAAAAAGGCAGCATTAAATCTGAATTAAATTTTTTGAGCTTGCTTATGCAGCAAGATACAACAGTGTAACTACTGCACCTAGCCTCTAATCATATCTACACAAACAGCTGGTGCTCAGAGCTCCAAAAGCCTTGCCTTGCCACAGAACTAATATACCCTAGAGTAAGRATTCAATGTTATAAGTAGGCATCCTCTGCTTTTTCCTGATTTTGATTTATCTTCTTCACAGGAGGAGGTGTTTTTTCACTATACAAGGGAACTACACATTAGGRAATCAGTCAGAAGCAACTGTGATTTTTGATGGGAAGTTTAACTTATGTGCACAGGAATGCCTGGGGTTCTTTTGCTGCCAGTTCATGCTCCCTCTCTGTCTGGCTTTGCTCACATTATTTTCACAGCCACTGTGAGTCAGTCAGGGCTTTCTGGTGGGCGGGTGGCCATCACAAATACATAGCTTGTGCAGGTATGTTATTTATATTTCAGCTGGCTGGCTGCAGCTTTACAAGCTGGTCACAAAGCTGCTGAAGAGCTCTTTCTGCAGTTCTGGCAGAATCAGAGAGAACAGCAGTTTGCTGTTCCCAAACCACATGGAAAGAAGGGAGGAAGAGACCACTTGCTTTTGGAGTGCTTTTCTTTGATCAGCTTYATTTTTTGCAAAGCCTTTTCATGGCTTTTCAAAGAGGCATGGACTGGCTTGTGCTGCATAACTAGGATGAGCTTTATACTCGGGGAGRTAAAATGCTCTTTCCTGAAAAAGAAGATAAAGTTTGCTACTAAGCTACAGTGGTGAAGAACTCCATTTTCTGTACCTAACACAGTATGGAAAGCCACCACCCCTTTCACAGATTGATGTTGGTCATAAACTAGCTGTGATGTGGACAAGCAAACGTGGAAGTTAAGGTAAAAAAGCTTCTTGTCTGCATGTTACCAAGGCTGGCAATGCTGCTGAGGTTCTGATCACTTTTCATGCCATTTATTTTCCAGTTGTGCCAAGGGAAGGACAGGTACCTCCTGTACCCTCTGAGACAAACTTAAAAGCTCATGATTAGAAAGGAACACTGCTGCCATGGGGGGTGTGCTGACACTAACTGCAGATTGTCTGGAAAAGTTTCTTGCTGATAGGACTGTATTTTTTTTAATATGTGGCAGTGCTGGTGAATATAGAGTCACTGCAGTATGGACTGCAGTGCTTTAGCCATTTTCCCCTGCTGTGCTGAGAGGCTCTGTGTCCCTGGCTAATGTCTCTTGCTGTACAGTGGGACCACAGTAAGAAACCACTGAGCTGTTGCATAAGCAGCTGGAGAGTGACAGTGTGTGACTGCCCTGGAGAGAAGGAGAGGATAGATGACAATCAGGGGGAAGGCTGGGGGCTGCTGAGCCGTGGCAGGATGCTGTGCATTGCACAGCAATTTGGAGAAGGAAGCTGAGAATAGGGTTTTCTTCAGCAAGGGGTCAAGATTCAGATATTCACAAAAAAAGCAGCAGTACCCCATCTAGCAGGAAGATTTAGGTTTAGCCTTTGAAAATAGGAACTTTGTAGTTGCTGTTGTCAACATAATTTTACTTTTCTACATGTTTTCACCCTGTGGCAATTTTACAGTGTGGCTATTTCATAGTTTGCAAGACAACTTTGAAGATGGGGGATGTTTTTACTCATTCATTCTGCAATTTCATGTAGTTTTAGACTGTGTTCTTATTAGGTGCAGTTTATAAGCATCTGTGTTTAATATTATGAGTACAAGGCTGGAAGGAATCAAGTGAGGTCATTCTAGCCCAGCCCTAGGACCTGGGGATCTCTCATTGCTTAGTGGTGCTTGTCTAACCTTGCTCTTACCGGTCTCCAGTGATAGGTTCTGCACCATCCCTAAACAATCTATCTTAAATGCTACCTGTCCTCAGGGTGTTTTTGGGTAATTTTTCTAAAGCTGCACAAAGTAAAATTTACCACCACTGAATAAAATTATTCTAATACTGTTCTCAGTATTATACACAAAATATATACACAAATATATACTCAGTATATACACAAAACTGGAATCTGTGGAATTAACAAATAATGTGCAAACAAATGAGATGGAGAGGGGAAGAAAAAGAATGTTGTAAACAGTAGAATAAAAATATACAGTMTGAGATCAGCAGCTCATTCAGTTTTCAGCCTTTTAACTCTGTGCAGCTCTGTTGAGCCTTTTCATGCTGGGCTGTTTTCAGAAATCTGTGGACAGGCATGGAAATGTGTGGAAGCAAGCCTGTGTTTGGATGCTGCRGGGGAGAAATCCACTATTCTGGTTGCAACAGAGGAAGCTTAACCAGAAGCAGTGAGAGTTAATTCCAGTAAAAAGGAGGAAGTTTCAGAGAACTAAAGCAAAAGCACTTGAGGGCATAGCCATACAGCAGTGACTTGGAGATAAGCAGTTACACATTGACTATCCTGAGGCAATTAGATTTTTTTTTAATACTGCAGGTGAAAAAGCTCCAGCTGATTGRAAGTRTGCTTTRAGAAAATCCAGCTGTTAGCATAAATGCAGATATGCCATGGCCAAGGATGGTAAAACATGCCTGAGAACAGGGAGAGCAATCTCAAATGAGCCTTCTTTCTAGCAAAAACAATTGTGTGCTTGTGATTCCTGTCAGTTCCCATGGCATTCAGCTGTTCTTTTATAGCCCTGAGGTATCTAGCTAGACTGTCTGCTTCTAGAGGTACCTACCTCTGACACCTCTGTTAACCTCAAAGTCCTTCTGCTCTTCACCCACTCTSATCCCTGCAGTGATCCTCAGAGTCTGTCTTGAGGTTATGTATTTCTACCTGAGGAATCCTGAGACCARCTGGTGATGAAGACAAGAGTTAGCCTCAAATGCTTAAGAAGTCCAAGGTGTGAAAAGTAACATGATTTTTTTGTTCACTATTCAGTGTCCATGCTTTTAAGAATCTTTGCTTCATTTTTTTATTTTAAAATGCTGTCCTTTTCCTTTGGAAAATCTCAGTATTAGACTAGTAATGCAAGTTATACCTCTGCAAGTAGTGATATATTATGGGCTACTGGCAAAACCTYGAGAAACTGGAGAAATTGGTGCAAAAAATGCCAGAGGCATCAATAGGCATCAATATTATTGATGGGAAAGGCTGTATTTTCTCCCCGCTGCAGTATTGCATAATCAGAAAAAAAAAACCCAAAACATATCTATCCCTTCTCGAATGACAGAGAAGTCCCATTTGCAATGAAAATATGATAAAACTGTTCCCATAAAATTCAATTTTATGTCTCAATAGACATAATGCATTCAAAAAACAGACATATTTTGGCAAGCCTTGCCTGGTAAACTTGGGGTTAACAGGGCTGATACCCCATTACTATCTCCCTGTTTGTGTTGGTGCTAAATGCAGTTGCTTGCTGATGAAATGCCAAGATTTGCACTTAAAAAGAAGCCTTGCTAAGTTTTGTACYGAGAAAAACAGTCTTGTACTGATGAAATACTATACTTTCAACTTGGGAAAAAAGCACCTAGAAAATACTTGCTACGCCACAACACTCTGAAATGCACTTTATAACAAAACTATCAAAAGGACAGAATTCTTCCAGCTGGCAAAAATCTCAGTAAACACATCTCTTTGACAAAGTTTTCCTTTCAGACTCCGACATGCTTGGGGGGAGGGAATCCACAGAAAGGAAATTTGTGATTCTATGCTGGAAGTAAAGCCATGAAAGAGGAAGGGTGAACTAAGGTGACTTGCCTGGATGGCTTGTAACAAATATCTCCTTAGTGTCACCTTTATAGTGAGAATTACAGTGGGATGTTAATGGTTATCTTGAGCACACAAAAGAAGGGCATAAATAAATATGGAAAAGACTCCCCATTTTGGAGATTGTTATGGAAAAAATGATCTATGAATTCTAGTGYACCTTAACCTTTATTCCTAGTGGTACACACAAGCTATTTCTCAAAAAAATCCCATCCAACCCAAACCATTTTATGATGTTATGCAAATAATATTTGTCAACAAATGCTTAACTCATGCCTTCACTGTATTTATTGCTGCCTGACTGTGCACAGGACTCAGTTCCAAAAGCCATGAAAGCAGGGTTTGCTGGTCCATTCCATAGATTCCTCCATCTGCCTTGTGAAGCACAGAAATTATTGATTCTGTTAGCACTTCATCATGAAAAATTACCACTATTCCCAGTATACATCTTAATAGTTATTACTGTATTCCACAAAATGGAGTACAAAATTAGAACTTCATGAAAAAAATCCTGTCCAGCTCCCCAGGGTATAGTTAAGTGGTATTTTTAGGAGTCTGTTCRGGTCCTCTGCTTCCTTACAAGACTCTCACTCAATTTTTTAATGGGTTTGCTATTAGAACCCTTTTCCACCATCCCATCAGCAGTGGTCTCAGAGYAAAGCATCTAATAGATCTGTGAGTCTGCATAATGAATGGTTAGTTCTCTGAATCCAAAGGGTGCAGGCCTATAAAGGACTATATGGCCTGGATGAAGGTTAGTGTTTTGCTAAAGACAAAAACTAAGAACCATGATCCCAGATCAGGAAGGGGGATATGCATTCAACAGGGCAGCAAAGCCAGGAGAGGAAATCAGCCCAGAAGAGACAAAAATAAGTAAACACATCTGTTTAACATGGTCAGATGTTAATACTGGTACTTGGGGTAGCACAAACCACAAATTATTATCCTCACATTGGGTCTACAGTACAAAAGCTTTCTACACAAATGCAACAGTCYGAACAAACTACAATTTCAAGCAGAGAACAGAATACATAGTATCTGTTCATTTCCTATGTAGTAAGAATTGTCATGTGATGACAGGGGTTTGTTATTAGTTAGCAGAAGAGCTTAGTGTAAAAATAATCCCTGTCAGAGACTTGAGTCAAAGGGCTTTTAACTGGAGTGTGACAATGTTACAAGGCACAATGTTAAAATCCTTTTCTGACTTTTCATCATCCTTTTCAATCCCTAGRAAATTATCAGCTCCTGTGAATAAGCATGTCTTTCCCAATCTGTTGTCCAAACTCAGCTCACACTATCTGTTCAGTGATAAGTTATACCTATTCTGTGTATCACTTTCAATAGCACAGAAACAAAGCACAGCTTTACCTGAATATCAGCTCAGCCTCTTATTTTTTTTTTTCTGGAGCTGCATCTCCTAGAGCTGTTCAGACTAAATCCCTTCTTCCTKAGAGGTCCCATTCTCACTTTCCCCACAGTAAGGCAAGGACCTCATAGGTCATAAYCTTACTTCTAGATGTATTTTCCAGCAACAATCAACATAGGCTAAWAAAAGCCAAGGTAATGTTGCTGTAAAGCCTTGTGTTTCTTTCAGAGGGATTTAAACTGATGAGGATAAGTGGARAAACCATGGACATGCATTTCCCCTCCTTTGCTTCTCTCAGGATCATTTTGCTGAAAGCAGAGGGGGCCTGCTAAACTATGTCCTTCAGAAAAGACAAAAGCACTAGACTCAGCATACCATATATTTTATGTAATTGTAGGAGGTGTTTGTGCCCAGGCACTGGCAGCAGGGACTGCCACACAGCCTCTCTGAAGAGCAGCCAGGGCCACCCCGTGCCAATTCCAGCATATTCCAACACACCACTGCAGGGCATGGCTAAGCCCTGCAGCCAAGGTGGTGACACCTCTGGGAAAAGTGTATTTAAGGAAGGCACAAACAGTGGAGAATGAGGGGGGAAATGTGAGAAACAACCTTGTGAGCCCCAGATCAGAGAAGAAGGATAGGAGGATGTACTCCAGGCACCAGAGCAAAAACWCCCCTGCAGCCCACAGTGGCCTGGGGAGGACCCCATGCCAGAGCAGGAGGATGTGTCAAGAAACAGCATCCCATGGACAGCCCACTCAGTAGCTAAGTTGKTTTTTTTYYCCCTGAAGGAACTGTATYCCATAGGAAGGACTCTTTTTGGAGGAAGGGAAATGTATGAGGAGGAAGGAGCAGCCAAGAGGAATAGTTGTGGATTGATCACAAACCTCCATTTCCTTTCCCTCTGCACTGCTCAGGRGTGGGCAGGAGRTATAGGAGTTGGGAATGAAGGAGGAAGCTGAGCCTGCAAAGAAGATGAGGGAGGGGGGGATTTTATTTTAATATTTGTCATTGTTTCTCACTATATAAATCCATTTTAAATGGCAATAAATTACATTATTTTGCCCCAAGATGAGTCTGTTTAGCCTGCAACAGTAACTGGTAAGTGACCTTCCTGTCCTTACTTCAACCCATGAGACTTTCATCTTAWTTTCTTCCCATATTTTGCCCAGGAGAGATAGTGAGAGAGTGGCTGGGTGGGTCTGACAGCTGGACAAGGTTAACCCACCACTATAACTAAAACCAGAAGTTTTAGTTATAAGACCATCCATCTTCCCAAAACCAGGGGAGACATTGTGGCAAATTCCCTTTCCTTCAAGATACAGCGCTAGAGTTAAGCTAAGCATGATGTTCTCTCCTTTTTCCTTTCCTCAACAATGATTGTGAAAACATTTCTGTTGTAACTGTAGTGCTACACTCACACATCAGTTTTTATGCTCAAAGTTATGTGCTGTTAGTGGACATCTGTCACATTTGACCATGCCTTCATTTTGAATTTAGTGACTTACTTCATAAGTAGGAAGAGATGAGCTATGAAAGTGGTTTAAAAGGCCTAAAATTTCTTCTTCTGCTTTCACTTGCTTTGATTATATATATATTTATATACATCTTTATAAGATTATATATTTTTCTATTTACAGGGGTGGGGGTTTTAGAAAAAATTTGAGGAGCTATCTAGGCAAGATAACAAAACACAAATAATTGAAAAATGTGCAGAAGAAGAAAGTCAGACAAAATTTACAGTAATTGTAACACATTTTWGAATCTACAGTGTGCCAGTATCTTCAGAACACTTTTTTCTGGTAAATGACTTYGCCTCCTTTCCCCTTGTGTGCCGTGGTTTTGCATGGTTAACTTTTTTAGTCTTAGAACATCTGTGAGTTCTAGGGCTACATTCATGATCAAAGGTTAGCAATTAACAACCACTAGCTTTGTTAGGTTTTGCAAGAACCATATGGAAGAGTAGTTCTGGGAAGAGATTGATCACTTCTCTCARGAGGAAACAACTAGAGCAAGGACAAAGGAGATAGGAACTCCTCAGCCTTATCTCCTATGGAAAAAAAAGATACAACGATGCAGCATCTCTACTTTTTCTAATTTTTAACACATAAAACCATAATGAAATATACAAGGACATTTTTAATATTAATTTATCTTTATTTTTCTTTATGTGGGAAATAAATGAGATATATATATCTGAGATATATGAGATATGAAAAATATATATGTGGCTGCATAGGGAAACCCTCCCTTGGTTCTTCCTCCCCTAGGTATTTTAGGAGTCCCCTGGAGACTCACRGAATCACAGAATCACWGGGTTGGAAGAGACCTCCAAGATCATCGAGTCCAACCCATGCTCTAACAYCTCAACTAAACCATGGCACCAAGTGCCACATSCAGTCTTTTCTCTAAACAYATCCAGGGATGGTGACTCCACCACCTCCTCAGGCAGACMATTCCARYACTTYAACACCCTTTCTGTAAAAAGCTTTTTSCTAATATCCAACCTTTATTTCCCTTGGCACAGCTTGAGACTGYRTYGTCTTGTTCTGTCAGTTGCTGCYTGGAGAAAGAGACCAACCCCCACCTGACTACAGCCACCYTTCAGRAGRTTRTAGAGAGTGATAAGGTCACCTCTGAGTSTCCTTTTCTCCARRYTAAWCARCCCCAGCTCTCTCATTYGTTCCTCACAGGGTTTGYGTTCCAAGCCCCTMACCAGCCTCTGGACGTGGTCAAGGCATGAATGTTCACCCTTATGTAGCCAYCAGACATGAACTAGTTTTCTAATAAGAGTCTCATTGATTATACAATTAAAGTTCTAGTCCCTTCCTTTTTCAGTCCTCTAATCTTATGTCCTCCACATTCACACAAATACAAATGCAAAAAATCATCAGCATGTTATCCTTTACACGGACACAAGGATAGAATTAAAGGGTAATTTTGCCTTTCTTCTGTGCTCCAAATGCTTGGCCTAGGTTCTAAAAAACTTCTTAATATGTACTGATTCACCAAGTAGGAGTTGTATTAAAATCCCGGTTTTAATTTGTCRGTGAGCTTTGAATGTGAAAAAGAGAAATATTGTTACTTTGCCACAGTGTACAAGAAGCCATGCCRTCTCCATTCAAAGGAAATTTCTGAGGTTGCAGTTCAGTGTTATTGAAGTTCTACCTATTGTGATGTCTGATTGCTTTAGCTGGACATATGTTGCAATTTAATACCTGATATTATTTCTCTCTTTCTCTTCCTCTTTTTTTCTCAGAGCAAATTATGACATCGCCATCTAAAGGAATTTTCCGGCCATTTTTTATTATCTTCATTATCCTTGGTTGTTTCATGGCATTTATATTAATATATATCAAACCAACAAATAGCTGGATTTCTGGTCCTATAGAATCAGCCAGTTCAGTGTTGAAAATGAAGAACTTCTTTTCTTCCAAAACTGATAATCTCAATGAAACTACTGTTTTGATCTGGGTTTGGCCWTTTGGTCAGACGTTCGACCTCACATCCTGCCAAACGATGTTCAACATCCCTGGGTGCCATCTGACTATTGACCGCTCGCTGTATAACAGATCCCACGCTGTTCTCATTCACCACAGAGACATCAGCTGGGATCTGGCTAATTTACCTCAGCAAGCCAGGCCACCCTTCCAGAAGTGGATTTGGATGAACTTGGAGTCTCCAACTCATACTCCACARAAGAGTGGCATTGAGCACCTTTTTAACCTGACCCTGACTTATCGGCGTGATTCAGACATCCAGGTGCCTTATGGCTTCATGATGGTTGGTACAGGTTCCTTCACTTTTGAAGTACCAAGTAAGGAAAAYTTGGTCTGTTGGGTTGTGAGTAACTGGAACCCCGAGCACGCTCGAGTCAAGTATTACAACGAGCTCAGCAAATACATCGAAATCCACACCTATGGACAAGCCTTCGGAGACTATGTCAATGACAAAAACTTGATTCCAACTATCTCCACGTGCAAATTCTACCTGTCCTTTGAAAATTCAATCCACAAGGATTACATTACTGAGAAACTTTACAATGCTCTCCTGGCTGGATCAGTACCAGTTGTACTGGGCCCTTCCAGAGAAAATTAYGAGAATTACATTCCAGCAGACTCTTTCATACACGTGGAAGATTTTCTCTCCCCCAGAGAGCTGGCAGAATATCTTCTGATGCTTGACAAAAATAACAAGATGTATCTTAGTTATTTCAACTGGAAGAAGGATTTTTCAGTGCATCTTCCTAGGTTCTGGGAATCACATGCATGTCTTGCTTGTGATCATGTGAAAAGACACCAGGAATACAAGTCCATTGGAAATTTGGAAAAATGGTTTTGGAATTAATTTGTGGGGGGAGGGTGTGGGTGTCTGTATGTGGGGGGGTTGTGTGTACATTCACTTTTTTAAAGAAGCCAGAAAGGACTTCAGTCCAAGTGGAGAGGAAAGGAAAAGAGAAAAAAATGAAGGAAAAGAGAATCTCATGTCATGATTTATCGGTTATTCTCTCTTGGCTATCCTATTTATATTTTGTAAGAGATTTTAAAAGATCAGCAGCAGCAGTCATCAGCACTCAGTTTCAAATTATAATATAGATACTAATTATGTGCTCTGAAGAGTATTTGATTGCTTATTATAAATTTAAAACAAGATTTTCCACATTTTCTGTGAAACRTCCCAGTCTTACACTTGAAGTAGTCATTTTTAACAATTTTTTTTTATTTTTAACATTATCCTTGTTGTTTAACCTATTTGGAAAATGAGGAAACAATTTTTTAATGTCAGARAAAATTTTGAGAACATGATTTGTTGTTCCRGACAGAAATGTGTGTAATACTTCAAAAGACRGTAAAGTTTCATATGTTCATCTTGCATTTTAAGAGCACAGTAGAGTAAAATACCTAACATTATGGAAGTGTGAAATTGCCCCCTTTTTAAGGGTAATGAACTAGAATTATAGTTTTTTTTAATGTATTAGGATAGTGGACAGTCTTTGTTTCTAAAAATGTTTCCTAACCAATGGTCCCATTATGTTCCTTTAGGAGTATATCTCTTCTCACCCTATGAAGAAACACAAAGTCAGATTTAGAGAAACTGACCCATACTGGTGACCAAAGCCCAGATTCATCCAAYTTTTGAGTGTATTCAAATGCAGCACACCTTTGGCCCTCACTATGTCTCAAGTATTTTTGATCTGAACCAGGGCTTTTAGYAATGTTACACTGAGAGAAACAGATTTTAACAAAGGTATTCAATTACATCAGCCTCACACACTGAATTCAGCTGGTAATAATGGATTTTTAGAAGCAGTTTGCTGAGAAATTTTAGAAAGCTCTSTCATATAATTTCTTGAATAATAGTGAATTTTCACCCAATTCTGTAAAGATCTGTTGAATTTTACTGTAGCTGGACAACTTGATGCCATGACACATAACTGTGGGGGTGAAATTACTAAGCAGTCAATTTTCTGAAAGAAACATGCTGAAATTCAGTAAATAAGCTATCAGGCTGACATATAACCTTTCAACTTATTAAGTTGAAAGGTTAAGAATTAATTTAAATATTAAGAATTTGGGGGGTTGAAAATATTTCATATTTTATGAAAGGCATTAAAAAGACACTCTTCAGATCARCAACTACTATCAATATTTGATAATATAAGTAGGTTTTTAAGTATTAAATTTGCTCTAATAGTAAATACAAAATTGTGATGGTTGTCATAACTGTTTGAAATATCTGCTCTGAACATGTGTCATTTGATTTTACTACTTCTTTCTTTCAGCTAAGACAAATTTCTGATGGCCATATATATTCATATGTACAAGTTTGRTTTAATGACATAAATGTGTGGGTATGTTTTGGTACCAAATGAGAGCCAACCAGCTTGGATTTTCAGGTCAAAGTGCTGCAAATCKCACCTGCTACTGGAAAAAAAGAAAAGAGTTAAATTGGAAATATTTCTGCTTATGAGATGTATAAGACCCTGATCAAGCAAAGTAGTCAATCAAGCAGACTAAGATCAAATATGCAGACAAAAATGTTGCTGCAGTAAGGAAATGAGAGATAAATATTTAGCAAAAGACAATGAAACTTGTCAGATTTTATTTTCTTTTTATTCCATRCTGGAATAGAAACACAGAAGGCTGMAAGARTAATTAGATACATTTCTAGAACTCAAAACCCCATGGAAAATTATAGAATCACTTCTGCTCTCCCTATGGTTTCAAGAGCTGTATCTTGATTCAGCTAGCTTTCAATATGCTGTGAATCACCTAAACTTACCAGCATTCTCATATGCAGCAAGATGAGATTACCTTGAAAATTAATGCAATACAAGGAAACTGAGTCTTCTAAAAACAAACTTCTGACAGGCATGTAATATGAGTAGTATTTTATCATTTTGAAGACAAGTGGCTATAGCTTATAGTCTGTCCTACAGGACATCACAACATTTGCTCTCAGGAGGACTGTGAAATTCTCAGTGACTGAACATWGCACTGGTTTGACTCAATAACCTGATTCCCTCAGTGCTGGAATTTGGAAGTCCTTTACGCTGACCTCAGTGAAAGGTGAATGTGTACAATCCTTTATTTCATTCCTCACTTCAGATGGTGAGAGTTGTTCTGTGTGAGAGAAGGCCTTAGGTCGAATCAGAGTGGTTTCTTGGCAGCAAGTTCAGCTAAGTCCTTATAGGAATAACCAGCAAGCATATCTAAGATACATGAATTGTTACTACAAATATTGGRAACACAGAAAAGTTTTGAAATATACACTGAATTTTAATCTTATAAGTAATGTCTTTAGCTCTGTAAACATGGGATCCAGTCAGCATGGATAATCATAGGCTAAGAAATGTGAAAGCCTTTTGGAGGAACTGGAAAGAGTATTGTTCTCTTCACAAGAAGAGAAGCTCCACAGAAGGCTTGTATACATTTCATTCAGGAAACACTGCTAAAATTGCTTTAAAGATTAATAAAACAGGACAGAAATCTAATCCAGAATTATGCATAAGAATCATTTCCAAATCCTAAAAAGTGTTCATGACCCTAATATCTCACTGGCATTCTTGAAGAGTAAGGGCTGGAACAAAATTGAACCTATTTTTAATAAGATTTTAAGCTGATCTGCAAGTATCAGGCATTAAGCAGTTCTGGATATAAAGACCTTTGTTGAAGATGAAGCATTTTTGGGCATGTCCAGCCTATGTAAAAGCAATGGATATAAAACATCTGGRCTCTATGCATGCATAAAGACTGCCTACAGAGACCTAGACACTTAACTCACCTAAGGTTGATTCCCATCTGTATATAACATTCAGCTTTGTGGGGTCTGTCTGTGCTTCTTTGAACATAGAACAGCAAGCATAAACAGACTCAAATAAAAAATGGCTATTAAAAAGAATGAGCAAACTCAGCGTGGAAGGGTGAATTACATGGGACTAAAAAAAATAGGTATTGTGCTTTTGTACCACTGCCAAAAGAAGATAATTGTACCAGAAAAGAGAAGTAGAAATTGGGAAATCACACCTGTTCTAACTATTTTCTCAACAAATTTCTTTCAGACATTCAGTTTATTTTGTTTGCCAGCCCACAACAGTCTTGGGTTGCACTCATTACAAGTTAACTAAGCAGTCAGTGAAGACAGGGAGTAACCACCATTCTTTTTTTTACAGTGGCTTACTTTGGACGTTTTTAGGCTCTCTGTCATGCACTGAGCTGTCAACATTACTGCCTTTCTCAGTGTGGAAAATAAGATCCAAACCAGATAAAATACTCACTGCACATGCACTGCCACCCCACTGAATGTGAACAGGTGTCAGAAAAAACTGGCAGCAGATCCTTCTAAAGCAGTTTTCCTTTCATTTCATAGACAATGTCCACAGCAGATCTTGCTTAGTASRAGATMCCATTCCTTGGTGAATCCTGTTRCCRGTTTCTTTGAATGCCTCTTTCCATRTGYCTRCACCCATAGTGAGCAAGCAGCCTGAGTGAGGCCCACAGAAAGTGTGAGGCATCCAGCAACATATTTGACTTTTAAGAAACAGATCAAATAAAATGAAAGTTGGACTGAAAGAGCATGAATGTGGGGATTTGTAGAGTTCATGCAGGCTGAGCAAGATATGAGGAACCGACACCACTGAACACAATAAAGAACTACTTGATCTCTCTAGAAACTCTCTAGATGTTTGTTTCTCAAAATAGGTTTTAAAAAACCCAAACACGTAATTTTCTCCCACCTCTAAGCAAGCAGTTAAATAACCAATAACTGTTCCTGTTTATTCAAGAATGSGAATACTGTTGACCTTGTATTATCTTTTTTATTACATGCAGAATAACATTCAGGAGGAGAGAGAAGTCTGTCAGTAAGATAATTATATTTCTTATCTAAATTCAAGGATCTTTATTCTTATTTTCTTTTTTGATTTGTAATTCCTCRTGCAGCAACACTTTCTGGACACGATTCAAAAAGACCTTACGAGTATGCAGATGATCATGAGACTTAAGTATGTACTTAATTTTGAGAGTATCTTAACTGCTTTAATGCCCTGGGGCTCCAGAGAATATATTTTCATTGCCTTTAGGAATTGTGCCAAAGAGTGCAATCTGTGGACATCAGAGACCAATTTGTGTGGCCTCTTTTGCATCATGTACATAGTGAGTAAAGACTGGTTGAGTACTGAGTAGTCCMCATTGAAAACCTTGGATTCATTCTGATTTGGTGTCTAACCAATAAATCTTGGCCCAACTCCTCTGCTTCTTCATGTGCCTCCACCAGCTCAGGCATCCCCTCAGCACAGCACCTCAGCTTACAGCCTGCCCGTGCTGTGCAGGGCCACTGAACCTCCATGTGGCAKAAAGCCAGAGTGGCTGAGGATGGTGAGAYAGTATTTTGAGGACTGTCCAAAGATGAAAGCATAAAACCTGGTCWTGTYCTAAAATCRGGACTCAGTGTGCCCWACAGAGAGTCAGTCTCAGCCRTAYCTGACTTTCYTCTGAGGAAAGTATTTGGTTCATCCTAGGTGAGACWGCRAYTAATCATTGTGTGTGCAAAGGGGGAACAAGAGGTGYCTCTGTGTWGGCTGWCAAGGAAGCTTCTGACCTATTTAAACCTAGCAGTGAAAATTAAACAAATACTCAAGTGCTTCCTTGGTCAAAACTAGCGTGTTAGAGAGTCCAGGAGAAGTATTTGTATACCTACCTACCAGCTGGTGGGCTTTTTCATTCATTTTTCCTGACAGTTCTGTTTTGGCTTTTGGTTTTGTTTTTTTTTTTTGTCTTTAATAAAAGTGATTTCAAAATCTCAGAAATCAATCATCATGATTCAAACAAGATAGTTATTTCATCCTTATCTTTTGCTTCTTGCTTGGGCAAATCTTCTACCAGAGTTAGCAGGTGATTTGGGAGCTTCCTATGCTAGTAATGAAGGATTGAGCCAGGGTGAAATGGCTTGGGTAAAAAAGCCCTGTCTTATTCATGGATATTTCCCTTCTAGTATTTGACTATCTTGTTAGTGCTATAGCCAATTCTACATTTAGAGAATCAATGTAAAAAACATACTGGTTAGATATGCTCATAAAAGGTACAGAAATACCAATAAATTGATTAAACAAACCATGCACTGGTAATTTTAATTCATGACACTATTGCTGATGATAAAACCATCAACTCGTGAGAAAGAACTTGGCCTAGAGACATCATCCAGCAGTTTTCCTGCYGGAGGAAGTCACTTCATTACTCTGTTGCAAATGTAATTAATTGGCAATCTTTTGTGTCATATTTTCTACAAAATTGACTGAAAACAACAGTGAATAGTTCAGAGACTGGCTCATGAGGCAGAGAGCCTTTCACCCTGGTTAACAGCCTGAATTATGAGTTGGTTGGTACAGACCACTGGCAGCCTCTAGTACATGATTCTGTGGTCTCAGGTTTTACATTGCTGCTTTCAGCCAAGGAAAGCAAAAAACTGAGCTGAGACTCATCTGACACCCTCTGTGCATTTGATGGCACACTCACAGGGTGACTTAAGACACTCTCTCTCCTGTAGCCTATWTAAACACTGGCTGTTTATGAGAATGCAGGAGACTTCGCTGTTCCAGTCATAAGAGAATTAGCGTTTCATTTAAGGTGTGGTGCCAGTCTGTACAAATGAATTATTGATACTTGGGGGAACTCCTCATTAACATTCTTGACTAAATAATTAGGAGGAAAATAATTTAATCATTGCAAACTGGCAGCAAAAGCAGCTGCTTGTTATTCTTTTTTATGAATTAATCCAGTGGAAAAGAGGATTTGATGAAACTTTATCTCCCTGGCTTGGTAGAGCCTGGTTGGATCMAGGTATAGAAACATGTTTGATAGCAAAATTTGAAAGATTTTGGTAAACCAACACACTTATATGTAAATTTGGGACAAATTTCCTATAGAACCTTGAAACTGCAAATAAGCACTTTAGCAGTCACCAGATGGAAAATGTTCTCATCAATCCATTTCTTTATAACATCATAAGAAAAGCCATCCTGATATGTGCTGTTTGGCAAATAAATTAATTACAAAACCTACATTTTCTTTGTTGCTTTGTAACACACGTAAGAGCTGAGATTAAAAAGTTTGGAATGTTAACTCCCTTGGTGTAAATGTAATGTTTTAAAGAATCCGTGGATACACTGAAGAGAGGCAAGTGAGAAGCTTTTCCATCTATACAAAATCCTAAATGTGCCAAACTGTTTCCAGTGAATGAACAAAAGAGTTAAGTATACTGACTTTTTATTCGTATTTGCAAAATCTTCTATTAACGCACTGTAATTTTGCACTATTTTGTAAGAAAATTTAAAAAAAAAAGGAAAAAAGAAAAAAGGAACTGAAAAAGAAACAGAAAAAAATCTAAAAATAGATGCCAAATGTATAGTTTGTAAAATACTATTTTTCTGATATAAGGTGTCATTACATTGTGAATCTAACTGTGTTATTGTAAACTGTGAAAAATGTGGTGTTCTGTTGTGACACAGCCTATGAAAGGCCATTTCTAACACAGATTATTCACCTGGACTTGTTTATATGAAACATATTCATAAATYTGAGATCACTTTTATACTTATTTTTTGTAGACTATTTTTCCACATTTGCAACACAACTGTTATTTTATATCAAACATTAATTTTGCTTTAAAATATTRTTTGAATAGGTGGGTGAGTGTCTTAAACATGCCAGAGATTCAAATCTGTAACAGAGATAATTCAGAAACTATTCTTTGCCAAACTGTAATGCTACTAAAATCAACGTTGTTTTGTTGAAAAATAGGCACAGTGTCAATAAACATAAGTTYCTAGTCCAATAATGATGACAATGTCACATTTTCTAGGATAAATGCCTGGTAGTTATGAGCTGCATTTCCCTGCTGTCTTTGTGTATGTTGAGGAAACAAAACTGTGTGCCGTAGCTGAACGTCATAGATATTCAGTCACTTTAAATAACGTGCCATGGATTTGACCTCTGAGCTACATTAATGAGGATTTGGAGAAAAAAAAAAAAACCAAGCTGTTTGTCTTGATTCAAACTCAGTTTCTATGATGGGTCACATGAAAATGGGGTGGTTGCCAAGGCAGGACTGGGACAATCTCAGCAGGGAGAGTAAGTTCTGTACACAGAAACATGGGGACTACATTTATTGTGTTAGTGCAAGATCAGGACCAAAGTCCCTTTCTTGTACATTTGAACTTACACAAAAACATTGAGTGAGATCTGATAGGAACCCTTTCTTCATGTTCCCAGCTAATGACRTTCATTGTACTGACAACTTTTATGTGTTTTATATAGTACATATATAATTAATAAAGTCAATTGTAAGAAAGAGTAACCATGGCAAATTGAATCTTARTAAAAATAATAGAAACCATTCTTACTTACAGGAACATCTTAAGATGCCATGTTGAATGACCTTGTAAAAAGCTGTATTTTTATTTATTAGTGATTGTATATTTTGCCCCATGATCTAGACATTTTATATCAGGGAGTCTACCAAAAACCAGTTTTTTGTTCCCTTTGAACACTACCTTCACCCCGAGATGCATCTGGAAAATGTAGAGGTCAACCACTGATGTTATGTGGTATTTTTTTTAATATGATGTTGTTGTTAAACTTTCTTCTGATTACCTATAGCTATGTTCAGAGTTTTCAACATAATTTAACTGCAGTCTGAAGATACCTACTGAATGGAACTACAGGTAACCATAATTATTTCAAAGACTTTCACCGTTTATGTGAAATTAATATTTCGGAACACTGATTCCAAGATTGTTAACRAGCAGCTCATTGACTCTTATTTATTGAGCACTGGAATTCTCCCTAAAGGATAAACACTGAATCATGTAAATAATAGTGCTCTATATAAGCCTAACAAAATATTGTAATAGGTATATTTAAAATAAAAWGACAACATTCCAAGTGTACTCTAGTCTTTGATCATTATTTTATAGGTCTGACGTCACCCTTTTTCTTCTTGTGATACTTCTCATCAAGAGCCTGATCTGATGATTGTTTCTGCTCAAAACCATGACTCCTGGCAGAGATCTCAGAAACAGAATTTTGGTTCCTTTTAAGCTGTTGCACATTGAATTCCTGTAAGTGCTCAGGGTCGGACTGAATTMATACATGACTTTATTATGTACAGCAACCAGAACAGATTCATTAATATAATACTATAATTGAGGTTACTTCATCTTGGTTTTAGCAATTATCTTTAAAATTTTTATGAGGAGTGGAATAGTAATTTGCATAGTCATCTTTCATTGTTTTATTTACTGTACAAATAACCCCCATTTGCAAAGATTAACTGTATCTAAAATAGCAGGTGGTTAAAACAATGATGTCAGTTTTATTTCTAAATATATATTCAAACAGTGAAAATAGCTGCCACTGTAATAAATGTAATAAATAATGCTGTATTTTCAGTATAACAGATCATCTGGTCACAGCAATTGCAGTTTATCCAAGACATAGTATTACATCTGACTGCTGTGCAGCTTGAAGAACAGRTTAGCAGTCTTCAAAAATCCTTTTCCTTTCCATCAGACAGGCAAATTGACTTTACTCCTGTGCTAACAAGCCTTTGTTAATTTGGATACATTTTTTAAAAGTTTATTTAACTCTTGCCATTTACATAAAGTAAACTTATCATCACCTGAAACTCATCCTTGACAATTACAGAGACAGACTGACTTTTCAATAGTACGTGTGACACAAGTCCCTACCACATTTCACTCACTCACACACACACACACACACACACACACACAGAGAACCCTTTCACATTCTTACATTCAAATTCCACTTTGAAAATTCAGTCTAGGGCAGAGCATACAGTTTTTCTGCCTTTAAAACGGGCCTTTTTTCTTAAATTATCCATTTCTACTTCCTCTCACAAACTTCCCCTTGATATGCCAACAAAGCCTTGTGTGTTTGGAAAGCCAGGTCTCTGCCCTGAATGTCAGAAGCAGTCAGCTTAATGAYATGCTTCTGAAAGCACAGCACTGAAGGGAAACCTGAAAGAGAAAAGGGTCAGGCAYAGAAGGTGTGCAGGTTTCTAACCCTGCCAACAATAGCACGCTATTACAGATGCTGAAACTACGTCTCTGGGTGATAAGGCTGCTGTTGGMACAACTTCATGCAGTGAAACAAGCAATAAGCTCTTCATAATCTCTACACAGGCTGATACTTCAGCACACAACACTTCATTGAAACAAGTGTGCTGCCAGTGAGTAGGCTAGCACCACTCAAAATACAAAATACTCTGTGTCAATTCTCACACAGATTAAACAGAAGCCTCTTTTCAAGAAATATATGATTCCAACATGTATTTAGTTCTGATAAACCCTTTGGATGGACAAACAAGTCTTTAGACCAAAGACTTGGTGGTAGTTTAACTTACCTCAGAACAGGTTTCTACACGTAGGTGTACATAGGAGCACTGAATTCCTAAATTTCTAGTTTATACAAGGTAGTCACAAATTTGGAAAAGTAAATGGAGTCTGAAAGTAACTCAGCTCACCTATTCAGAGTGTTTTCATCTATAATCCTAAGTTCACATTAAAAATAATTTAATGACTTGCAAGTTCAATACAATTTGTTATTACAATTGAATGAATCAGAAGAAGGAAAGAAAATAAAACTGCTTGTGTTGAAATGTGAAAAATTATTAGGTTTCACTTTCAAGTCAGAATTAGTTGTTTGTGATGTTCTAATTAATGGTTTTATGACAGACAAAAATTACTTTCAAAACTCCTGTCTAATCAAAAAATTAAGTAATTGCTAAATAAAATTAGAGAAATTTTATACTAATTTTAACACTTTTTTTCTGAAATGGTTCTTTTTCCTAAAAGAGTCTGTTTTTCTAAGAAAGGATTCTTGAATGAGGAAAATATCAACAGCATTTTCATTCTTCTCTTTCCTTCTGTCATCTGAATTCTCTCTTGTGTGAAGAACACATACTCAGTGGGATATGATTAATCAATGTGGAAGAGTTGCAAATGGCTTCAAAATAATTTCTGTGTAGTCATAGACTGTTGCCATACCACAATTATGTTATTCCTGTGACAGGAGCAACCATTTAACAGCTGATTTCCAGCTTTCAGACATACACAGTGTCAAGTTAKGAACTTCACTCTGCTTTTTAAGCTGCTCAGTGCTGTTAGCACAGTTTCTGATTTCTTGACATTCTGTTCACCTTATGTCCATGTGGTTTCCTCAGACATATCATGCCCTGTCCTACACTGACTGTAAATCTTCACGTTCTCTGTCCCAATTTCTACATTGAAAAAAAAAACCTATTTCCAGTTACAAATACAAGGCTCTGTAACCTTGAAGTAGTAAGCCCTATACCCTCATGCCACCTCCCTTTTCTTGTCACTGGAATTAGATTAGATCACATTACGCTTAACACACTGAAATGAAGTGTAACAAGGTACATGGGCAATTGGGTGATTTTTTAATCAGTTCTTTAATCTTTTAATCAGCTTGTCAAACAARTATATTGCACTGCAATCAGCTGGATGTAACAATTACATCCAGGGTGATGGTTTTACTCTTTTATTCAAATATAGACCGAAGATGTCATGTGGTTCTACCATACCAGTCCCAGTCCTGAGCTCAAAGACAGCAAGCAATGCTGAAGGGACAGACCAATAGCACAGGATAAAAATTTAGGCAGTTATCCAATACTCCCTGATTAGTAGGAGAAAAAACAACCAAAATACATCTAGACATACCATAGAATTTACTACAGTGATATCTGCCTGCACAGGCTCAGTGTGTGTACAGCAGAGTTTATCAGCTCTGTCTCAGCACAGCCCTTGGGTCTCAATCTAGGATCTGTCTGGTGCTTCTGGCTTCTTCGAATCCACAAAACTCTCCATCACCCTGTACAAAGTGCAGATGCATCTCCAAGCATTCCTGAGAGATGGATATTACTGGCTGGTGTGCAGGAYTAATCCTGTAGGCCACCTATTAGCCATATGAGAGCTAGGTCAACAGSAGAATATGTTTGAAAGTGCAGCTTTCTTTGTTTCCATTATTTTTCAAGGCTTTCATGTTGGATGTCTGAAAAATTCTTTTATCTTCCATTTGTTTGATATTAAAAAGCTYTTTAAGCAATGGCACTTAATATGATCACTCAAAACCTCTTGCAAAAATTACAGAATCAAAACCTTAATCTTTTTTGTGATTTTACATGTCTCTTATGCATTAAATTTTAGTCTCTGTTCAAGATGAATGCATCTACAGACAAACATATTGTATAGCAAGGCAGAGCTCATTTACCTTTTTTGTAAGGCTCAAATATGTATTTGTAAATCAAAATACAGTTTATGAGCTCTATCTTATCAGCAAAAGCATACAGGAATTACTGCAATTCTCACAGCCACCAGTCCCATTCAACCAAGGAGATCAAAGAGTTGGTAAAATAGATCTGACCCTTCAGCATCTATAAAAATGTTTTCCTTTGATGTTGCAAATTGTAGGCTTAAATGGTTTTGAGACTCTTTCCACACTTATGTAAAGCATCTGCACAAGTGTTTTCAGAATAATGGCCTTTACTTTCAGAAAAACTGGTGTCTTGCATCAATATTTTATTTAATAAATATCATAGTTTCATCCTTGCATTAGAGAACTGAGGCAGAGTTGAAGAGTGGCATTACACTTGAGCTGTCTGGGTTGTCTGCACAGCCCACTGCAGTCATGAGCAGAGTGAAGGAGCTGAGCTGTTGTGCAGCGTGGCTGTACAAAAATACAAACCCCTGTCTGCACTGGCCCAGCAGCTGAACAAGCTCACTTCAAACAATTGAACTTCTGCAAGGGATCTGCTAAACCTTTCAACTCAGAAAATCTCTAGAATCCTCCACGAAAGTTAGTCAGAAAACAGGCCTTAGGCACTTTTCTAAATTTCTTAATCCATAATGAAAGGTGTGACTAAGTAATCTGGGAGCACCTCCCCAGGACGGATATTAATGAATACTTTTACAGTTCACCACAACATTAATAAAGATGTCTCAAAGATTCTTCTCTTAAACTCTCAGCACAATCCTTTTAAGACAACTATAACCTGTCAACAGTGAAACATTTAAGGTTTTGGAAAACCCTTACTGAAGAGAGAAATGTCTTCTTCCTACCAATTGGTTGCCTTCTGTTTTTTTTATACAGTTACCGGCAACCTGATATGGAAGATTTAAGACYTGACTGGAAAGGACACATTCTAGGCCAGGGCACCCAGAACTAGCAATTCTCAGCAAATCTGAGTGTACAATTTATACTTAACACTTAAAATTATTTTTGAAGGTGCTTTGCTGCTCTGAAATCTCAGTTTCTTAGAGAAATCCTACTCATGAAAGTCACGCTCATTTTGTGAGAACACTGYTCTTTATGTTAGGAGGGAAAATACWTTTCTCCTYCCTTAAGTTTAGGCTCATAATTGCTTCCATAGTGTTGCATCCCATCTCCATKTTTAGTTTGTTCTTCCATTTGCTTTCCACATCACGGGTTTTCTATCCCCTGATATTCTTAGCTGCTAGGAGGAATTTATCGTTCCTGAATCTAAGTGACTAGACATCTACACAGTGCTTAAGATGCTTGGTCATACCAGCTTCAAAAGTTAAAAAATTAAAATTGTTTAATGTTCTTCATCTTCTTCCCCAAGGGAGACACTTATTGGTGGTGTCTTGGGTCTTGTAGAGGTTTCTTATTCTCTCAATGGSTGATTGCTTCGTTTGAGGGCATTTCCCAATTACATTCCTTCAAGAGTTTCTCAGTCATTTATTCCTGCTACAGGAGAATTCCCTTCATTCATTTACCAGCTCGGCACCCTAATGTTATCTAAAAGTCTTACATAGCTTTTGTTTTCCCAATTTAACGTATTAGCATAATATAATTGAAATTGCTCATGAAGTCCAGAAACATTAATTTCAAGGCTTTGTTGATTTCATTGTTCTAATATCTCCATTATATGACACTACACCCCATGGACAGAAGAATACATGCTTAATAAGCTTTGCTATCTCCTCTGAAGCTAATTGCTTCAGTGGGTTTTCATTCACAATGTGTTCTGGTTTTAAAAAGTTTCTCAAAACATCCCACTTCACCATTGTTTTTTTTAATCCAGATACCATGGTGCTCTTCCTTACTCTGTTTACCAAAAATAAGAATGTCCCTCCTACAGCAGYCTTTCAGCAAAGCTATTCAGCAGCCCCATCCTCTTAACAGACATATATTCCTTTTAAGATCCTCTAGCAGAGGAAGCAATAAAGCCTAGTTTATGAATTCAGGTCTTGTAGTTGGATTCTCTAGCATATAATTAGGCATGATGTCTGATTAAAGCTTTACTCACAATTAGGGCACTCATAATAGTTCTCTACCGTGGATTCCCTCATGTCTCTGGGGGTTGCATTCATAAATCATTTCTTTCAGAAAGGGRTCTTTGGAGGTCTGCTTGGACTATTCCAATGTCCATTTTGATGAACATAATGTGAACATATTATCTTTGCATCTACTAACACTGTGAAATCAGCTGATATGCTGATAAGTTAGGAAGTGTGAAAGAGGGTGGCAGAAAGGGAAACACCAGTAGAGACAAGCAGAGAAGGAGAGAAAGTAATTGCTTAAGCAATTACTTTAAGCAAAATATCCTTAGGGAATATCTAATATGTCTAATTCTGATACATATCTCCTACCATATATCAGTATAAATTATTTTTACACACTTGGAGAAATGCAGGTTGGACCATTCACTTTCCATGTAACATGAAAGACAAAGCCAGGCTCTGTGCTGAAACAACTGCTGCTTCACTTTTAACCCAATTTCAAACCTTTTCCTTCTTCCTTGAGCTGTCTTGATTTTGTAAGTTTCACATAAAGCTCKTTTCACACAATATTTTTCTTGTCTCACATACAAAAACTCTGTTTCYCAAATGTCCAGATAAAATGTTTTAAACATGAGAATGACAGCTAAGAATTTTTGCTAAAGGACAGCCATTTCCCAACTGTTCACTCAAACACAAGCTGCTCACAAATAAGCATTCAGCCAAAGWGCCATTACAAATGATTCCTCGGCAGCCTACTATATTGCACATTTGGACATCTGCTTGTGTCTGTTCTTGGAGACAGACCACCCGGCTGGAGAGGCTCCCAGTCTCCCAGTCTGATCCTTCTTATGTCCTCASACAAAAGTGCCATGGTGAGCTTCCCATGACAGCATCTCAAAACCACCCCACAGGTGCCCAGTGCTCTTCGTTCTGGAGACCAATGTCTCAGCACCACCTTCACTGGCCAACTTCTAAAATCCCTGTCCAAGATATTTAACAGTGTGCACTCCTCAGGCAATCTCAGCAGCATGCACCTSTTTTGGGCAGCCTCAGACATGGCAGCAGGTGGCAGACCTGTGTAAACTGCAWAATTTGTCTCAAAGTCTCTTGAGTGAGTCAATTGAAAGCTTACCTGTCTGCACCTGCAGAAGTGCTAAACAATGTGCTACCAGGGACAAGCTGAATGCACACCTTAGAGACAGCARTGTGTGCATAGAGCTGCCTCACTACTACTATCAACATCATGACAKTGTTGGTGGAATCACTAGCAGAATTATTGATCTTTTTCTGTAAATTATAAGCCTGTTCCTGGAATTAACTAATTCCAGAGCCAGCATTAGCCTCCTGGAGTCAGAGATGAGTGAAAGATACAGTTCTYTCAGTCCTCTCATAATTGTCAGAAGACTCATCCTTGCTTGGCTCTATGGACTTCCAAAACTTTTGACCCCATATAAATTCTTCCCCAGCCTGCCCCTAAAGAGAGTGAGAAATGCACAAATCTCTCTTAAATCTGCTTTTGGTGAAACTAATGGCCAAATATCCAAATGTAGACAATGTGAATCAGATTTTCAAGGTCACTTTTTCCATCACATCCCAGGCTTTGTAATCTGATGCAGTGTTACATTGCTAGAGGGATCTAGATAACTACATTATTAGAGTGAACCCTGCTCCCACTTATGCTTCAGAGCACCTGCTGCCCTCCCAACACCTCCCTAGCACATTTCAGGAGTCATCTCATGGCAAGAGGCACTTAATATGTGACTACTCTGTTATGGAGGATAGATTTGAGTGGTGTGAATGCACATGTGGCTAGTCCCAGAGAATGGTCATGGACCACATACTTCACTAGTACAAKGCAGCTAAAATTAAAGTACAGATTTAAGTATTTAATACTAGGTACCTATTTAAATTCGTGAACAGTCTTTCTCATGAACTAAAACAGTATCACATCCCACCACCTGCAAAAACATTGTTATAYTCTCTGGGAATGGTAATCACRTTATGCTAAAAGAGCCATAAACTCAATTTAGGAAAAATCTTTTTCTGTWACAGTTCAATGCATGATCAGTTTGGCATAGTGCTAATAATTTACTCTCCTGCATTTAACATGAATTTACCCCCTTTTAGTGGCAATTCCTCCTTAATGAAACCAAAACTTTTTACAACTGCTATGACATAAAATGTGAATCCAGTCTATGTCTAAATTTTGTGCTKTTTGATGACCTCCCTCCCCTTGATTACTACGAAGGTCCTCCTGCAGAGTTCAACTGTGTAAGAGTGAACTCAATCTTTTCCAGGTATTTGGAGAATTGATAGTTCTTGATTAAAGAGTCCATCCATTAAACCACAGCACACAATATCTATTCTGGCAATAAGGATAGCTTCCATATAATTGAAATAGAAGGCAAGTTTCTGTACATATTTCCAAATACAAGTTGCACAGAACAGGAACTGATAGTCAAGAGAAATATCRAAGCAAGCAGAAGAAATTTGGCTCTTCTGATGAAATTCCTTGAATTTCAGGACACATTTTTACCAAACTGGGACTGAATGTATTGATAGAAACATAAGAGAAATTCACGATTGCAGATCAGACGTTCAGCATGGAAGAATTTCAATGAATCAAAAGAATATTTGAATGTTTGCAAACACAACTAAATAGATGTTTCAAATTCACCTATTTCACACATATTGCATTTCACTTTTTAAAAGAAAGTTAGGATATTAATTAATTATTTAGGTCAACATACTTAAAAATTCCATACCATTCAGATAAAAAGCCCAAGGCAGAATAATTTTATATACATTGTTTTGGTTTGAGTTTTTGGAGGTTTTGAGTAAGGAATGTGGAGCCTAGTAGATCTAAAATTTAAGGTGTAAAAGTCACACAGATAAGATAAAGCAGCCCCAGCATATTTACAGCCTCATAATTATTTTCTTCTGTTCTAATTTTCACTACAAGACAAGAAAATAAGATTCTCCATCCAAAACTCTTGACTGGCACAGCATTTTTCTCTAAAGTAGTGGGTTATGACCTCATATCAAAACTCAGTAAAACAAATTTGCATAACAACACAGCCTACACATAAACATGAGAGATGGTAAGAACTAGCTGAATGAACATTTCTTACAAAAAAAAAAAAAATCAGGTTATGCTGAGCTGAATTTATGTCCAATATCCYAAGCTATTCTGAATCAACCTCATGGCAGCAATATGATACCCTCAGATATCTTGGCTGAGTGTGAATGAAAGGTGTATATTCTGAAATGTCATTTTTTTCTTTTTGTTTCTGCCTCAGATCCTGCCTTTCTTCCTCTTGTTTCTGGCAGAAGCCTCAATAAGCTGACAAGACCCTTCTATTTCATTCTTGAGATGGCAACACTCAATTTTTCCCATGCTACTCATAAACTTTCACTGTAGGGATATGTTCACTTACCTTTTTTCCTGAATGGACCTTATTGAAAGCAAGAGGAGTATGCCTCTGCACAATATTAAATCTTCATGCAACTGCAGGCAAGACTGATTATTGCAASAAAGCTTGTTTACTTTTTAATATCTCTTGAATTATCAGGGCAAATACTCTACTTTATCCTTCTTTTTGTACTTTGCCACATTTGGTTTCCCGGTGTAGTTTGCATCCGAACTCACTGGTAATACCTACAAACAGAATTCTTTACCAAAATATTGTGGCCCAGYAGCYTTTTTARGTKAATGTCTGGTTTGTTCACTGAAGAACATCAATAGCCCACAATTAGCACACACTGGGTTATTCTGTAACAACACTASATCCATGAGGCTCAACAAAGAGTCTGCTGGAGAAAAGTCTATTTTAGTTCCAAAATTACATAAAGCTAATTTCACTGGAATTTKTTCTAAAATTATGTCAGCAGTTCTTTTGATTTTAGTCTGTTTTCTAAGTTCTTTTGTGCTGATTTTCAGCTGATACTCACTGATTTACCTATTAACCATATAACCTATTAGTAGAACTGAATCTGCATATGTATGGATTCCCAGCTGGACAAAGCTCATAGTCTGTAGGCATAAATTATAATTTAATAGACACATAGCAAGAAAAAAATCCCTGCCCATCTGTTTCATCCTTCAACTAAATATTTTGGAAGGAAGTAATTCACCTTGGCAAGATTCCACAGTAAGTTATGAATAGAATAAATAAGCTTMAATGTATTTCTGTTTGTACTTGCATTGTCTCTCAAGTTACGACAATTTATATTCATCTTTTTAAAAACATTTCACAGTAAATGAATAAAACAGCCACTGTTCTTAAAGGCTGAGAGATTGTTTCAGAGATTATTAGAATCAAAAGCATTTTTGTCAGGGAGAAAACTTAAGAACGGGACATGGTATCTGGAGGTAAACTGATTTTAATACAGTATTTTCTGGCCTATGACATGCCAGAAACCACCCAGGAAGAACCTTCTAATACTACAAAGGAAGGACAAAAGTGTTCTTCCTCTGAGTAGTTGCCTTGAATCTTCCTTGCTGCAAAGTAACTTTTCTCCCACCTCTCATCACTTTGGAGAATATCCTTGTACTTACATTTTGGTAGCCACAGCCGGCTGCCATCTTCCCATCTGTTCTGTTTTCTAGATCTAATAAACCCAACTGCTTCCTGAGTGCTTCTTCTTTAATTTCAGTGGTCTTTCTCTAGGTTTTTATRGATTTTTCTTTAAATCTGTTGCCCAGGTTCCCATTTCTCACCAGCCCTTAGCRGAGGAAGTAATTTGTTCCTTTATACACTATTCTTGCTAATACAACACAGAATGAGAGATACATTTTCTTTCATTATAACATCCCAGCAGGGAATCATGTTTCATTTGTGATCTGCTACAACTCTCACAGCCTTCACTGCAGTATCTCTGACAACTCAGTTATTACTCATTTTGTACTTACACCTTTGATTTTGCCTTCCTGATTGCTGAACTTGTATTTAGTGAATTTTGCCTTTTCAGTTTTAGATTATTTCTTCCATTTATAAAAAACCATTGTATTCTGATCTTTCTGATTTCTCTTTGAAGTTATTTGGCTGACAAAATGGTGAGCTGGACTGGATTGCTTGTACATCACACACATCCATCTAAGGATCTATCCTGTGAGGTGGCCAATATTTTGTGGTGGGAGGAGGAAACAGAATGGTCACCACCACTGTCAGTTTGSTCCAGGAAAGCTCATGAGCCCAAACTCAAAGCCCAGGAACTTTTCAAAAGTGTACTGGTAGCAGAAATGTGAATGAGGTGGAATGGCTGCAGCTATGTAAGGTACATAGAATTTTCTGTCCTTATGTTCCACCAAGTGCCAGGGGAATACTTCTACCTGCCACATCCTTCCCCACATGTGTAGGGTTGTGATGCACAASTGTAGCTAAAGAAAAGACACCTCTTCCTGCAGCACCACAGCTCAGCACCAACTCCCTACTGCTTGCATGGCAAAAAAGGCATCACTTTGGGCTGGAAACACAACAATTTCAGCGTCATGGCAGCAAAGCAGGAAATGGGGCAGAATTGCACTGCTGTTCTAGTAGAACTATAAGCAGAAGTAGGCAACACTGGGAAATTGGGTTTTATTACATAAAAKATGGGAGTAAAAATGGTTGAAAGCCTGAGAGGTTTAAAAAGAAGGATCCATCAGGGAAGTGTAAAACAAATAAGATGCTTCTTAGTAATTACAATTAACAATCCACAAAATTTGCTATGGTCAACTGTGGATTCAGCTGGAAAAAAAAAAAGAAACAAAAGAAAGAAATACTTCAAGAGAGGAAGAAAAAAAAAAGGGAATACTTTTACTGGTTTCTATCATTCTCTCCAAACTCTTCTATTTTTATCAATCTATTTCCATTTATTTTCATGGAAAAAAAAATAGAGGCCCAGTGTCTGTTATAATATTCCATGAATTTGTTCTGCACACAAAATTTYTAGGGGTATTGAGACATCAACTATTTCCGAAATCAAAAATCTCAAAAATAAAAATCTGGTTCATATGCAATGTAAAACAGCAGGGTAGATCTAAGCAACCCTGAAGAGATCACTTTTTCTAAAACCATTACTGTTTTTTCATGTTATTTCAGAGCAAGTTAACTATTCTAATGCATCCTCAGTTATACCATCTGATGTGAATTTGACTGCCTCACAWCTCAATATCCAGCAAAACATTGGCTGGAAATATGTTTACACAAACTAATTTGGCTTGGAAGAAAAGAAAAGATAAAAAAGCAATTTGTAATTTGGTAAGGTACAGGAACCAGTGGTCTCGCAGCTGGAATGAGCACAAAGGAACCAACTAGATTTTTTGTAAAGTTGTTTTATATCACCTAAGTTCAGCTGTCTTAAGGCTGGTCATATAGTTGAACACTTAAGTCTTGATACCTAGGCTTTCTCCTTTCAAATATCTCCATGGAATGACTAATAAGAGATGTATTTTAGATATTTAAGATCAGTATGTACCTGTCYCTCTCCACTAACTGTAAATGAAGTTTAGTCAAATGGCTGAAAATATATAACATAAATATAKAAATAATTTATTTATAGAARTATAAATAAATCCTGGGCAGATAYATTAGATGAAGCATGTTATACCTTAGAAATCCAGGATGAAATCACATMATTTTGATTTGCACAGGCTTTTCAGTCTTGAATGATCAAAGAGCTGTTGTAGTGTGCAGAGAGCACTAATGAGTGTAAAGGGAGGGGAAAGGATTATGGTGTTTGTAMARCATTGAGTAAATTGTAGAGGAAGATTTTCTGTGCTCCAGGCAATGCTAATTGTCTGGAGCAAGGGCCAGAATCAAGATGCTTTGTGCTTGTTAGTTTTGAAGGGTAAACATGAAATGGGCTAGTTATACCTGAGGGCTATTTGGAAGTTAGGAAAATCCACAGTTACAATTATAAAGTTCAAGACGAGGCTGAAAGAAGTTATTGAAAAATGAAACATTTTTGTGTTTCACCCTGACACTAAATCACATACTCTATATAAAATGRGGTTGGAGCTTTGCTTTGGATCTCAGACAAACACATCCTGGGATTTGAAAGTCAATGTGTACTATGACTACAGATACTAGAAAAGCTGCAGGAAGGCATTGTGATAACCAAAATGCTCTACTTCTGATGCCTGAATTMATTTAAGTATCTCTTCCAGGACCTGCACAGGGTTTTAGAGAACTGACTTCTGCCATTGCTATATAACTACTGATAAAAGGTCAACTGATATTGTTATTCAGGTTCTGTGTTTAAATTCTTATCAAAACCCAACAAGTTTTCAGAACTTACATTCAAACAAATTRATRGTGATGTAAAGGAAACCTAACTGACTCACATTACCATTTTTGTAAGGCAAAATCAAGTCTTTCTGAGTTTATTTTTCTTAGCTAATTTTTCTTTTTTTCTTTTTTTTTTATATTAGCTCGATTTCTAAAACATCTTTGAGATACAAAGCTGAATGGGTGCAAATCTGTCCATAATTTGTACATTTCCTCCAGACTTATAAAACTGCAAACAGCTGCAAGCTATACAGAACATTTGAAGAGCTATTTAAAAAGTTTGAGTGGCAATATCCTTCATATGGCATATGAGGCAATAAACACAGAGCAGTTGATTTTTGTGTACTTCACTCAAATTATAAAGCACTTTTCTTGCAGAGATGGTTTCTATTTTATTCTCTGTGCTTTGAAGTCTATGCAAAGCAAAGATGCCTGATGGACCTTGACTTTTATTTGTTCTTCTTGTTCTTCTTTAWCTTAAAATAAAGGTAATCAGTGGAGAAAGACTGTATGTGGGGAAAGATAATTCCAACTACATTAAAACAAATAATACTATAATCCYATTTAATTCTTTGGTTGAAATGAAGTAGCTATGGCTGTTTCTAATATGAATGATTTTTGCTTTAGCAGCATTTAAAATTTATTGTTGTTTTAAAAGTGCATTTATGAATAAAACATTGGAATTCTGAAAACAGCCTGGCTTTGTAGTGTTGTGAATGGAGAGGAAAAAAAAACCAACAATTAATCAGTATGATAGAGTTTCACCTGATATTTTATGGGCAGAAATATTACAGCTGATTTAATAACTGAATCATCTTAACTGCAGGGGTAGCCTTGAGAACTACATCAATAGTYTTGAATGGGCCTGATTTAATTCCTAGATTTCAGTTTAACATAGAATGACTTTTCATGTCTCCACTTCAAAATTCTCTATACTGTTAGCAGAAGTATTTACAAAAGGATTGATAGGAGTGCAAGATATATTAGATTCAAATTAGATATTACAAAAAAAAATTAGATATTTCAAAAAACAGCACCAGTGTTCTTTCAAAAGAATTGCTAACGCTAGAAACAAGCAACATTAAGGAAACTGTGGAGTTTCTTTATGGAAGTTTCTTTAGGCTCTGTTCATCCAGCCTTGGAGTAGCCTGAGTGCTTCAACTTTGATTGACTTTGAGATRAGATATAGGCATCCAACACGTCATGAGATTAAATCCTTACTARTATGTGGAAGTAAATCTCTCCCTCAGACTGCTACATTTGTGCCTGTGGTTTTAGAGAAAGGTGCAGATTGCAATTAGCTTCACTGAATGCTCAGGATTTCTGAACTCTACTGAAGAGATATGGAATCACTATGAGATACAAAATCCCACTCCAAAGGAGTCCCTTGTGTGGTCATAGAGAGATCCTTRGGTCYGCACCAACACCCCTACAGTTCATGGCAATGTCCTAACAKTAAAAAGGACAGGCTAATTCAAAAAGCAAACTCAACAAGGCCTCAYTTCATGTTACTTTCTGGTTCAGTCAGAACTACTGTCATTTCCAGTTGTAGCTATTCATTTCACTTTCAGTACCCACACATAAGCAACCTAAGTAACTGCTTCTTACTTTCAAAAAACGGAGCCTGTAACTAATCCTATCCATGCTCAAGCAGCTGATATTATTGGATAACCAGTGCATATATTACAAGAAGTGAAAATATGGTCTAAACAACATCCCAAGACACAATTCCCCAGTTTAGATGTACTAGAGTGTTATAAACGTGGTAGGTAATTCTAAACAGATCTCCTGTCAACCCAGAGTTTCACTTAAGAGATTAATTCTTGTATGTTGGAGTCTGTGATGAAAGTTAAACTTCACAAAACTTTCCAGTTTTCTTTGTAAGTCCTCCTTTTAAGAACTGGCATAAAATTCCAGAGACACTGAGTGAAATAGCTCCCAATTCTGCAAACACCAGCACTGCTAATTGGAAAGTTGTGTATCAGAAAATCCAGGGGCAGRAATGCCCAACAGCAGAAATTCATTTCTGTCTAATGCAGCAGTTTTCTTTTCAGGTGAAGTCACCATGGAGATGAACACACTTACTAAAGCTGCACAGAAACACCTCCTCTTCTGCAGCCACTGTGGTCTGTGTGATCAGCAGCAGGAGAGGCACTGGGCAGGCCCTGCTCTGAATTAGAACCAGCCTGAGATTGGGCCTCCAAGCTTCAGGGTTTGGGTCCAGGTATGCTGTCAGTCCTTGTGCCTGGACACAATGGGCACTGAGATGAGGCAGTAATATATGCACTGGTTATCCAAGGATCCTAGCCTTGAAGTGCATTTYCTCACATAACTTTTCTGCTAGCCAAAAAACATTTGCAGATTCCTTTTGCCCACTCCTCCCATGAAGCAATGTCTTCTTTCTCTGGCAAAAAGCTCATTCCTTTGTTCTCAAAAACACCRTTGTATTCTTTTCTGAAATGTTGTGGGCTTTGTCCTGTGCGGAAGGGGTTTCTGTCTGATTTTCATGCATTTTGCTCTGTGAGAGGCTTCTGGGAAGGAGAACTTCAAAACTAAACAGTGGGAAAAAGGAAAAGGAGGAGGAACTGCTAGGCAGCAAAAGAATTCTTGCCACAGCTTTGTTTACTGCTTTATTGATCATCAGTGTCAAATAGTTACGCAGGGAACCTGTGGCTCATTTTCTTTTTCATTCTTTGTGRTGCTTTAACACAGGAGCATCCCTGTGGAGCTTCCTCAGCTGGACCTCAGCTTCTCCAAGCTCAAAGGTAAGGTCTCTTGAAGCATGAAATGTCCTGTTACACAGAGGACATCGTAGGATGTCCTAATCTCCATACCTTCCATTTATGTAGATGCAAATGTGGCATTTCCTCCAAGACATGGTCCYATGTGCAGGAATACAAATGAATAAGAAAAGTTTCATTTAATTATATAAGAAAAAGCAATAGTCAAAAGCGCTGTCTACAGTCTCTGCTGTGGTGGTGGTTTTGCAAGCACTTTACAATCAGAGTTGAATATGCAAACAGTTCATTTAATCTGGGACTATTTAATGTTTCAAAGTTAAGCAGATGCCTAATTGCAACGTTCACAGAGCAGTAACAATGCCTGAAGTTAATGGTCCCTGACAGTTTTTATTAGAATACTTATTTTAGATAAGTTTTTCTTTCCCATAAATGATTTATAGCTGGTGGTTTCTTACTAACCCAGCAATTTATAGATTATAAAGTCAAATTATTCCATCCCATTTCTTCAAGTAATGAGTGGACGAGGTCAAGCAAGTGTTAGGTACATACAGCAAAGAATTTAATTGGACTTTTTAATAAGTTCTTTGTTTCTCTGGCCATCTAGTTCACAGTGCAGGTATGTTTGTGGCACCTTTCTCAGCCCTGATCCCTCATTGTCCAAAATGGAGAATGTGGGAAAACACACATTGGTACATGTACACCTCAGTAGGACAAATCTTTTTTTAATGGAAACCAGGGTCAGGCAGATCTATAAATATGGCTCCTGCCTGTCTCCTTTGCCAACAGGGAGTTAGGYTGTGGCTGGGATGTGCATCTGCTCTGAGGAGCTGTGAACCTGTCCCACAATATTCATGTAATGAAGTGTGAACTATTTTGGTGAGAGCAGAGGAGATTCTCTGGCACAGCCTGTCTCTTATCCCCCAACCACATTTCATGCTATTTTGGTTTTTAAAAGGTTCTGTGAAACCTCAGAGTATTGCATAATTGTGTTAATGATAATGMAAAAATTAAAGCACACCAATTCTGAATTTGGAATCAAAGCAGCCCAATACTTAAGGGCTTATAAGCTTTGACATTTCATAGGTCTTCTGGGAYACTTATGAAATATCCATCTTCTTTCGTGAAACTCAGCTGAATATTTTACTGCTATTCTGTATTAACATTTTGTACTATTTGAAGGTTTCCTCAAAGGATTTCAAAGGATTTCTGGTAGGCTGCACATATAATATTTCCTCCCCCATCCTTGTGTTTTATAGCTGTAGCATAGACAGGCTGCTTACAGCCAGTGAAAGGTTTACACTAAAGGACACAGTTATCATAAAAAGTAATGAGCCAAAATTCAGAATTCCTCCCTACACAGAATCAAGTGCCTGTAGCCTAGTAATTACTCCTGTGCAAGACATTATGTCAGAGCTTCTAAGAGCTCCTTCTTGTAGCAGCTGCTAAATGATTAATATCACGTTGGTAGATTTCACAGGAGAATTTTTTAAATAAAGGAAAGTTCAGAGTATATGCAAAGTTTCAATTCCACACAATTTGGTTTAGATAAAACATACAATATTGCATATTTCATGGTTCCAAGAGGAGTGCAACATTCATTAAGAAAATACAGATGGTCTTCAGATAGCTAACAAGATTTCACAGCCATTTCATTTCTCCCTGCTGTGAAACCTGGAGAGAAAATAACAGGAACAATGAAYTCACTATGGCTGAACCTCAAGGCTCATTTCTGCCAAAATATCAAAATCCTGAACTGATGTTAGCAGTCAAGTTCCACCAAGTTTAACAGAGCTAAGCTATTTACAGGACTTTGAAATGTGTCCCTCTTTTCTCCAGCAGTACTTTTCTCACCTTGAGAAAATCCAGCTTTTTGGGGGTGAGACTGTCAATTTATTGTGAGGCTAAATAGCCAGCAGTTGTGCTGCCCCAGGAGCACAGCAGTCTGAATCTTCAGACTCAGGGAATGAGAATTCAGTCCTTGGGAGATGTCTTGCTTTAGAAGAAAAGAGCCAAATGGGCTCCACAGTCACAGAGACTCTGCCTTGCCCTGCCCTGCACTAACGTAGGGTGGATGGGAGGGAGGAGTGAAGAGATGAGGGTCAAACCCCCTCTRCTGCCCTGCTCTGCACAGCAGGACATAATGGTGCCTGAAATCTGCATTCAGCAGGCTAATAGCCTGTGGAATTTGGGGAAAACAACAGATAACAAGCATGGTTTGCTGGTCTGAATCCACTCAGGARTAACTGATTTCTCTCACAGTTTTCTTGGCTAACAAAACAAGGATTTCAGGATTTCTTCCCATGTGATTTCTGCCTGCAGCAAGAGAACATTTGATGAATGATGCAAGTAAGAGCACTGAAAAACAAACAATGGACTATTGGTCAGGAAGTTCATTTTACCTTCACCTTATACTCTTTAAAACATTATGTCTTCTACCTCCAGTGTCTGTGTTTGACTTCCCCTCTGTTATTCAAATGCATTCACTATTTTTCTCCTGGAACAAGAATAAGAACAAATACCTTGAACATGTACACAAAGACAGACATATATTAATACAGCCCCAAAAGACCTTCCACACTAAAATATTATTGGAATATATAAAAACTTGAAAATATTTGGAAAAATTCTTCTTGTTAAACCRAAGTCTCTTCACCACTGTGGTGAGCTGGTTTTGACTGGAATGGAGTTAATTTTCCTCATAGCAGCTAGTATGGGCCTATATTTTGAAGTTGKGCTGGAAACAGTGTTGATAAGACAATGATTTCACTACTCCTGAGCAGTGCTTGCAGAGTCAAGGCATTTTCTGCTTCTCACCCCACCCCACCAGTGAGGAGGCTGGGGATGCACAAGAAGTTGGGAGTGGACACAGCTGAGACARCTGACACCAACTGACCACAGGCATATCCATTGCCAAATGGTGTCGTGCTCAGCTTATAAATCTGGGAGAAAAAGGAAGGGTAGGGGACATTTGGAATGATGGTGTTTGTCCTACCAAATCACTTTTATGCTCGATGGAGCCCTGCTTCCCTGAGGATGGCTGAACACCTGCCTGTCGATGGAAAATGCTGAACTAATTCCTTGCTTTGCTTTGCTTTTGTGCATGGCTTTTGCCCTCCCTGTTAAACTGCCTTTATCTCAGCTCATGAGTTTTCTYACTTTTACCCTTCCAATTCTCTGCCCCGTTTCACCAGGGGGCAGTGAGGGAGCAGCTGCATGGGGCTGAGTTGGCAACTGAGACCACACCATCGCAAGCACCCTCGAGTATATCTGTGCTGTATTCTTGCTCTAGAACACAGCACTGGGCCCACACACAAGCACTCCACAATTAAATGAAAATACTAGCTTAAGGCTACTGTTGCTCAAATGCAGTTTAGTGTCATTCTTGCTCTCAAAACTGGGGAGTTAGCCATTATTTAAGTTTTCAGTGAAGAGTTTGTAATCTGCTTAATTTCASGATCTGCCAGATCTTTTGCAGACAACCCTGAGCTTATTCTGCTTGTACTTGGAGATGGCAGAATGCAAGCAAGGTCTCTTCCAAAATTCCCATGGCTTCCTTAGGCAGCACTTTGCTCTGAGCAAGGCTTACTGTATTAGTCCATGCGTGGTGCTTTCAGTTTAAAGATGGTGAGTACATTGTGGACTTRCAGTGCAGGTGAAACAAGCTTCTGTAAAAGTACAAAAACATCTCTGCAAAAGTTTATAAATATTTATGGTCAGACACTATTAGCCAGGATGTCAGGCTGCAGGCTCTTACTGATATTTTTAAATCCTACTTGGATCTCAAGCTTAGGGCYATCACTGTCATACAGAGTCTCACACATGCTAATGCAGAACTTGCACTGCAGATAAGTTTTTACACAAAAACAAAATCAAAATCACTGTCTACTTTGAATTCATTCTATCTGAGTACAATGGCTGTCTCTACATTACCAGGCTGATGTCCACGTCTGCATTTATCCATATTGCTTACCATGGGGAACATTCTTGCAGTGGTTTTGCAGGAGATATATAGAGGCAGAATAATTTTTGAAATATGTCACAGACTTATTTAGTGTCTTTGTGGACCTGGAAGCTCTGGTCCCCATTGACTTAAGCCACTGGATCAGGTAAAGAGATTGTCACATGACCTTGCCAGCTGTGTCAGCTTCTGTGTTCTACTGCAGGTTAACATGWAAACTCTATATTCTTATCAGGTATTTCTATTTTGCTATGATATCTCCAGACTTAAAGAGTGAAGGGCTACTGTAGACCCTCTTATGACTGACTGTACATTAGTTATGGTTCTAGTGAAATCTCTATTGAGTTTTCTCTATAGAGATGAAAACCTATTTTGCAAGGGTCCTGATGCAGTATTAATTGAATATTTCATATATAATATTAATTATATGTATAATACTAATGGAATACTTTATATGCAGCATATATATATAGTATATACTCATGGTATGGTTCAAGATTTTAGTGGAATTTTATCATATAACTTAAGGTATATAACACATAACTTTAAAGACTTCTACTCAAAAGCAACTGTATTACACTGGCAGGAAAAAAAAAAAAGAAAAAAAAAACCCAAACAAAAAAAACCCCACCCTTACCATAATATTTAAATCTAAATATTCAGTTAATTCTTCATTGGATACAGTGAATCATATTTCCTGTCTCTCTAACATATACATGCAAGGTTACTTTAGTTAAAATTTCATTGATGAAACATCCAAGATTATTATATGTCTGAGAGTATAAGTATTGCTTTTGGACATTTCTTTTTTTCTTCCTTTTTTTTTTTTTCAGTTTCATTTTGAATTATTACTTTGTATGGCTTGAATGTGAAGACAGCTATACAAGTGACAACCACAAGTCTTCTTAGAACTCTTAAAAATCTTTGAAGCTTTCATTTCTCTGTCTGGTGTATTTTGACTCAGAGTGACCTGAGTGATCGACTTTTAGTGATTACTCATGTGGGATTCAAACACTAATGTTGCTTAAACCTTTAGACCTCATCATGCTACCATGCAGTCGCCTTCCACACTTTGTTCTGATCTAGACRTAAGAAAAACCCTTTCAAAGAATAAAGATCCCATCATTTGTAGCCATGTCAAGCCATCATGTTGTTAAAACTTTCCTCAACAAGCCATGACAGGAATTGTGCCTTTGTAAAAAGGAAATTGAGACCCAGAATGAAACCAGAACTGCCAACAGAGATCTGACATTTTAAAAGGAACCTGTCATGAATTCTAACTGTGCTGAATGAAATAACCCTCAGACTTTCTTGCTTATGAAGCACTCCACTTACCTAGAAAAATAMTTAACTATGTTCAACAGGTATGCCAGGCTTTTTTATCCATTTGTGTTCCCACTCAAAATACATGTCATCTTGTTGTTGCAGTAAACATTCTTCTCAAATAGACCCAAATACTTAAAAAAATAAAAGGCACTTGATCTTAATAAATCCAGATAAAGGAGAATAACCCCAACTCAACTTTTGGAAATTACCCAATGAATAATGGCATAGAAGTAGCCTGGAATACAGCAAGTAAAGTCACTTTTTTCAAGAGCAACTTTGTGTTAATGTAATTTTTACTGATATCAGAAAAAAACCAAACAAAACAACAACACCTAAAAACACCCACAAACAAACAACTAAACACCAAACCACAAACAAAACAGTAATAAATGTTATATTATATCAAACTTTTTAATTTAGCTCTTACATGTTTGGCTAGCTCAGTGAGTTCATCTTATTAGATTTACTAATATTTACTATTCAACAAATTGTGCAAGCACCAATCATTATCAGAAAACCTGAAATAATTAYGATACAGAACAATTGCAAAAATATATTCCTTATTTTCATTTTCCAAGTGTATAATACAGGAACTCTATTGAARTGCAACATTGACTATGTTCTGGAAAGACAATGAGGTTAAAGAACCTGCGTATGTGTGTCAATAAACAATAAAGAAGACTATTAACCTCTTTTGTATGGGTCATTTTTTCTGCAATGATATCATCTGTGCATTTTATTATGACAGTTATGCTATTGCCACCAGATTTAAAATCCTGTATTCCTCAGATCAATAATTATTTTTAATGACAATTAAATAAATACACATGAAGGTAAAATTRCCAATATATACAACCATAGCACTAACCATCCAGATTAAATAACATTGTGAGTATGAAAGTTTAAGCTTCCAACAAAGGACAAATAATTTCTATTTCTAATTGGTTCCTCCTCATCTTTACATGTGCATGAATACTACATAATACATGTGCTGCCTTCACAGGTTTTTTCTATACACACACATTGTCCAATGTAAATAGATTGTAGCTTGAAATAATTATGGACAAGAGGYTGTAATAGTAGTCTGTTCATCACTGTGTTATTTTTGTCAAGAGCAAAGAAATTGAAACTGAGCAGTCCCAAAATTGCTCGGAATGACTCATGACAGTGTGAGAGTAAATTATAYTCTCCTCATCTGTTGAAATGGGGGTAGTGATATTTACAGTGTCTGGGTTTTTTATGAAGGGATTTGGAGGTGAAAGGTTCAGTTTCACACTGACTCYTTCCATTGTGCCAAAAAAGTGTCTTGCATTTCCTTTCTGTGGAGCTATATGTCCCACCAGGACAAAGCTTTGAGTGTCAAAATGCTCTGCAGAAACAGCTCTTAACATGAATACTAGGTTRATAACTATGTGAAGCTGCTGTGACAAATCAGAGCACAATCTTTGGTCATATTATCCTGAGTGTCACTGTATATATACATATTTCCCTAGTATTAATATTATCTTCCTGTCTGATGTAATTCTGTTGCTGTGGTTTTGTTTAAAGTTTTAAGAAGCATCAGAACAGGGTTTCATAAAATCAGTGTCAGGAATATATCATGAATAGATGTGAATTCTGAAGTCTTTCAGAAAYAGAAGTCTTCAAAGCAATTTTAAGTGAAAAACTTTCTGTAATTGTAAGTGAAAATTGTCTCTTATCCTTTYTGTGGGAAAAACACCAGAAGGCTACATAGCATTTTCAACCACATATCCTTAATTGCAACACATTACATWGTGGAAGTASTGGCAGCTGTACCACCTTCTCAGAAATTATGTAGTCTGTGTCTTTGTCTCAGCAGATGGTATTTTTATGACCCACAGTTCCTATCCTATGCTCAGAAAGTCTAGAGGAGAAAATAGAAACCAAGCAATATTGGGAACATAATTCTCATTTTTGCATTTCAAAAGACAGTAACCAAAGATTTTCAATCTTATTAATWGCCTTAACATTAAGAATTATGGGGCTAAATATTCTGGTTTCAGAGATACAGAGTAATAGTAATTGTCCTTTAAATATAGCTTCATGTGGAAATCCTGTTAGTTTATGTAGGTGCCCTACCAAGTATTACTGACTTGGGCAGAAGAACTTCAAGGGAGCAAGTGCTGTTTGCAAAGAGGCCTGTATAAGATCCTGGGAAAACACACCACTTCCTGCTGTTCACTTTTTACAAGGCTGAGTTCCAGCAAGGGCTTTCTGCTTTCCCCATCAATTCCATAAAGTATGATAATTTTAATGTATGAATGACAAATCATACCAGATTGTTTCACCTTCACAAACATGGATTTAATCAACCAAGAATACCAAAATATATGCCCTCTTTATTTTTATCTTATCCCACCCTATGTGCTTAATTAAATTTCATTTTGTGCTCATTTTGCCTAGAGTGGAGTCAATTTCCTTCATAGCAGGTAGCATAGGGTACCATGGGGCACCATGTTCAGCATATAAAGCTGAAAAAGGAAAAAGGAAGAAGGATGTGACCTCCATAGTKATGGCATWTGTCTTACCAAGTAACTGCTATAAGYRATGGAGTCTTGCTTTCCTGGRGATGGCTGAACAGCTGCCTGCCCATGCAAAGTGATCAATTAATTCCCTGTTTTGATTTGCTTGAATGTGCAGCTTTTGCTTTAGCTGTTAAACTGTCTTCATTTCATCCCCCRAGTTCTCTTGGTTTTACTCTTCTGATTCTACCCCCAGCCCACTGTCAGAGAAGTGAGAAAGCATCTGTATGGGACTWGGTTGCTGGCTGCATTAGACCATCACACATTTTGAACTGATATTTTGAAAATGGGATAGATTATTCAAAATTATTCCTTTTTATAAATTCAAAGATAAGCAACYGAGCTTAGCTGTGATAAACAGCAAAAAGACTTAAAACATCAGAAGACTTAAAAGTAGCTCCATATCTTTTAGTTCATTATTAGTATGTGAACATTCTGCCTCACACTGTACACCATTAGAAAAATGCCATTTCTTAGATGTACAAATACAGATGCACCATCATACACTCAGTTTTGGTCTTTGTACTGTTGTAAACCTACCATGACTCCTCATYGGCAATTTCTCTGAATTTCTGTCAGTAGAACTAGAGGACAAATATGGCCACCCTAATTGAATATATTTCATACAGTCCTCTAAAACTTAATTGAGAAAACAAAACTGGGGACAGCTTCTACCCTTGATCAGCTCATGAGAAATAGAACAAAGCAAACAAATAATTTCCCAGCTGTAGGAACACCTAAAGAAACTGTCATTCTGATAAATCTCAGAGTACCTTTTGAGTAAACAAGTGTTTATGTTCAAAAGCCACAATGTCATTCTAAAGAATTCTTTCTATCCYACTCATTGCTCATGGTTAGAGCTAATTGGAAGCCATTTTCTCAGTCTATTGATGATTAATGAGCAGCATTTTGGTTTTTTAAACACAGTATTCTTTAGTCCAATGTGGAAAGGCAGAAGAAATTAGTGGCTTCTTAACTTAGAATTTCAGAGCAGAGAATAATTTAAATGGTAAAAAGGCAAAGGAGAGACACACAATAAGCCTTGTTTAAACAAATCTCCCGCTGAAAGCTAGGAGATTTTGGGACCATGAGTAGTAAGCAAAATCAATTAATTTTGGTCTAACTAGAGTAAAGTTATTGATTTTATTTAAGGATTTGATGTTCCATGCTTGTTAGTTGCCAGCATGAAAAATTAATCTCATTTGACAAGAGAGCATTGAATGCAGAGATTGCAAGACTCTGAGTTTAAATAGTAGAGGGTAAAAGACACTGTATTTATATACTCAGAATTTCTTGGTGGTGTGTGGGATGTCTTTCTTTCTTTCTTTTGTAAAATATATGGAACCATGAATATCCATACMAAGTTTAGCTTTCTTGCCCAGCACTGTACCTCCTTTCATGCTGCCAGCACAAAAGTTATGACCTACCCATGTGTTCAAATAGATGCCTTCATAAGCTCCTCAGAGAATGATGAATACTACCATTCACATTTCTATAATATACATCCAAACTAGAAAAGAAATGGTCAAAAGATGTGTCCAAAAAAGGAGACAATAAAGAAAAATATAAGTTAAAAAAGCAAAATGTTAAGTGAACTAGATCCTGATGGAGCTTCAGGGATGATACTGCTTCTAGCTGGCTCTGAAGAAAGCCTTTATTTTGAAGTTACTGAAACTAACAGATTTCAGATCAAGACCTAGAATTTCAGCTCCCAAAGGTCAATGGAGTTTGAGAGTAGCAAACCTTATCATACAGATCCTGGTTTGGATTTTCTSTGCATCTTATACTTGCCCTCCAGTAGCTCTGGATGATGTAGATTTTGAAGAGAGGTCAGCAACGACCTTGACTTGAAGGAATAATCAGTCAGAGATGAATCTTTACATTTGTGCTYCAGGATTGTGGGAAGGCACCCTCCTCATTCTCTGCTGCCTTGCATTGTGTGAAGCCATCAAAATTTCACCTGTAYGGAGCAATATAAAATGTTCATGAATGACAAGCACTGATGGAAGCTGCCACTTGAACTAGGTATGAAAACAATGAGCAGGAGGAAGCCTTATAAAGTTTCAAAGATAATATTGTTGCAGAATTTTCCACTTTAATTGATTAGCTTTTACTTGATCCAAGTCAATTATTTGGTCTGTGCTGCTATTGTATTAACCTTCAAGGTTTTTTTGAAGGCAGGCTAAGTCTTTCTGTCTTATCACCTGAAGTGTAGATAAAAGATTATTTATTATCAACTTGAAAATACGAATGGTAGTTGATGGTCTGAGAAATCACCATAAGGCAGATATTCTTATAATAAACACATGCCCACAGTAACAAGATCACAGTGACACCAGAAGAAAAACAGCCAAGTTTTCCCTCTCAATCCCAAAAGCAACCTCTGCTTTCCAATGCTAAGACAGGGTAAGAAGCCACTGCCCAGGACCTCACACAGAAAGCAACTGCACTGTTCCAGTGTGAAGCAAAAACACCTCTCACTCCATGCAAACTGAGCAGACCCAAGACCCCAAGCAGGCAGATGTCCCAGGCAGCACACTGCTGAGAGTGAGCTGGATATGGCTCACTGCTTACCAGAGCTATTCCAGAGCCCTGAAAAAAATCAGCTTTCTTTGCTGCTGCCATCCAGGAGAGGCTGAGAGGTGATAGCCACTGCTTTTTGGTGCTCCAGCCTCCATAAAAACTTCAAACCCTGTGCTCTGACATTGCCATCCCTCTTGCCTCAATTGAAACAGCAAGCTGGTTTCCCCATGTGGACCTCTGTCTACTTTCTTCTGTTTCTTGTGCTGCTCTGGCAGGATTAACCCAGGGTCAGTCAAAACCTGAACTGCCTTTTTATAGCAGCATATTAAATTTTGCCAATAATACTGAAAATCACTGCATTACCTCTGAAAAAACATAAGCTCAGAGCCATGACTTACTTCTGTGCAATACAGCACTGAATCCTGCCCTGACCTTAAAGTATGTTCTAAACCTCCTGTCTTCAAGCAGATTAGCTGGGTTTGAGCATACACTTAATTGCTGTCTTGAGCTAGGCTAGATTAAACCTCTAGGTCTGTCAAAAYAGAAATATTTTAAAGAGCACATGAAAAAATAATCCAAAAGAGGGACACTGTGAAATTCCATCAGCCAGAATTAATTTTTTCCCTTCTGCGTGTAGAAAGTGAACTGGGTCATTCCGCATTCAGTGACTTTTTTTCTTACATGCTTTACCACACACAGCGATTACTTCTCCAGATTTAGATCACAGTCACAGGAGGTTTAGTAATTTAATATTTTAAAATGAAGTGGCACTTCAAATTAAAGGGGCACAAATATTGTTTGAACACAGCAAATGCTGATCATATAATTACATGGCAATTAATTTTTATGTGGTATCTGTGTGATTATGAGATAAATATATGGCTTTTCTGTCTTCCAAACAGCACAGCAGTTTACCAGTTAATTACTTTTAGATCTGCTTAGTGTAATTACAGTGTAATCCAYGAAAGACTGTATATATTCTGTCATTACTTCTTGTTTACTAATAACAGCACACAACTGCCTTAGGTCAGATTTCATCCTTTCCTCTTCAGTATCCTGACACCTTGGCATGGGTGTACTTCTACAGAAGAAAAGGAATGCAGGAATTTAGGAGGATGTCTTGGGTGCTCCACATCTTMTATACAATGTGCAATGGACTCTAGTTCTGCTAGGATTTTTTGCTCTGCAATGTAATGAGATTTCCAAGGTCATTGCTAGAATTTGAATTTTCTTATTTTCAGACAYAGGATGAAGAGAGGGGCTGAATAGCTTTGCATCCATTTAACTACATTTTTTTTCATGAGTTGCTTTATTTAACTACAACAATACTCAACGTTCTCTGTCTTTCTTCCAAACTTCACATCACCAGTTCATGAAAGTACCTCAGTGTCTCAGACAAAGAAGTAGTTCAGCTGAAGGAAAAGAATCCAAATCTCCTCAAGCAACTTCTCCATGTGCAAGAGAAAGATCCTCCCACCTGCAGCTGGAAAAGAAGTGAGGGAAGGGCAAGAATGTGCAGTTGTTCTCTGTTCTTKCTGGCGTTCAAATTTAGCAGGCTTCTGTTCCAGTAGAAGACATTACAATGATGAGCATTATCCCACATGTGATATGAATGGAGAAAAGACATAATAAAACTATAGTAGCTCCACATAACTTGTGCCCYGTGGTTTGAATATCTGCTATGGGCTCAGCCTCTGTGTATTGTTCTTATTGTGCAAATGCAACTTTTTGTCAGGGGGAGAGAAAATGCTGCAAGGCATTTACATTTGCATTTACATTTATTTACTGGATCCCTTACTTCACACTCATGCTTAGATATGTAACTTAAGCTGCCCTCAGTGACTGACATCTTATCTAGGGTATTGTGCATTACCATGTTTTGGTAATGCTGCTTAAACATGACATGGGGAAAAAAATGGGCTGAAAAATAGTATAACTAACAATGGGAATATTTAATCTATTATTAAATCAAAAGGGTAGTGTTTAGGAGGTTCCRGATTAAAATTTTCAGGACTAGGCGATATCCTTCCTGATGAAAGCAAATCCCAATAGAACTGACTTTCAACAAGCTATGTGAGAGAAATTATTTTCTCCAGAGTCATGATTCATAAATCATCTTCATGGCAAATCATTGTGACTTCTCTGTGGTGGCAGTTTCAGCATCATAAACTATACATCATCCTAAAACAAATGGCAGCTTGTCCCTGTTAATGGCACAATAATTCTAGATTTTTACTCAAATAATGAATTTTCAGTGTATCCAAACTTAGATGATCAGACATCAGAAAATCCGTGCGATTATGTTTCACTTGCTAAAGTCAGCAGTGTTTTGAAAAGCCTTTTAAAATGCTCATTTATGCACTGGAAGTAAGACATGATTCACCATCCRTCACAGAAGGTTACTGGTTATATTTGGATCCATTAATAAACTCATAGGTTGCAGATGAGTAAAGGTGAGCCAACCACCCCCCACCCCCACCCCCAGTGGAAGAAGCTGGCCCAAATCTTTGCCTTGTTTCAGGACCAAAGTGTTACAGTTCATTCTGACTCAGAGAAATTGCATAGTACGGGAAAGTTAGTCACTTTGTCTGCAAAGCAACCCACCCAGATGGATCCCTGTTGGATTGCAGGTCTGGCCATGCCAAGCAAGCAGGATGACACCTTACCTTCCTCTGCCTGGAGTTCAACACGAGTTTCAGGAGATTCACAGAATTTAAAACCCTCTGAGGGCCTTTGTGAACAACTCTTCATTTTTAAAGTTTGAAGTCTGARCTAAAAGGTTCAAAGGTAGCAGAATTTCTGACCTTTGGCAAGTAATTGACATCACTTGTGTCTCTCCCTGGCTTTTCCTGATTGCATCATTGTTAAGCACTTCTGCTTCCCTCTGTGTATCTAATTGGTTTGTCTGTTGGAGATATTTACACCAAAGGGAATTGCTTTTCAGCCTAGCATTGTCTGAGCAGCRCAAGAGATCTCAGAGATTGCATTTGAGTTACTTAAGCATCAGTTTTCTGGGTGTATTTCAATGGCATTCCTGAAGTTTGAAGAAGAGAGGCAATCTGGAGATAAGAGAAACTAGAGAGTCTGCTCAAAACCTTATCCATTCTCCTTTATGGGGAAACTGACAGAGATAAAACTCCAGTGGCAGAAAGCTAAAGAGGGAYTTGGGTGGTCTACTTTAGCATTTATTTTAAATCAGGAATGCATTTTTTAAAACAAATCTCCAGTTTGTAGCCATTTACCATACTTTGGTTCACAATGCAAAACAGACTCAAAATACAGGAATAGGATTTCTTTCACTGTACGTCCAAAACAGGGACTTCTAAGTTTAAAGGCACAATCTGACATCAGTTTGAGAAGGACTCATTACACTTAACAGACCACAAAAGCGCACCCACACACACACACACAAGTATTTAGATGTATTTTAAATTATTCTTTTTTCTCCTCGTGGGAAAGAACATTCAAAATTTGCTGGAAGCAGGAATAGATCCTCAGCTTCCATTAGCCCATTATTTCGCAGGAATTGTGTTCCAAAGTGAAGGAAACTGAAAGCTGGAGTCCATCAGGAAAGTAAACTGTAAAAACTCCAGCAAATTTCGAGCTGATGGCTATCTATCAAGAATGGCTCACGAGACCCATCCCACAGTTTCATTACAGCTTCAGAGAAGCATGATACAGTGTCTCAGTAGTGTCACTGATTCCATAGAAAGATTAATGTCGGTTAACCTTGTATTGAAGAAGTATATATTTCTAATTTATATTAAACTATTATGTTAWGAAGCTTTAAAATTTTACTTTTATTTCCCTGTATTTACAGATACTGTTTAAGTATGTGGAGACCTGTTTTTAAGAAAATTTAAAGAGAATCTAGATGAAGGCAACTTGAGGTGAATATGTTATGGATAAGGATTCATCTCACCCTTCTATTTCCTGTGACCATAATGACAAATTAAAATTGGTTTTTCAGTGCTAATTTCACACAGTTGGGCATAGCATAAGAAATGAGGATCTGTAGTTCCATACCATACCTATCACTACAGTGAGAATATCACAAGGATATCTCATTAAATATATACCTGAAAACTGTATTGAATTTAGTATTGTTACTACTGAAAATTTCAATAAAAAAGACAAACTGAAAATCTGCAAAACATTGAACTCTTTAGCTTAAAAGAGAATGAGCCAACATACTCTTTGTTGCTCTTTATCATCATTTTGCTTTGTCAGTGTTTAATGGCAGTCTGTCACTGACAATATCTGGCGTACAAAAACCTACCACACACATGTAAGACTCACTGTGCAGGTGCATGTATTGACGTGAGTGAGAAAGAATCTCTTGCACCAAAAACCATATACACTCAGATATATAGGTAGTCTGAAGTGATTTGACAAGACTGTAAATTAATTAAATTAAGTGGCATTTTCACTTCCTTCACAGGAAAGAAAGAGTGGGAGAGATCCAGCCTCAGAAGTGTCTCYCACTACATTTTGTCTTCCTGAGAAACTCTACCAATGAAGTAAGGAAATAATTTCAGCCACTTTCTCATATGCTTTTTTCTCACAGAATGCTTTGCAACCTGGACTAGCCCATCCTCAGATTTCTCCKCTGTAGGGAGGTTCTATGAATTCCTTCCTCTTAAAGCTCTCATKATAATTACCACATTGCCATTAGGATTATTCCCAGCTTAATGATCAGTATYTAAGAGTGGGTTTTCCTTTGCATCAAGGTTCATCCGTTCCTCAGTTTCATTTTCAGAGGAAGAGGCTTCTGTGATCTTGTCTCTTTGTGTTCATCTGTGTACCTACCCTTGAAAAAAATCTCAACTCRGAGGCCAGTTTCTACCAAACTTAACAAAGAGGCAAAGATTCAAATATATTCACTTCTGACATGCTTGAGGGTTGGGATGAGGACAAGGTAAGTAGAGGAGACATTTCCCACTTCCACATCAATGCAATTTATCCTGTATTAGATGTCAAAACAAAGGAAAAATTCCACAGGAAATCATGACTCTATTCTTACAAGGGAAACTTCTGTCACCAGCAAAATATAACTAATTTCCCTTACTGTGATGCAGGGATTGAGACGATTTAGTTCTGAGTGCATAAAAAAAGAGACAAGAGATTATAGCCTTTCTCTTCATGGTAATAAAACCTTTGTTTATCTTGGCCTGCTTCTGCAATGCAAATCTCAGAGCATGAATTCTGCAAAAACCAAGGACCTTATGGTAAAATTCAAGTTCATCCTGCTCTAGAGAAAGTGAGATTTTATTTTATGGAGATACGGAAGTTACAATATAAAAAAGTGGCTGTAAGATATACATGTGAATTCACTGCTTACTTCTTTTGAGAGTTAATATTTCYTCTTTGTACTAATCAAACAATGCAAAAAACCCTCAATATTTGTGCATAGTTTATCCTAGGGATTAGAAATAAAATTGCATATTGCATTTTGTTACAGTTCATTTTTATATATAAGCAAGCATGGCTTAGCTATGAAGTATACAGGTGCAGTGAGAGAGCTAGGGATGGGAAAAGCCTCAACAGAAAGGCAGGGAGAGGTCAGAGGCAGCTGAAGGAAAACAAGACTTGGTTCATTCCTCATACCCGCACGCAATGACAGTTTATAAGAAGGACTGTGACTGGGTTTACATCATGTGTCAGCTTTCCTGCCTGCTCAGTCTTTATTGCTGTCAAATTTTATTGTTCAGACTGACATACAACTGAACATGACTTTAAAAGGTTAGGGCATTGTATTCAAGTGCAGTTCTAGACGATTTAAATCAGGATGTTGCAGCACCCCTGATTCCCCAGCCTGTTGTCTCCCCAATCCTTACAGCTTCCCAAGCACCAGTAGCACCAGAGGCAAAGCATGAGATCTACAGGTCTGCAGTCAGAGGATGGGACCCTGACATMCCTACTATGGCCAGTTTAAATTCTGGTGGAGACACTTCCTGTGAGCATGTTCAAATGCAGYTAAATGCAATAGAGGAGAAGGATGTCCAATATGCAAGGGCAATATTAGGTACCCAAGCAATTATGTTAAGCAATATTCATGTCCACTGATCATGGTCATAAGAATAATTTCTTTCCATCAAAGAGTTTTTTTCTCAAGGGTGTCTCATTCTTTTTCTGTACAATTGAGATCTTTCTCTAAGAGGCCCTTGCAATAACTAATAGCTCTTTTGTGCTCTCTTCATAGTCACAAGGTCTGGATGAAGGAGTTGTACACTTTGATTGCCAGCCACATCACTCAGATGTGGTGTAAAAGAYGTTTTCCTTACATTCATATAGAACCACCTGMRTTTCAGTTTGTGCCCCARTGCCTCTGAGCACCACTGAGAAGAATCTGGCTTTGCCTTCTAACACTGTCCCATCAGGTACTTACACACATTGTCCAGCTACATCCCTTCCTCAGGCCTGACCAGCCCCCATTGAAAAGGCCTTGCAATCTCAATCCTCTTTGCTACCTTTTTCTGGACTCTCTCCTGCCTTCTCTTGCACTGTGGAGGCACACCTGGAGACAGCACTCCAGATGTGTTTCACTGTTGTTATGTAGAGGGGAGGGATTGCCTCCCTCCTCCTGCTGGCAGTGGAGGGCTGYTGGCCCTCCTAGGTACAAGGACACATTCCTGTCTCATGTTCAAGCTGTTATGCAGCAGGATCCTTATCCCTCTCCTGCAGAGCTGATCTCTGTCTGGTCAGCCACCAGTGTAACTGGGGCATGGAGCTATTCCTCCCCAGGTGCAGGACTTTACATATCCCATCAAAAGATTAGAATGTAAAAGAATTTGACACACAGAATCATTTAYAAGGCAGCTTTATGTACCTCAGAATATTATGTGCTTGAGAGGGCAGATGCTGTCTGACCATGTGCAGGTAATTTTCATACTGTTAAATAAATATGTCTCTTACKTTGGGACTTATTCTCACCTCTTACAGAAAACACAGAAATCAATAGAAATAGCTCAAATATTGCCTGTCCAGTCTGAGCTTTATTGCTTTCTGAATGTAAGCCTGAAGTGAAAAAAAAATGTGGTACTGCATGACAAAATCCCGGTTTAGTTACTCAGGTTAAAATGTGAGAATAGGTGCAAATTTAACAAAAAATTAGATTATTTTTTAATTTTCAAGACTTCCATTTGAACAGGCCTAAAATAACAGATTATTAAACAATTTTACTCTTACATTTTCCCAGAGTAAAAGGTGGTAGCAGAACCAGAGATCTGATTTACTAAGATGGTTAATGCTCCCAACCCCCACTAAAACGAGCTTCTCACAAGATRGGGTCCCAARTGCTTTATGTAAAATACCACAGAGGGAAGCTTTCCATATGGGAAGACATAGACRGGAGACTGACAAAACATGRTACAGAGGGATTCATGTGATGGTTCATTTGGTTTGGTTTTTTCAAAATAAGAATATGCTCTCAGTTTCACTGAGAGCTTTTTTTTTTCAAGGTAGCTTTAATTTCAACTCTGTTTCCATCTGTGGTGCTTCATTYGGGAGAGATATACCCACAACCATAGAAATGTGTAGTGTGAAAAGATATTAGAACAATTTAGATGTGATAAAATRCCTCTAGCAGAGCTTTTGCCATGCAGACCCCCAGCTCCTTCCGTTCTTCCTTCCCCCAGTAATCCCAGCCACTGACCAGGACTCACAGCATTTCCTGCCTCACTCCTTGGCCTTGGAGAGTTGCAAAACCAGCCAGGAAAACTGTACAGAAAATTCCTGAGTGTCCCAGAAGCCTGAATAAAACATTTCCACATCTTTCCATGTCACGATAAACCTGAAGCCAGAAAGGGGAGGTATGAGYCTGKTGGTTTCCCATGGGWCTRTGGCCTGTCCTTGGATGACCCAACRTGYTCTGAAAACACGAATTCTGATAAAGGATTTTCCTGCAGTTCATTCCGGCATATTTGTCCCATGCAGATCCTTTGGCATCTTTAATATAGTTCATCTGTGGCTYTTTCCTTTACTGGAGAACTCCACTGTTCATTTTCTTCTTACCTTTCTATTTCACAACAACTRTAGGGTATATGTTTCACATCTTTATCTGTCTGTCAAATTTAGTTAAAATTGGCCACAGAGATTATGTGGGTTTTTTTGCGGGGGAAGCCAAGAGCAGCTGACAGCTAAGCATTTTCTGTGTGGAATCTGGATAGAAATATCTAAAAATATATATAATACTCTCAGGAACCAYGAAGCTTTACATATGCTAGACGATGGAATTACTTAATTTCCACCTTTTTTACAATAAAATTAGGGGAAAATCCAAATGCTCCAATTTCTTTATGAAAATACAACTTCTTTTATTTAATACTTAAAATTTTTTGAGTGAAGCCTCAGTGGCAGGTTCATTTTAAAGGAAGGGGTTTTTTCACTTTCTTATGCCAMACCATAGAAAGCTACCATTGTTAGAAATCTTTGTCCTTTTAGCTTAAGTCCTGATCCAGAAGTCAAAACTGCAAATTACACTTAAAAAAGCAGAATGGTAGACTGAGCAAGTGTTAAGCTTTTTAATCTCYAGAATGTCACACTCCAGCTCAATTTACTATTCATTAAACAGGAGCTGTTAATGTTATTTGTTGACAGCATGAGTTACCACTTTTTGACAGTCATTATCTCTTTAGACTTTTTTGGACCCTTTCTGTGTGATTATGCTGTATTATTTTTTTTTCTGTAAGTTCATTCGTCATTTCAATTGGGAATCACCACAGAAGCCTGGTTTCCTGCTAGAGTTATTAGTTAGGAAGTAAGAGGGATGTAGTGGTTTTGGATGAAGTTTGGACCGTTTCATCTTTGAAATAGGGTAAAAAACTATATTCTCCACCTAGACTGGGAGTTCCCCTTAACAATGTTTCAAACATGGTTGTGTATCTTTCACTGACCAAACACTTTTTTAAAAAGTAAAAAGGAAAGGAAGGCAGGCATGACTCCTAATGTTTGCAACATTAATTCCTTAAGTAGTAAGAGGAAGACAATGTTAAAAAATGTTTAGTGGAATGATGGAGAAGGCAGGAATAAGATGATCTAAGGTAGTATGTGACTCAGGTTGCCTTTTCAGTAGGGTTTTGTTGCCTGTGAAGTATCACATTATACTGCAAAAATAATATAAGCAAAAGTTTGAATTTCTAATCCTTTAGCAAAGCAATTTCTTGTTCCAAATCAATGTCAAAATATTGAGGATTTTTTTTTCGTCAYGAAGTTCATAAAATCCCTGATTCACAAATAGCTAAATATTGTGTTATGAGTCAGTCTGACATTAAATTGGATTATGTGTCATCCCACATGGTCTCACAGGAGCTGTACCATCACCAGTTCATAATCTACTTCATAAGCAGTRCTCAGGGTTGGGGACTTCATCTTTCTCAGCACACTGACACCTGTGATTCTTCATATGTTTCAATCAAAAGGCTACTATAAGGCTCTTTAGGAGTTATAATCTATCTGGCAAACACAGATTACAGAATGCCTGGAGGCAGGACTCTAAACACCTAATGGACAGATGTTATGAAATATCACTGACAGGAGGAGACCCAGGCTAATGTTGAACTGAAGCTACTGTTCCAAATTTGACAAAAATAAGTGTTTAGGCATTTCTAATGGATTTTTTTTATCATCAACATAAAAACATGGTTTTATAGAAAATGTATGTTGTGTAGAAGTCAGCCTCCTCTGGTTAAAAAAAAATGCAGCAAAATTTTCTTGTCTATCTCCTAGTATGGTGCAAGTTGATGATTTTAGATTAGTGCAGAAGAATGAGAGATAGTTCTAAAGAATGACAAAACCTTTTCCCTTTGATCCTTTAGTTGTGTAGAGACTTTAGACAAGGCACTGCCTCAGAAAGGAAGGACAGGCATTAATAGCTGGACTATTTTAAAAAGTCAGATGGCAGGATGTCAGGCAATGTCACTGAAGTATTCTGATGTTTGATAACTCTGCAACTGGAGTCATCTATTTCAGGCTAGATTACAAATTGATTGAAAGCAGCTAATTCATCTGAGCAATTCATTTATGTGTAGCTCACAGAATCATATCCCCARTGAACTATTACATATCAAAGCATAATAAAATTAAGGGCATGTTGAGAACCTAAGGTCACTGAGGTGCTGCTTTATGCTTTATCACCACTTAACAACAAAGGCAAAGAAAGATAATCTTCTAATCAGTCCAMTATGAAAATTGAAGATGAGAGGTCTTTTTATGTTCTTGGATACATTTCCTATGCAGTTGCTTTTTGAACACCAAATTTCTTTCCCAGAAATTAATATACTTTACAGGATCTTTTTACTGCTTGTTGTGGGGTTGTTTGTTTGGGGTATTTTTCCTGTTGTTTTTGAAACTATGGATGAGACCATGAAAGAATCATGTCTCTTTCCTTACACAGCATTCTGTTCTAAGCCATTTCACCCCTTATTGCATCACATTTCCTATTTGATGTAATAAAGTAGCTCATCATTTCTTAATCATGMCCCTTGCCTTTGCTGTTATGAAAAGGTTGGAACAAGATGCAGGTAAGAGATAATTAAATGATAAGAGTGTACTTAATGCCCCTTGGTGTGACTAGAATGAAAATGGACCTCGTCAAACAAATAAAATTTCATTTTTGTTGAAATTACAGGTTTGATTGATGAAGATAACTGCACAAGTATAATCGAATAGCTAAGTATTGACAACTGACAGACCAAATTAAAAATTACCTGTATTTATGAGCAAGGGATTAATCATCCAACTAATAAACCTCCAAAATTCCATGGAGAACATTGCTAAGCACTTCTACTAAAACAGACTGGGAAAGSCTTTCCTATTCATGACAAATGCAATGCAATGCAAAAAGGATTAGCACTTTGTGATAAAAACTGTTACAAAATTAGAACATCTCACAACAGAGCATATTGTCCTTCTCAGTCAGAGGATATTAAGGTCTATACATAAAGCAGGAAACAGGTGTTGAGACCATTTTAAGCATGTAAAATGAAGTAAGATAAGAGTAACGTAGGAGATTACACTGGGATATGGGTAATCTGGGTTGAAATCCAATTTTTAGCCTGAATAAAAGAGGGATATCCGCACTCTCCCAGTTCCTAAGAGGTGGATTTAACAATAYCCTGAAATGCAATTCTGTCATTTTTAGTTTTCATTTTCATAGTTTTATGCATTCCTGAATCTAAGAAACCTCTCTGTAATACTTATCAAAATCAGCACSTTATATGAAGGACTTTTGATTCCAACATATTAATATAATATGAGTGAGAAAGGTCCTTAAAAATACTGGCCTGTGACTATTTTCTATGGAAATTTGGTGGGTTATGACAATACAGCTGACACTAATCAGTATCTTCTTCAGTGCTATGGAAAGATCATAAACCTACTGCTGAAGAAATTGTGTCAACTGATTCAAAGATGAGAGGAAGGCTAAATAATGGTGATGAAACACCATCATGGCTGGTGAATTGCCCAGCAAACCGAGTCCATTCAGGAAGGATACATTACACATAAAATATATTTGAAGTGCAACATATGTAGTACAGAAAGAGGGACTGCTCTGTGGCCACAGAAGCTGTGGACAGGGCTTAAGATTCCCACTGAGTAAACTACTTCAGTTGAGAATAGATGCAGGCCCTGTTCAGACTGCAGATGACTCTTTCAGGCTGTATGTGTGTTTCTGAATAATAATCATCACTAAAGCTCTCTCAAACCGGACAGAAAAATTGAGTCATTCAAACTGGAAAAATGTCTTACATTTGCAATTATGTAAACAGAGGTGTAGAAGTGAATTCATCTTCCCCCACTGTCTYCAAGTGAGCATTTAATAGCTTCAAGAGAAACAAGGTTTCAGACCAACAATTTTCTATGTTTTCTTCGTAACATTGCTTCWGTGTTCTTGTYGCCAGATGAAGAACTGTTTGCACACCTGCTGGGTTAAACAATGCCTATTCTTCAAAAGCCACTGGCCTATGGAACCACACAATGCTTATTCTGTAGGGCCATGGTAAACATTAACCAATATTTAGAATGCAAGAATGGAAACTTAACCAGCTCAGTTATGCCAAATTTTCACCAGTTCACCAAGCAGCCAAGTACAATTTTGGGGTCACCAACAACCAGGGACCACAAAAGAGACCCCCAGGAGAGAAGAACACATCCAAAAAGGGAAGGAAAYATATGTTGAAAATGTTGGGGAAACGATCATCAGATGTACATTTATTCCAGGAAAAATCAATGAATATGTATGTAAAATATAGTCTAAAAACAGAAGTTTTTTCTGTACTCAGCATGCATGATATTTTGGAGAACATATCCCCTCATGCATCCAGATAACTAAAGAATGCCTGCTTCTTAATGTTACATTGGTGTTAAGGAGTTTTATTTTTACCGATTTTTGCTAACAATCTAATTCTGTATCATGGGAACAAATTATTAGCCTTCAACACTTCCAACAGAATGAAATGTAGCCTCTGATATTAAGAAAGCCTGGATTCCTATGATTTTTTAAGCATCATAGAGTTGTGGCGTGTAAAAAAAAAAAAAAACAAACAAGAAAAACCACATACACACAAAAAAAAGCTGACTACAGCTAGAAGTTAAAGTCCCCTCCCATCTGGATTGGCTGGTGGCCCCAATGGATGTGCTCCTAGAGGTTWCTTTGCTTCAGGTTTTACACATGCAAGGTACTTTTCCTTCACTTTCCAGCTGTTTTCATGAAACTAGAGAACTAGCCTGCAGTTTAGGCGAGCAAATTGAAGCCTGTCAAATTGAATTGTTTTAGATAACTMGTGATTCTGTTTCCATGCTCTAGCACAATAACCACTAAATGGAAAGTGAGATCTCTAAAGAACCTACTTCTCTGCCTCAACTGTACAGGGAATTTAGCCAGATGTTTTAAGAACACTTCTTTGCTAGGAGTGGAAGGATAAACACATTATGAGTATTTAGTTAAATGGCAGTCAGCAGCAGCAGCTGTATGAAAAATTGCAACAGAAGAGCAGAATCCTGAAGTCTGTTTTAGCACTGAAACATGAATGTATCATATGATCCCGAGTATTTCTTTCCACAGCAAGCAGAAAATGCTTGATTATTAATTACTCTTTTATTATTTATTAAAAAAAAGCTTCAGCATATTTTAAGTTAGCGGACTTCCACATTTTTGGAACAAATCTCTACTGTAAGGAAAATTCTGTAAAAATATTTTCCCAAAATCTAGTATTTTTTTTATTATTATTACATGAGATTATTACATGAGATATCTTTATTTGTMTAGAGAGCATGGCTTAATAAGTATCAACACTACTTCGTCACATTTTTTAASCTAATATTACCACTTACCATAATTGCTGAGAGGCCATTGCAGCTTGATGAACTGTCCAGCAAGAATCTACCTGATCACTGAACTGGTCTTAAATATGTCAGAARAATTGCTGACAGCAAAACCTGTGCACTGAGAACATATAGATCTGCTAGACATGCACTTCTGTTAATTATATAGCTCCACATTTTCATTTTGGTGTACACAGAGAATTTCTTATCCTTTGGCTACCTGCAGTTTAGGATTTGACTTGGATTTGTTTCCATCTTTTGTCTCTGCAAYAGCCCAAAGCACAGTGCTTTTTCTTCCTGAATTTTTGATGCTCTTTCCAGCACACTAGCCTATGAGGGTTATTTTCCCCATTATTCAGTCTTTGTCCTATTTCTTGGCTTCCTTTAGCTTGATACACTTGTTCCAAACTGATGGCTGTTTTACTYCAGTGCTCTCACTGAAATTCAACAGGAGACATCTTTATAGAGATAAAGCTGTTCCCCTCATAAATCTCCTAGCAAACTGGATTCATGTAGTCCACAAGAAATTCAGCCTTTGATTAGGCATTTTTTCCTCTGATATCATATAAGAATATAAAAATTCTTAACCATGCATGCTTTTGAACATTTTTTGATCTGCAGTTTTTGTCTCAGAACTCCTCAAATTGCTCTTTCCCGTGTTCATACAGAATTTCTAACAATGGTGTCCCACTTATCTGCTTCCTTTTTTTGGTCTCATCAAACTATTTAAAAGGCATTATGTAAATTTTTTAAAATCTTTATCACAGGGAGCTCTGTATACACACTTAACTCTTTCCTCCATTGCTTTTACACAGATATTTGTACCTATGATTCAGCCTGAAGCTGTGTAATTGGTTTTTTCCTCAGAACTGTAATGTTCAGCAGTTTATCAGTRTCTTCCTAAGCATGAACATCAGACAACTGAATATTGCTACTGTGTTCCTTGCATCACCTGTAAAGTAATATATAAGAAGATTCCTTCTTCTTATGGCCCATTGCCTCTTTATTAAGACTTAGATATCTTCTACAACAGTAGCCAGCATTCTAGGCACATGTTGTCTTCTCAGTCCCCTTTCCAACAGCTTGCTTTTGCAAGCTGTGTGGTTTCCTTTCTCTAATGCCTTTCCAGAATTTGTAATTATTSCAAAGTTTACTAGAGGGTAAAYAAGCAAGCAGCAGCATTGCCAGTGYTCAGTAGCTTTCATTCTCCTTATGGACCAGTAATTTAGTAATTCCCTTTACATTCTCAGTACATTACTTCTTTTCTATAGCAGCAGCTGAATAGCAGCTGATATGGGAAAAAAAAACACTGAAACTTTCTGGAAATGTTAAAAACTCATTTGGCAGTGTGAATCTCCAAAAAAAATTTAAATTTATGATCCAAGGATCTACTATAAATCAGCCTCTTGGTATCATTTAGTGGATCTAMAATTTCTTTTGCTATTTCTGTTCTTGGGACACAGATAACATGGACTAATTCATAAAAAAGATTAAATTTCAAAAGTAGTAGAAATATAAGAATACAATTATTTATAATTCCATCATACACTAGCAAGGTTTTATATGTCAGGTAATTAATTATTCTATGAGTGTTTGAAACTCATATGACTGTTTGAAACCATCAACACTTTGAACTTTTACTATTCATAGCATTAACTAACAAATTGAAAGTACTGCAGGGCATTACAAATAAGTGTAAAACATCTTTAGTACTTTCTCAGTCCCTGTCTCAAGCTACCAAAACAAAGTGTATCTCAGACACCTGAAGAAAATAAATGGTAATCACAAATGATTAATAGCATAAAACCACAGGAGTACCTGTGGGAAGTGAAAGAMGGTAAAATACAAATAATTGACCAGGAACAATGGTTTGGGGGTTTTGGGGGGTTTTTTTCCACAGGAAGGATCTAATTTTACTTCATTAAATGGTACTCACAGTTAGGAGGAACACAGAATTCCCATTTGGTAAGTGACTCATTGAATGTAACAAGCAATCATATGTGCAAATCACAGCTTCACCACACCAGTATCCTTTCTCAGTGTTCATTTGGCTGTACAGCTGTGAGACAGCAATACAGCCTCTAAGCTGTTCACTGAACTTTSAAAATAGCAATCCAGCACATCAGCTCTTCAGATGGGACAAGCCATTGAGGGTCCTTCTCTGTGCTTCTCTTTTCAAACCAGTGGCTGGAAGCCCTGAAACACTTTCAATGTCCAGAAGTTAAAAAATACTAGGTTTCTTTTCCMTWCCTGAGCTTTACACTTCCCTGACTAAAGATCAGGACAATGAGGTAAAGGTAAAAGACCCCTCCTTTCTTTCTGTTCTCCTTAGGTCCGCGCAATATTTTTTTTTTCTGCTAGTGAAACCACAACAGTGACCTTTCTTCAACAAGKACCACCAAAATATTAGCACTGGTCACAGAAATAGAGCCTGAGATYTAGGTTTTGGAATAAAATCAAGATTTATTGTTTGTTCTGTTTCTCTTTACTCCATTTTTTATCATAAAATTGTCACAATYGTGTCTTTCCTTGAAAATATTGTATTTCACCTCCAGCAACCCACAAATCACAAACACAGATTGCTGAGGATGCTACTATATTTCTTTCTTTCCCTCAGAAATAAACTTATTTTCTGATATTCTCTCCCCAAGAAAAATGATCTTCTAGCAAGTGTGGCATGCATTTATTCTGAGTAAATATGATTCTATCACGCACTTCTCCACTGACTGATTTTCTGCTTTGTTGAGTTTGGGTTTTATGTCTTTTTAGGATGCCTGAAAGCTGATGGCAAGCATCAGAAGTTTTTCATTAGCACAGATSCTGGTGGTGTGATTTACACTGAAATTCTCCTGCCCAGCATTTTCCATTCCTTGCTGGTAGATCCTTAGAGATGAGTGGCTCTTAGCCACTGTATGATGAGTCTGAAGTGGAATTCAGGTTGTCAGAACCCACATCTCTATGCTTGCAAACCTGAAGTCTCAAGGAGTATCTTCTGTCTGAATTAAAAGGATTTTTTATTTAAACACAATAGGTAGCATCCTTCAGAGTTAGCTTTACATGCCAGTAAYCTTCACCAAATTATATACCTTTTCAAGCTTCTCAGGGCAGATTAGCAAGGAGCCATAGASAGYTGGCTCTCTTYTGTACTGTCATACACTYCYAGATAGCAGAAACAGGACTCCAGCYATCTGGTCCTTTGTTTTGGCCACTATGTGGGTCCTTATTGTGAACTACCTCAATACTTGGGCATCCTTTTGGCTTTTTAAAGCTTTCAGCACATGAATAATGATAAGGCTATTCTGGTGACTGACTTGTGTAATGTTCTGGGCAGGATTTGCTAAGGAAAAGAAACGAGGGGTAAATCTTCATAGAGAAGGGCTACTTCTATCAGCTGCACACAGTGATGACCAATTCTATCTTTGATAGAAAGCCAGTGGCCTGTTGTCAGTATTTTTTACTTTTCATGCCTTGGTTGCTGAAATGGAAGAAAGTATCCAAAAGGGTTCAAATTTAATGAGAGGACGCAGGATAAATGAATAGTTGTGATAACTATTAATTAGCTAAATTAATAGGATCTGCAAGACTTGTCACACATAGTGGAAATTCCTTATTTCTTGTCACAYCCAATCATCTTTGTAGGCCATCACTGGACTCTCCAGCCTCCCCATGTCTCTCTTCTAGGGGCAAGGCCAGAACTGGACGCAGCACTAGTCCAGTTCAGCAAAGGGAAGGACCACCTCCCTTGACCTGCTGGCAATCTTCAGCCTCTTGCAGCACAGGATGCCATCAGCCTTCTTCCATGGCAATAMTGGAAAATGTAAAAAGGGAATAAAATCCTTGTATTTTCTCCATGGAATACAAAGTGCTAGGTACTTAAATCTTCTTACAAAAAAAAATGAGGCATTAAGGAAAAACAGCTCATCAGTGGTCATTACAAGTGAATTAATCTTCTTTATAGCATCCATAAATATTTCTAATGCATTAGTGTTTCACACATTGAACTCAGTGATGAGAAAATATAAATCAGTAATACATCCACTATTTTCCAGTCACCTCATAACAACAAAAAAGCCTGTGTACCTTATAAAAATTGTGAGACTCTCCACATCCTAATGAGTTGAGATACACATGTAAGGTTATTTACAGCAGGTGATAGGAAGAATTGTTAGTAAATTCAGTTCTCAAGGGACAGATTATCCAGTGTTCATAAGCCAGCTGGCATCACAGGCAGACCATTTTGCTCCTCCATACACAGTATGAAGTGGAGAAGTATTCTAAGGTGTGGTACCACATAGGTGAGTACCCTACTGTACTCCACTTGAGGAGGATGCACTTCAATCCCCCAGCAATACCATCCATTTTTTACTTCATCTGTGGCCTCATGCTGTTTCTTACTTGCCCTTGATTATTTTCCTATTCCCTTCCACATTTCCATAACATGTCCTGATTGAGAACTCCTCTCTCCCTTTTTAATGTTTTTTTATTGTCTTTGTGCATCTGATGGTGGAGATAGATGCAGCAAGCAAAGATCTGTCTCTTCACTTTGGCTCTAAGCACAYAGCAAAGGTCAGGAATTTAAAAGAAATTAAACTTAACTAGAAAGTCCTGAATGCATTTCATTTCATATATATCCATAGTAACAGAGCTCACAGCAGACTTTTTCACTTGGTCAGCCACCCTGACRGTGGTTGCCATGGATGTTTTGATGGTTTCTTTGCAATTAAAAGGTTTTGTAGAAACTGATGTTTCTGACAGTACATTGTTTCTCTGARGTGAATTTCACATTTGACTACCTGCTATTTCAGCATTCTACACWTACAAACATACACAGGCACAAATCAAATGGCAGAAGGTGCTTATGTCATTCAGGATGTTTCCAGTGCACAGTTAATGAAAACACTCCACAGGCAGATAATAACAAAAAGTGAATATGGGCAGTCTAGTTCAATGTAATTGCAACCCATCACTACAATCACTGTCTGCATGACAACAAGGCATCACACAGCCTTGCAGCAGGTCAGAACCTAAACCATGCCTTTGAAAATGAGAAGGAAACAAAACAAAACAAAAAATTAATAGMATCTGATATTTTCACATTATTATATAGCACAATGGGACATTTTGTGGYTTTTCATTCCAGTGCAGGAATTAAACTGGAGAATGCTAGTTCCAAGTGACATGTTTCAGATTTGAAGCACTTAAAGATGAAAAACAGCCTATATGGCTTTAGGAGAAAATTAATAACTCCAAAGGTGCAGAATACAACCATTAAATGGTTGGTACGCTAACAAATTAAATAAAATTTGACTTTACAGAACAGACACCTTTTATTACTTCAAATCTCACTTGATTTTATTCACCTCTTTCTATGTAGCCATTTAAAATTACATAAGCAATTAATATTATTCAGATTTAAAAAATAGTGATTCAATCAAATAAATCTTCCACACTTTTCTTCTCTCTAATAAGTTCTTTATATTGTATGCCTTTCAGCTGAAGAGTGTAAGATTCATTTGGAATTCAAGCTTTGTCTCACTTAACTGTCAGGAAAAAATTATTTTTTAATAGTAGATAAATAAAAACTATTACCATTTACAGATATGCAAAAATCAACAAGCAGTCATRCATGTTATTATGCAAAACAGGATATTTCCTCCCCATTTATATTTTAATCATCCATGAATAACTAGAAACACATTATGGATATTCTGGACACAAAACACATTTTATTTCCAGCAATTTCATCATCAYTTACAGTCATAGACTAAAAATKAAGATAGAATATRGGGAAAAAGATTRYTTTGAGGAATCATTCAAACTGGTTATTATGTGGGTGAACTAATTAAGTGCTTAAACAGGAGTGCAAGGTAGCAGCCTACTGATTGGCTGTGGACATCAGTCAGTGCTGGTTCCTCTCAGCTCTTCAGGGATAAGTAGTTAGAGTAGAACAAGACTCATTGGGAACAAGTCCTGTTGAATAGAGCTGTAAAAGCAATGAGTCAGATGATACAACACAAAGAGATCTGGAAGGATTAGAAATCTATGGCAAAACCAAAGAGAGCAAAATGAGTTCCTTCTCAAAAAAAGTTGACCTAATACACCTGGGGATATCCAATTAAAAACAGATACAGAAGTACTCAGTCTGGTGGAGAAGTGTAGGTAAGATTAACAATATAGAAGTTCCAAGGGCAAAATCTAAAAGTGAATGAGGTGGGGTTTGGCAATGTGATATGGCTGCAAAACCAATTGTACTGGGCCTACAGAGCTGGTGAAGGCCTTRAGGGGAAGCTGTATGAGGAGCAGCTGAGGTCACTTGGTCTGTTCAACCTGGAGAAGRGTGAGGGGAGATCTAATGACAGTCTACATGAGGGGAAAAGGAGGGTCAGACACTGATCTTTCCTCTGTGGTGTCCAGTGACAGGACCCAAGGGAATGGCCTGGAGCTGTGTCAGGRGAGGTTCAGGTTGGATGTCAGGAAAAGGTTCTTTCCCCAGAGGGTGGTTGGGCACTGGAACAGGCTCCCCAGGGAATTGGTCACAGCACCAAATCTGACCGAGTTCAAGAAACATTTGGGCAATGCTCCCATGGACATGGTGTGACTTTTGGGGAGGGTTCTGTGCATGGTCAGGAGGTGGACTTCAATGATTCTAATAGGTCCTTTTCAGCTCAGAATATTCTGTGATGTATTTTCTGAAAATTTTTAAGAATTGGAGTCATCATATATATGAACTTCTACGAATATGATCTAATTGATACTTCAGACCATGAGAAATGAATAGCACAGTATGCATTGCTACATGAGCATAATTCGTGCAATTGTTTTCCATATTCTTATAGAAATTAGGAATTTACATCAATTTTGATACMTAACAACTTTGTATTAGCAGAAGAGACAGAATAGAGATCATTCAAATATATCAAGTTGTATTGATTTTTGGGAAAAGTTTAAGATCAAAATCAAATGTAGAGAAGACTAAATCTTCTTTTGCCAGTTCACTTACAATTATAGCAGCAACGTGTGTAAAAAGCATTTCATGAATATTCTCCAATAAGTTTAAATAAAGAATCAACCTTTCCTGAGTGAAACAACCACTAATCAAAAGCAGCCTAAGTTTTCATCTCCAGGCACTGCATGAAATTCACAGTGTAAATCTTTGATATCAAGTGAATGCATGTACCACGATGATACGGAACTTTCATTACAACGTTGAAACATTTTACAACAGGAAATAATATACAGTTGCAATTTGCTTCCCTGAACAATGGCTCAATACACAGCAAGTTTTCTCTGAGTGATATCTATTTTCTGATGAAATCACAACTTACACTGAAAATATCACAGCAAATATTCTCTTGATGAAAGCTTCAGATTGTCTGTTTCTCAAGTGCTCAATCCATTTTATAAATAATCTTTGAGACAATAAAGGGCACAGATATATGTGTCTTCTGTTCTTAGATTTTATTTTCAGTGGAGAATCATTTGCTAAGATTATTTCAAGATGTAACATAAAGGAAAAATACACAGCATTCCCAATTTCCAGTAACAAAAGTCCAGGCTTCTCTTGTATTCYTTGAGCTAGCATTTTTCAGCTAATCATTAAAATATCTTTCCATATTTTCCTGCACCTGTCCATAAAGAAAAATGAACACTGTCTCATCATAGCTGAGAAATTGAACAGTGTCTAGTACTTGCAAGAATCTACATAATTCAGAGGAAAACATCTTCTTGCTCAAAATAATCACCTCTGCCAGGRAGCTTATATCACCTGGGGTAACATGCATGAAAATATGCAGGCATCTGAACAAGTTATGCAAGTATAGACATGGCTGAAATGACAACTGATTAATAAGGCACCTCACAATTTCTGAAATGCTGGCTTCCTTATGACTATGGCAGCAGAATACTGCACTTTCAGACAGAAAGATTCTACTTTGAAGGAATCTGAAGAGATGGGGAAGAGACAAGGAAGAGTGGCARGACAAGGTGAAATATTCTTTATTTTAATTACCAATATTCTCTTAAGAGTTTTGAACAAAAGAAGATAAAACATAAATGAAACAATACTGTCCCTTCAGTAAAGTCTCAACAGAATTTTATTCSTGCAAATGACTTTATCAAATGGTTTAAAGGAAAACTTCTTCAAATATGCCATCTGTCACTGCCAACAGCCACAGTCCAACCCACAATTCTCTTACAAGCTTGAAAGTAGTCAAGCCATTTAAATAAAATATTATATTCTAGTTCATTATGTAGCCAGAAAAGCAAATTCAAATACTATCAGTAAGGATCTAACCAGAGAAAACTGAGTTACATGACATTATTTCTAAGCAATTCAGAAAAGAAAAAAATATTTGTGTGGTTATTTACTCCATCAAAAGCTCCTTCCTTCAAATCAAATTGAAAATATCATAGATTCAAATTAATGAATACTTAATTTGGTTCTGTAGTGACAGCCCTACATGACTGGACTTTCCTACTGATGTGCATGTATACTTGCTGAGAGTTAAAAAAAAAGTGGCACTAATAGCAATAGAAAACTACTCATAAAGAGATAAGAAGTATAGCAAAAGGAACTGGGGTTTTATTGTAAGAAAAGATATTTTTCAAATTTCTTTATCCATATATCAATGCACCAAATAGTGTTAATATTATTCAAAAAGCAGTATCACTTGACTCAACRCAAAGATGGTCCTTATAACCAAGTGGAACATGGTGGCCTCAAAATTGACTGATTTAAGGACCTGGTTGGAGATGTCAAGGGCTCCCAAAACTGCAATGTGAATTACTGTTTTTCTTATAGAGTGCAGCCCATTGTGGAATTCAAAGACAGTTTCCCTGAAGGGCAAACATGCCAAACCTAAACAGAAACCTCTGTTTCTCCCTTTATCAGTCAGTTTTGTTAACAACATACAATATTGTCATAGTGCAACAGAAGTAACATTTAAAATGAAAGTAAGAGCTTCAAAGAAAGAAAAAAATACCAAAAGATAATACAGTAGGATGATCTGTGACAAARCTGGAGAAAGAAATTATGAATACATGTAAAAATCACACTGCACACTGGGGTAGAGAACACACTGGCTASCTGGTAGGGTAGCTTAACAAGTTGGCACACCTTAAAAAAATACAACATACAGAGTTCTAGGTTCAAAGAGCTGAAAAATAAAAGTGTGAACAGCAAAAGATCTCTGTACTGAGAAAATTTTCTTGACGAGAGTTGAATTTCCTTTCCTATAAACTCCCTCTGTTCTTAGGGTTGTGGTCACAGTTAAGACTAAAAGAAAACTCCAAGTTTCATTGACAAGAAAAAGATCCTACATTTCAAAGAGCTGAGATTGGATTAACAGAGTGGTCCTCAAATATTAGCACCCATGAGGTGAGACAGTGTCTCTGTACATAATAATAAGAAAAGAGAGGAAGGGAAACTCCAGAGGCACAGCCTTGAGGGCTCTGGAAAATCTCCAGCAAACCAAGGATGGGCTGATTCTCAAATGGAAACAGTCGAATCTGGCAGTGGAAACTGTGGCACAAAGGTCAGAAWGAGGTAAGGTTTTAACTTGTGAGAAAGCTGATAGCACCACCTGCAATGGATAGGGGTTARGTCTAAGAAAGAGAGAAAGCATAAAGCTCTAATTGCATTAGTGCTACAAAGGCAAAGCTAAAACAAAGGTGGTGGAGGGCAGGGATGGGGTGGTAGAATTAGTAAATTCCCTGAAATTTTTCTCAGCCTGCTCTTGTCTGGGAATATGGATGTGCCTATGATTTGGATTACGATTCCCTTAGAATTAGGCAAGAGAGAAAACCTAGATCTCCCACTGGACTGCAGCAGCAAACAGGCTGAAAAAGTGATGGCAAAGCTGTAAAAATAATTGTCCCGAGAACATGTTCATCTGGGCCAGGACACTGAGTCTCAAACAAAGGCTCTGCTAAGGCCAGGACCAGTATTAAGGTTTAAGGYATTGGTTGGGAAAGGGACAAAATCTACAGCAGTGTTTAGACAGAGGCTGCAAAGGGGTTGAAAAACAAGGCTGTCAAAAGAATTGTTCCCTCCAAATGTGCTCATCCCTGTTGTGGCACTGGGTGTTGAGCTAGGAATTAGCCAAGGAGAAGGCTCAGGTTAGGGAAGGAAGTTAAGGAAGTTAAGGAAGAGAGTTGAGGTCAGGAAAGAGACCTACAGCTGGAAAGGGGCCACCCAGAGAGGTGTAGGTTTCTCTCTGCAGCCAGTATCTTTCTTGTGGCAGCCTCTTTGAAGCTCTCCTTCAACTGGATTTCTGTGGTTATTTTTTCTTGACTCCTAAGAATCCCAAGTGATAAGGTGACGGCTCCAGCACCAATTCCTGCTTCTATCAGAGGCTCAAGATTCCTGAGAGGAAAATTCAAGTCTCAGCTGTTCCTTCTCTTAGAAGATTTTCAGTGTCCTAAATACAGTTATCCTACAGTTTTCTGCAATTTTATTCCTAAATATAATCCCATAAAGTAAGTCTAGGCACTTTCTTTCTTCATTTTACCCAGAAAAGGATTTACTCCAGGGGGAAATCAAGCCTACAGGGTTGCTTTTTTTTTTTTTCAGACAGCCCTTCTGCACCACTCAAGCTGTAGCTCTAGGCTTTTTTTCTCAATCAGTAGAGATGTAAAAGGAAGTGAGTGGTGCAAAAATAATTGTTTCCTTAGGAACTTTTCATCTTCACTGGCATTTTTTTTTTCTGAGGTTCATTTCAGGGTTTGGGTTAAGGTTATTTTTTACTGAAAGTCCACAGCTAAGTTTGATCCCAYCTGGGCAGCAGCTGACAAAGAAACCCATGGGCAGACCCCAATATTCTCCTTGGAAGAACACTGAATCTTTGCATGAAACACAGTTTTTGGTTTATGCATCAGTGAAGCATTTATGTTAGTGCCAGAGGAGGTTTAGAGACAAAGAGAAATCTGAAATTAAGTTATAAGTGAGGCTGCAATTCATCCTCCATTGTTAAGTAAGGACTGATACTACAACTGGAGAATTGCATCATATTTATCTAATTGTCTGTCTGAATGGAGAGAGATTCCTGTCCTCTGCCCAGGCCAGGCTTAAGGCACTCTGTTAATGTTAGGTTTGTGGAGGAGAAGAACTAGCCCAGAACTTCAGGGAGACTAAGTCTGGAAASGGGCTGCCAGAGGGAAATTTGAGTTTGAAAAAAAGTATTTTGGCCAGTTTTCAATATAGATAAAGTCYATCTGGTCTTTTGTGACACTCACATAACATGTAAGATTTGATGTTAGGGCTTTGGTTACTATTGTGAGAAAGAGAAATAATCCAATGACGCTTTGGAGATATCTTTTACAKTTAAGACTTACACGTAAATTTATTTTTTTTAAGAATATTGATTCCTTTTGGTTGAAATATTAGCCCTGTCCTAGACCAAACTACAGTTATTGCCTAAGGCTACAGCTTCAAGAAAGAAATTTCAGAACTCCACAGGCAGAGGGGCTGGTAATGGATAACAAAAGAACCCTGAAATTCTCCCATGAGGAAATTTTTGTCATGACTAGGCTGGCATGCTTTTTTTCTGAGGTTCCCCTTGCATTGAGCTTTTGTTGAAAGCAGTAGTGAATTTGTAGTAATTTGTTTGAACATATAAAATGTTTCCACTTTAACTCACCTTAAATAACAAACAGAGTAATGGTGGATTTGTGTGCTTTGCATGGTATCATGAGTRAGGATTCCCTGTGCTAACCACAGACTTGCAGAGGAGGCATATATTCACTTAGGCTAAGTGCAAAAATTGTGGAGGACAAAGTTATCAGGTCCTTTGTAAAGGAATGGCCTTTTTTTCCCCCTATTTTCCAACAAACAGCAACAAATACCCTCATCTTGTTAGCATTATTTCAAAAATGAAAAACCTRTATGTTCTTGTTTTGTATGATACTGTTTTCTTGAGAGTCTGTTGCATTACATGCACGTTCACACACAGGTCTGCTCCACAGTTTTCTGCTGAGATCTGTAACAACTGGAAAGTCTTAGAACCATGAGTAGTGGTTAGAAYGAACTGAATTTGTTTTCAGTGACTTTTGAGGAAAATAAATCTTATATAATTWTTCYACATCTTTTTAAAATTGTATAATTTCATTTACAYTCAGCATCACAGTATCTACATGTTTGTGTTTACTATATGCTAAAGCAAAGCATCAAACCAATAGCTTTWTGATTGTAAATCTAGCACACATGACATAGCTTATATTTGGGAGAACATAAATATAACTTTTCTGTTGCTTCTGGCTGCATGGATAATCTTCCATAAACAAAACTGSAGATGACTGAACAATGCTAGCCTGAACATGCCTGTTTAGGAGATTTTTGTAATAAACCCCTTCTTTCTCAGGAAGATACTTATGCCTTAGGCTCTCTGCAGTAAGAATCAGAATTTAATTTTCATAACTTGAGGGAGCTCAGATTCTGTTTTTCAATTTAGTTCACTATGAGCAGGAGAGACCAGCATCTAAATATGACCATAAAGATTAGTGTATCCAAAYCAGGACCTGATTGAGACCTACTACACCTTCCTGTCTAGGTAKGAGCAAATGAGTGTATGTGAAACAAGGAGTCTCTCTGAAAGGCTCYGACCTTAAATAAGAATGGTTATGGCAGCAATGGYCATGGGAATAATCSTAAMAGTATTGCAGTGACAGCTCATATTTGGTTTACTTGTTGAGACTACTTTCCACAAAGCTGACCCAGTTTATACCTATGTTGCTTCTGCTTTCTAAGCAGGGCATGCATTAATCGAGTCAGAATTCAGACCACTATTTTGCCTTCTGCATCATGCATTACTCAAAACCCTCTTTCACATTCTGCATTACAATCTTCAGAACTTCCAAGCCATGTTTTGAGTAAAGTACAGGAGCTTGTCTATGAAATTACTGCTGTTATGTAGGACACCATTTTCTYGAATCTCCCCATTTAACCTATTTTYRTTATTATTTAAATATATGCATATAYAAAGTTCTTAACATCCTTATATTCAGTAATGTATATATTCAAAGGAAAGCACAATATACATGCACTGCACACGTGTATAAAATTAATCCTACAGAACTACGCAGTATCAATGGTCATATCACTAATTATTACAATGAAATTATTACAGAACAAGAAMACATGTCAGAGCAGCATTCAGCTAGATGATATTGAAAAGTTCTTCAGATTGTTTTCCTGTTGCCTAGAGCATAAGACTGAGGCAAATGTAGATATGTGGTGATACCTTAAAAAACCTAGGAATAAAACAACACACTTTCAATACAATTTTAGTATAGGAGGTAACATGAAGGCTGGYCTTTATTGGAGMCCTCCAGGGGTAGATATGAAAAAATGCCCAGCCCACRCAGGGTAGATACAGTTKTATAASYTTAGCAAATTAACATAATTGACAAGTATTCACAATTAGAAGCATAGGTGATGAGGGAATTCCTCCTTCTGCTTAAACCCTTTCCTGGACACCCTCCCCCCCTGCCTCCCTTGGTAATAGCTGTACTTTGTTTATGAGAAAATGTCTGGGGAGAGTAGTTCATTCTTGATAACCASATAATTTAGTCTTGGACCCYCAGGGCTTGGAGCCTCTGGAGGATGTATTTTGTCTTTCTGCCTATCAGGGGARGAAAAGTACTGCAGTTAGCTAGGAACTATGTAACTATACAACAGCAGTCTACAGMACTATGAACGTATATAAAGGAAGTACAAAAGCAAAAATAATTCTGGCATCAGTGGTATATKCTGTTTTTCTGACTGCACAGGAATTGGATYCTGCAGAGGATTYTACTCTGTAAATGTATGCATACCCAGTCATGTGCTAATCATAGAAGCAAGAATATCACAATGGAAATTCTAAACACATGTTAACAGYTGGGAAAAAAGTATCTGCACCATTATTTTCAAGTCCTTACCTGTTTGGTATTAATGAGAAGYATTGGTACCTTCTGAGACAAATGGTATTTTAAAGGATAAATATGAATTTCAGCAGCTGCTGTTTTTCATCTTTTGTAGGTTAAGAGAGTARCTTTCTATTTACATAAATGTGGAGACAGGTGAGCAGAAGTCTTAGCTGAGGGCAAACAAAGGTTAATTGATTTTGCTTACATATAAAGCTCACCCCCTTCTCAGTGCCCATTCTGGAACACATAGAAAGTAAATTTAATCCTCTGTTTTAATTATGTSTGTGTCTGTGTGTTTACAAACATAGGTAAGGGTTTGGACTGGTGACCTAGCTACTCATCTTTGTTTTTTTTTATTTTCCCTGAGTAACCACAGTGCTGTGCTGTATCCCATAACACCAGATCGTTACAAAATAAAACTATTTTGGGACTGTGCTCATTGCACTCGGGGATMCAATTGTTCAGGCCTCAGGCAGTATCTGTAAAAATGATATAAAGAAATGATTTAATCTCTACAAAGTATCACTGGAAACGGCTGAAAAGAGATTTGCCCAGGTAGTGAGAGTGGTCAAGCTCATTCRGGATCAGGGCACAGGCTTGTCCATCTACTTGCCCTATGGCAATGGGGCTGTAATTAGACCTCTAGCTGCTGGATTAAAAGAGATGCTGTCATACTCAAAGTCCTTTATGAGCAAAAGGGAACATAACATATAAATGAAGCTAAGAATGTATTTATATTCCATTTAAAGTTTTACTAGTCTAACAGTCTGAGTTGGATAATTAATTGTCATGGTCCTCAGCACATCAATAAGTTTTAATTGCTTTGACCTCCATCCATGCCCATTGGTCCAGGAGATGCTGTTAAGCTCCTTGCCTGAATTAKGCTGTAGGTGTGTTTGTGCTCAGCTCTGACCCTAGCTTGTTTGCTTGTTGCTTTGTGATCTCAGATCATCATTAGACTGCAGGAACACCAACCATACCTATGCTTCTGTTAGAATGAATGCTGTCCCTCTGCACATTTTTGTACCCAGCTTGAATATTATTTTTTGTGGTGAAAAATACTTAAAGAGCTATGCCCCCAGCCTGGGCTTTTATAACCCTGATAWGGAATCATCTGTTACAGCATAAGCAGCTGATGAAGTGCCAAGACACAGAAGCACACCTTACCTTCTATGGCAGCAGCAAAAATGCATATTTTCTACCCAAACATTGTCTTTTCTGTTTCAGACTGTAATGGCTCAGCACCCCGTGCTGCTCTCCATCTGTGCCTCAAGCTCAGTAAAGAACTGAACCATCATGGAAGCTCTGTTAACGTGCCAATATGAATTCTTTCAACACCTGTACATTAATTACATTACTAAGTTTTATAGGATGAAAATAAAGAGCAGGAAGAAAAAAAAATAAAGTGCTTTAAAGAAGGCTATTCTACAATGGTTATCAGCTGAGACATGCTTGAAATAAGCAGTTTAGAAAAACATCTAATATTCACTCACAGATGCTGCCACCTAGAGTCTGGCATTATGATACTGAGAATACAAGGATTATAGAGTAACTTTCAGGCAGGAATATTCAATTTCTGTGGAGGTGGAGTTGTTGGTTTTTRGGGGAGTATGTAGCAGGAAAAAGGTGAAAGAGTAGCCAAGCAAGCAGAAGGCAATTTTAGACCTTGAAATTTGTAAGTGTCTTCCTTCTGTATTGGTCAAAGTCAGATCTTACACTGAAAGGTGGAATGGTGGCACTTTGAAAGGGAAAGGAAATTGGAACTGCTTTTCTGTCCATTTATCAGAATACTTAAAAAATAGATTTATTTCCAGTTCAATTTCCASGTCTGAAAAATAACAGTTAGCAGARTAAGAGATGTTCTAGTTGAGCACCCTTGYCTTCAATTTTGTTGAAAAACCCTGCCAGTTCTCAAAAAAGTCATAGAGAAAGCATATTTAAGCTTCTCTCTCTCCATCAGCAGAAGACAGACTATCCCCATGAGGCAGCATAACTGGAAATCCAAGGCAGCCAGGAAAATGAGCTATCCTGCTATGCTTTAGAAATTGCAAATMGCAGCAACCCAGTTTCTCAGCTAACCTGAAGGACCTGGCAGCATTTGCTACAAGATGCCTAATTCCATGCCTGGACTCTCACACTGTGTGTTATTTGTTTAGAAATGAGCTACAAACCTGGATCTCAATTTGCTCAACAGGATATGGTTTAAATGTGTCTGGATTTGTAACGGGATTATAGATTTCAATTAGGAGTAAGCAACAATCATCACAAAGCAATACTTTGTCATGCATACTTTAGCAAGCAGAACTGAGACAAGAAATAGGACTATGATGGAAAAGTCTCTCGTGTCTTTCTCCCTCCACAACATTGTTACTGCTTCTTTACACTCTAGTGCTGTTTTTTTCTCAAGTTCATACTATGTTTCTTTACTTTCTCTTAACTAGCCTGTTGTCAAATTGGTGGCTTCTAGTTCCATTGAGCTCTGAACATGGTCATGTTCACAGCAAYAGGCTGATCTGCAATTCTTCTGCCTGCTAGTGAATGGCAGTGAATAGACCTTTACTGTATTTGACTGCTGATCCAGAAGGGTTAAGCCAATTGTCTCCATGTTGGTAGGGGTACAGCTTGACTGAASTAAGCCAGCACTGCCTTACCTTCTGTCTGTGCTGCATGGTGGAGCACTGCCTTAAGAAGGCAGTGTCTGTTCAGTAAGCTCCACGATCCTCCCAGCTGGTGACAGCTGAAAGAGCCAAAACTCAACACCCACTGCTCAATAGGTGAGTCTCACTTACACCTGCTCTGTCAGGCTGCATCTGAAAGAGTCCCACTGCAGAGCCATGCACACGAGGATTCTCTCTTCTCCAGGAAGCACTAGTCCTAAGACTGGTTTGGCCCCTTTGTGTAAAATTAAGGGTTCACAGCAGGCTTTGTGGTCAATTCTCCTCTAATGAGTGGGTTCCTATCTCTGCTGCCTGCAGTAGAGGCTACTATCACAGAGACATGTAACAAAGCCCAACTTACAACCACRCACCTGCATTTTCTCTCCACCAAAAGGATGACCTCATTCAAAATGGAAATGCTGCATGGCCTGTACTGCTCTYCAGACTATCTCCTGGAGGTCTAAAAAGCTACTACCTGGCATGGGCTAAAATCATGCTAGAAAGAGAGTTAACAGTGCTGGACTTCTCTTGGATCTGTGCCCTGGACTTGGATAGTCTTGTGTCCTCAGAAAGCAGGAACACAAGACAGCAGTGAAAATAGGTGTGTAAATGTTTTTGAAAGGATGCCATTTTAACAAAATACTGTTTGCTAACTGTGGTTTAAGTGCCCACATCCTCTTGCAAAAAAATAAGAATGCTGAATGGCAAACAAGACAAAGCAACTTATTCTCCCAAGCTCCCTCTAAGGGCATTGTTTACTGAAACAAAAAAATAATTACTTAGGATAGGCAAGAGAGTAAGGTTCCAATGTGTTTTACAAGCATGCCATCAGGAAATCCATTCAGTACCATACAATATCATAGAATCACAGAATCATAGACTGGTTTGGCTTGGAAGGKGACCTTGAAGATCATCTACTTATAACCCCCTGCCATGGGCAAGRACATCTTCAACTTGGCCAGGTTGCTCAGAATGCCATCCAGCCTGGCCTTGAACACCTCCAGGGATGGGGCATTCACAACTTCCCYAGGCAACTTGTTCCAGTGYCTCATCACTTTCCCAGTAAAGAATTTTCCCCAATATCTAATCTAAACCTACTCTCTTTTGATTTGAAGCCATTSCCCCTTTGTCCGGTCACTACACGCTCTTGTAAATCTTGCCCCGCCTTTCCTTACTGGGTAGAGTTTCCTTTTCTCCTTATCTATCACTGTGGTGGTTTGTGATGTCTATTATTACACAGACATCTGGCCTGCTAGTGTTATGACCTACCAATGGATAGCACATGCTCAGATTTTATTCCAACCTACAGAACCAGTCTGCATCAGYTTGCACTGTACTGGAAACCCCGTTTGCATACACTGCTGTGCACTGGCACAAACACTATGGAAATGACTCACAGGCAATGCACTACTTWTAATTTTGCCAAATGGGGCAGTGTATCGGCAATTTTGTTGCATCTGCCATAATATTCAGGCCAACTTTTTCTTCTGCAAGGGAAAGAAAACTGTCTTCCAGACTAGATGAATTTAAAAAGAAATACGACAAATTCTGCCCATTCATTCCACTCACACATTTCTATTCACTAGTTAGTGTTTTATTTATAYCCCTTAGCACAGTGAAGATCTGGTGCCTCTTAGTTCCAGTATTCTGGATARCTATTACCATGGAATTGAGTGCACTATCAAGAATAAACCTCCTTTCTACAAGAACAGCACAAAAATATGCAGTTGCTTAGCCTGGACTGAGCACCTAGTTTCTTGTTAATCCTTTATTTGATGGAATTTAGTTAAATCCTTTGAAATGTACAACAAAAAAAATTGTAAAAAACATGTTGGAGTTTAGAGTATARATAGAGAAATGGAAAACCAACTGAGGAAAGAAGAACAAGAAACAGTGAGTTGSACAGGTAACACTTCCAAAGCCTCACAGCAGACTCACATGATGAATTATCATTAACTGTGTCAGAAAGGAGCTGACAATATCCTACATWTATGATTACCTCAGCAAATGAGAGAATGGGAAGACAGATTGCTGACAAGTTGCAGTGACCTGAGATTAAGTTATCCTGAAAATCAGTCMGGGGAAATAAAGTTTTTATAGGTGTGTTTCTGAAAAGCACCCACCTTTATGCCATTTTCCAGGATCACAAAGCATGTGATGTTAGAGGTACATCAGGCACAATTGTCAAAGGTCATAAGCAAAACAAGTTAAATATAAGACAATATCACTGAAAATATTTCCTTCAGAAGGTATTTCCCTTATGTTTGAAACTGAAACCTGACCTGCAGCTCCTCCATTCTGCCCAACTTCCTAACCTCTCTCTAAATCTCTCTTCTTTGTGCTGGTCACCCAGTGAAACCCTCCAGGAGAAGGATGTCAAAAACTCACAGATGAGGAGCAAGACTGAGTATCTCATATGTAGAGTGGCCAACTGAGCAACGCCAGAGCTGCTGTATTCCATGTGGCAGTATAATGAAGTTCACTGGAACCTCAAATGGCTCATRCTTATTTCATCACATCATTTTTTAGTGCTGTTCTAGGTAACAGTTTTGATCTATAATTCCCTGGGTGGTTAAAAGCCACYGGTGTTCTCATATATTTCACCATCAGCTGAAATCTACTAAACCAGGAGCCATTGTGGGATGTTTGCTGAGGTTACTGTGGGATGCACGGCTGAGGGTTTTAGCAGTCAGCCTTTGCAACCAACCCTTGATTCAATTAAGCTGAAAGGCATCTGACTTTCAGCTAATAGAGTGAGGCAGAGAGCATTTTTCAAGGGATGGGAAGGCAATCCCAGCAGRATTGCAGGCACRCAAATGAAAACATTACTGTGTTTCMTTAGGAAAGACAATYTCCTTAWGGAGTGAGGRCATTTCATGGACACACACTCCTCCACCCTACCCTCAAAGGAAGGACTTTGCTGCCCAAATGGTTGGAAAAGCAGAAACAAATACTGCTGTGTGTTTACTGAGCCATTAGTCCCCAATAAGYTGACACCTTTGCTTTGCTTAGTGTGGACACATGTTCACATGCAATCTAACTCYATAAAGGACTGTTTTCTTGGTGTGTCCTTATTAAAGTATTTTAATTGCTCTTTCCCTGATATATCAGCTACTTGCAAAGATTCCAATATTTTAGCACATTTATTCTTTTCTTATATTCATGTCTGTTTCAATTTTTTATTCAACTGGGAGCTGAAGAACAGGAGAACAATGTTAGTACCTTCTGGGCTTACCATAAAGAGTACCGAGATGATCAGTAAAAAATTCCCAGTAAGCACTCTGTCAAAAACTGAAGTATATAAAAAAAGGATGACCAACTTTCTGCTCTAGGCCAGCTGTGCCTCTTCAACACTCACAGCTTTACTACTGCTGACTATGCAGTACAAACAGGGAACAAACAGCACTTGCATGCAGAGCATCTCTTGGCTAATGATAGACTGCATGAGCCATAACAATTCAGTCCTGCTGGGAGGCACGGACAAAAGACAATGCTGCAAGAATTCCAAATTCTGACTTTTGATTTAAAGGAACTTCTATGACAGGTTCATAGAACTTCTGCATTTTAACTGATCAGTTCTCTGGAGATGTGAATCTTTCCACTGCATTCATGTATCATTTTGCTCAGCATCTGTAGTCTCAGATTTCCCTTTCTATTCCTCTTAYACAATGTCAGTCCATTTGATTTGGCATTTATTCTACTCAACTCTGGAGTCATTCTAAGGCAGCTGGTTAGCCATGGAGAATGTAATAAAATTTTAAAAAGCAAACAAAATACCAAAAGGGAATAGGTTCACTGCCTCAGGGATCTTTCATTTTATATAAATAAGCAGTGCAATTTAGATTCATGGAATGCAAGAATCCAAGCTTTGACTCCAATTTGCAGATGTTACTTCATGCAGAAAAGAAACATATTTAAGAGGGYAATTCTCTTGATGTCAGAATTAACTTATAAATGTATAAGTTATTTGTCAATTTTCCTCTACTTTCGATCAGTCTTCACTACTGTGAATTTATTTTCTTAAGACAAATCTTCGAGTTTCTGAAATGTTTGGGAATTAAAAGCTGTACTATCGGTGCTAAGCTGAGCTTTTCAAATTCATTGGCACTTATTTTACAGATTTCTTCTGTGCAAAATCCAAGAGTAAAATAGTGGAACTTATTTGTGAATCATTCTAGATRTTATTGGCTTAATGATTATAAACATTACTTTGATTTTTGTGCACTCTGCTTTCCAGTCCTTTAAAAGTTACTGCCTCAGCTATCTGCAAGCTGCATCTTTGTCATGAAACCTACACACCTCATATATGGCYCATTGCAGAATAATCAGAGGTTTGTAAAAGCATATTTATTCCATTGGCACACATATTTTCTTTCATTAGGTGTTTCACACTTCATGCCCTGAGGTTTTTTACTATATGGAACTAGAATGACTGCCCTAAGAAAAGTCTGATTTCATTAGATGAAATTTGTTGCAAGGAGAGGTCAAAAAGTTGCTGATTTCTGAGACTGGAAATAGATTTGAGTTCATTATACAGCACTTGGATTAAAATATCGGATTCTGACTACACAATTAAGATTCTGTGAAATACACATCACTTTTTCCTCCATTTTTAAAAACTCCATTCCACAAGATGATTTTTCCTCCATATTATGGTGGATTGACCTTGGCTGGATGCTGTGTGTTCACTGAGCCACTCCTTCACCCCACCCTGCAGCTGGACAGGGAAATCTAACCAAAAAAAAAGCTAATAGGTCAAGAGAAGAAAGGGAGAGATCACTCTGAAATTAACAGCATGRGCAAGACAGACTTGACTTGGGGAAATTAGTTTAATTTCTTACCAAACAAATCAGAGTAGGATAATGAGAAATAAAGACAGATCTTGAAACACTTACACTTATGCACCCCCTTCTTCTGGGCTTAACTTCAATTCCAAATTCTCTTTCTCCTCCCCCTAGCAGCTAGGTGGGACAGAACATGGGGCTRTGGTCAGTTCATCACAGGTTGCCTCTGCCCCTCYCTCCTCAGGGGTGATGCCTCACACTCCTTCCCTGCTCCAGTGTGGGGTCCCTCCCATGGCAGACATTCCTTGATGAACTTCCATGAAAATTGGCATATTACTCAGACTTTAATTCCACGACTTTAAATTTCTATTCTTGATAGAATAGCAACCTCCATAGCTTCAACCTTCATAGTTTCTGAGAACACATAAGGAGTGAACCAAAAAAGCTGTAAAACAAGAAGGCAAATAAAGAACTCAAAAAATTATTCTATTAATAAAAAATAAATTTAAAAATACAGACAGAAAAGTAAAATTCATCATTTTGGAGTTAAATTCAGGTTCTGCTAAACATTACAGACAACTATTGCTCACCCATTTGTCAAGAAAATTAMGTGCCAGGTCTCTGTGGCTCCTGCCTACAGCACTCCAGGTCACTRCTCTCCTGAAATGCCAGTTAAAAAGCAAACAGGAGCCAGGTGCAGGCAGCTCCCATTCTTGTGGGAGATGCCTTTTTCCAGCAGATTCCTTCTTGTAAAACTAAACATGTCCCCCATAAACCTCATGGCCACAGCTCATACAGCTGTGTGTAACACCATTARTGCCACATGCTCATTCTGCCCATGCAAACCTCACAACAAATTCAAGTAAAACCATAACTAGATATTGATTACAAATTAAATAGACATGTCTAAATTTTACCTGGGGKGACAGTCTCARTGAGTGCTGAATAACTAAATGCATMATGTATTTTCATTGTCCAAAATGCATTTAAGCCATTCTAAGCAGCTTTGTTATGGATTCTCATGGCTGAGTAATGGACAAACAAACAATTTCCTATGATACTGTTTTGGAGGCAACACAAAAAGATCAGTAGAAACATSTACCATCTGTAAGCTAAATCTGAGTGTTCAGTGTCAGTGCAGACTTGATGAAAAGCTCAAGAGCTTGTTAGCACATTCACAGCATTCCACATTSTAATTACAAAAGGGAAGATTAATATCATCAACTTCAGTCAACTCAAAGTTGACGACTTCAAAACGAGTAACCTTAAGCCCTATGTGTACAGAGAATGAATGAGGCACCTGCACCTCCAGTGGGTAATTCATCTAATCCTAAATCTGGTGGTTTAGACAAGATGAATCACTCCATGCAGACACTTAATTCATTTCRTTGACTCAAAATGCAGTGTTTAARCTTATACAACTTCCAAGATTATAARTTAGATAGGATAAAKGTTGCAAAAARCATCTATTATCTGAACTCTGCTATCAAATATCTACATAGGCATTTTCATTGGGAATACATGAAAAACACTTAGAAAAACAGGTTTCATAATGACAGACAGATYCTGAGTGCAAATATTTCAGAACTYAAAAARCAATCATTATATAGCATGCAGTTACTAATATCTCTATAGACATGATAAAGCACTACACTATATATATMTGAGCCTTCAATAAAAAGGTCAATGGCTTTGCAGAATTTTACTACTAGACTTTTCAAATATCCTGTCTGAAATGAACAAACTGAAATTTCCAAGGAGAGGAGCTGTAYAGTAGTTAGAAAAACTAAACAAAGCAGAAATTCGACATTCAAAGGGAATTATTTGTGGTTTTACTATTCAAAATGTATTATTCATTTTAGTATCATCATGCTTGGAATTCTGCATACACAATATTAGACRTGGTAATTTTTATTATTCAGCAAATGCCAAGAGTACTGATGCTGTAAGTGTACATCATGAGAAAAGGAATAAGCACATCRCAAAAGAAAAGAGCACAGAGGTGCCACAGAAACAGTGAGACACTTGGCTCATTACCTCAGATTAAAGTTGTAAACTTCTCATGGTCAGTTAACTGGTGTTAGCCTTTCTGTTGGAAGGTTGCCCCCCCCGCCCTCCAGCCTTTTTGGCTCTGTAGGAATTGGAAATTCTACTTCTGATCACATTTTGCGGCTGTCCTAGGAAACATTTTTCTTCTGTGTATAAGCTGAAGATGATAGCTGGGATTCCACATGAGATTAAGAAAGCTGGAGAGTAAATAGAGACATCCAATGCATATAAAATGCCTTCAGCTATTCAAAACACCTGCATAGGGCTGGTAGGCATGACACCATCCTTGAGGAAAAYACGTATTTCTACAGGGGCTGTGAGAGAGCAGAAGAAATATCCYACAAAACCCAAATGACACTAGAGACCTACATACATGCAGCTGAATCCTTCYCAAAGGTAGGTGCCTACAGTCGTGCTGCTTACTCAGGGTCTCATTACAGCTAACAAAAATCAGTTAGAACCAGCATAATCCAAGGAGCCTAAAAAGCATCATCTCACTGAGCAGATAGATTGACAGCTTGATTTCATTGCCCATCAGTAGACACCTGATCAGTATTATTTCTGATATCATAAGCTATTCAAAACTTATAACTCCCAAACATGATCCAGGACTTGGGAAAGACCAGTGTTGTTCAGGAGTGGTGGCTAGAGACAGCAGGGTAACTCTTTAATATCTCAAACAGCACTCAATACCTGTATAATCACCTCTGATAGCCGGCCACCCGAAGCTTCCTCTGGGCTCCACTGACTATATTGACTAGATGCTCATTTTAGTTGACTAAGCATAAGAACCTAATACYATTTGACCATTTGAAATGTTTAAAAGTCTTCCATGTGACTTTAAGAAAAGCTAAGGTYTCCKTCARGCYTTTTGTTATAYTTATCAGATCCACACAGRTGATAAATGTTAATCTCAGACTGGATTCCAAGCAAGATTTCTTATCTAATATTTAAAGTTAACTAACAAGGAGGCTGCTATAAGAKATTTTAAAAACAAACAAAAAAAAAAAAAAAAGGTAAGCATAAAATGCTCAGAGACTTTCAGTTGAGGACATTAATCAAGAAGACTTTTGTTACTAGTAAGACAAAAATTTGTACTTGTGTTATGGAGCCAATGTTATGCACAGTTTCAAATGCACATCAACGTAATTGCTGGCTCTTCCTTAGACAGCAATCTAACAACTAAAATCCCTAAAACCCATCCTAAAAACTGAAGAACATTATTTTGCTACTTTGTACTGTCACAGCTGTTTAGTTACTCTTCCCAAACCGAGCCTCCATTTTATTAAGTGATATAGATAGATAGATAGATAGATAGATAGATAGATAGATAGATAGATAGATAGATAGATAGATGATAGATAGATATAGCCAACAAAAGGTCAAATTTCTGCCCTTGGAAGCTGCAGTCTAATAAGAAGACAAGACAAGCAGATGGAGACCAGTGAAATCATGACACATCTTTATGTGTCAAGCGCTCTCTGCACACTGGCAATCTGTTACCTTCTGTAAGAAAACAAAATTTCTATGAAAAGTTCATAATTGGCAAACTGATATAAAAATTTTTTCACTRTATGAAATTAAATTTTAAAATCTGATCTCAGAAATAGAGTTAAAGAGATTTTGGTTTTTTAATTGTAGATTGTATCTCAATTGTACAATCTACTGATCTTGACATTTCCTCCCAAACTGTTGTAATGCAGCTTTAAACCAAACAGGTATTTTCCACATAAGGAAAAGGATTTCAGTTTTACCATAAGACTTAAAARGAAAAGCCCTAGAAAGTTCTCTGCACTCTTGGCAGCCATTGGCTCTGTGCCAGGACAGAGGCATGGATAGGTCTCCGTACCTGTCTTTCAGCTGTGTAGCTATTCTCTATTGGGCAGCTTTCCAAGGACTTAGATACTTAATGGGCTGCACAAAGCTCCTCGTGGCTTTTTTGGGGTGCTTTACATAGTGCTAGGGTCTCCCTGCACTTGTGTACGGCTCATTTTTATTTGCATTATACTGCTTGTTATTTTCTCCTTTTATTAAACCCTTTTCTGTTACACGGCACACCTGAAGAAGCGGTCTCACTCTTATCAAGCCACGCTGTGAGGTGCAGGCACCCTCAGACACTTGATACATCTGCACGTGGCTTACTCCAGGCTGGCCACAAGTAAGAATGTATCACCAATCCACAGTGAAGGGACAAGTAAGACGAATTCATAACTCTGTGATTTTTCCCACCTTTTTCTTTTTGGCTTTTAATTCTCTGATTACTCACCAGCAGCAGTTTCTCTGTTCCCTTTCATTAGACTGACATTAAAAGATGGTGACTTCTGTAGGGAAAGAGTGAATTACTTATGCAAAATAYTGAGACAATGTGCCATGTGGAGAAAACAGAAGAGGAAAATCTCTAAAAACTAATTTTCTGAGGTTTACTGTTTACATCAGTCCTGAAAAAAAAAACAATGCAATAATAAATAGATTTTGCAGAATGCCAAAATCTAAGGCATATTTTTTCCCCTAAATATCTGACTCCYTAGTTTCAGTGGTTATCATTGGAGSGCTTAGGAAGATTATTCTACKCAATTTTTACAGGTTCACAAGATTGTTTTTCCTCAAACCTAATACTTGCAGATGCACATTTAGCAGAAGGTTTRAATTTAATTTCTTTTTTAAGTTTTTTTGTTTCTACTAGAAGGATGAACTTGCTTCTCAGCATGCATTGGCATTTCAKAATAAAGATCCATCTAAAAGATCTMTTTGTAGYGTGTGCAACACAAATGCACCCKCAAACAAAACAACATAKAACTGAATGAGTTCRTATGTTGTGCTAAAATAGAGTTGTTCTGCTTGAGCATGCCTATAATTTCAGAGGTTTGGTGCTGCTCTAAGTTGAAWTAAACAGAAAAAAAAATCACTCTTTGAAGGTTTTCTCTGAAAAATACTTCTACTTCTTTAAGTCTGTTCAATTAGTTTTCTAAAAAGATGTTAATTTTAACTTTTTCAAGTAATTTTATTGTTCCGTTCACAAAAGAAAAGCCAAAGGGTATAGGATTGTTTATTTCACTTACAAATGTAAACAAATTTTGGTAAGAGCAGTCAGGAGATGGATTAGCAAATAGTATGCAAGAACACAATCAGAAGCATTTGGGCTACTGCAACCGGTAGGATACCTGTCCTGTGTGGTAAATATTGCATATTTTAGGCAACTGAGTCTTATCTCCCTTAGAAAATTCCAGCTGAAAACCAGTTCAGTTGTTTGCCTCATAACTGACATCTTGAAGTAGTTACAGAACCTCATTGTCCTGTTGAAACAAATTTGTCTCTAGCTTAATTAYAGCTTTTCCCTATAGATCAGTTTTTTACCTTCTGACAAAAGGCTTAATCATATTTCAGGCTTTCAAAAACAAAGACAGAWCCTTTTTGTAAAACAGACCCTCCATTCCCTTATCACAAACTGTACCTACACATCTTACAGGTGTTTTTTCTTTTTAACTTGGACAGTTAGAATTGTACATGCTTCTGACAAGCCTTGTTTTTCATAAGGACATTAACACTCCCACCTTTACCAGAAATGTCTGACCCCAACCATCCTTGCTCTATAGTTACCCTTCTCACAAATATCACACATTTTTAGACCACACTGATTCTGGGGACTAACTCAACTAAGTTAAGCTACAGTGACACCAACATTAATGCTCATTATGTCAATATAGAAATTAGATTAAATCATCTAGACAGGCTGATTCCAAAAGAGCTTTCCAGATGGAAGAGAGCATGAGGGAAAAACAGTTACTCCTCATACTTTGAAATGAGGAACACGTGGTCTCCTRTGAAGTGATACGAGCAAAGGCAAAGCAGCAATCTGAAGTTTCTATTCTCACTCAGGGTTGAAAACATCCCAAGGAGGATGGGAAGGTGAGAGAAACTGCTGTCAGCCTTCTCTCCTGTAAAGTGATGGAAACCACATGGTTCAAAGGGGCAATTTCAGAGGTCAAGACATGACAGAGAGACAGGTAGGCTTGAAACCTGGTTCCTTCCTTTCCATTAAAATTCCCCCTCCTGTGTGAAATACAGAGTTCTATGTTTTTATGAAGTTCTCTCCCACTTGATGGCAATGGATTTCCAGCACCTTTAGTACCTGAACCCATGCTGTGCTCTGAGCTGGCACCTCTGTTGATGTTTCAGTGCCTGTCAAGAATACATAAAATCTCAGTTCCCTGCTTTAGGATGAGATCAGTGACAGCTCAACTAAAACATAATCCTCATATAAAGGAAGTATCACATGAARGTATTTGAAAATATACCACTGGGGAAAAAAGCATTCCAGGGATAAAAAAAAAAATATGTTTGGTTTCCTTTTTATTTGCTTATTTGTCCACACTGCATTTTTAAATTATATTAACAATAAATCTGTACTTCCCTTCTACCTTTAAGGGCTTTTATTTTAATTCTCTGGTTTCAAGTGCTACTTAAGTATTTGYGTGTCATTGGATTTTGAGACCTTCTGTTGGCAAACTGCTTAAAATCTTCTCTGTTGCCTTTGATAGTATAAATGYTTGTGTATTTATGCAGCAACATATATTTTGTATTGTTTACAATACTTTACAAGGGCTTCTAGCACACTATGAATAAAAATTTTATATACTACTTCAGTGCTTTGTTCCATGATAGCTCAGTATATCAGAGGAAGATGCATTTAATGTTCACAGTGTCTCACTATGACATGCTATGTTATTACTGACAAATTGATCCTCTATTTAGTATTAATCAAAACGCACAGCTGAATGACAAAATATGGGTATTTACAGTGGCTTTTGTTTTTTTTCAATTTGTTCTACAAACATTTAATTTTTAACTGGCCATATGGCTGAAAACTGCAGTAATACATCTCTACCCTTGGATTATGTTCACAGATCAGGTCAAACAAATGGTTACTCTAAATTCTGCATATTATGTTTAACCATTCCTCAGAAAAGATCAAAGGCAGTTTTGTCAAACACAATGTGGTAATTTGCTCATTTGAACACTTCAGTACATTTAGTCTTCTAATCCAAAYAGAGAGAACTACCTTTCCAACAAGGATATAAACTGAACTCAGTACTTCAAAGCTTAGGAAAATTCATTAGCTCTATACATATATTAACAGAAAGAGSTACTTAAAATAGTTTAAAAAATGGTACTTATATGAATATAATTTTATGAGTACATGTCTAAACCACATTAATAAAGTGTATGAATGAGGYAGCTGCTGTTGCATTTAATACTCTTACTTGAGAGATTTTCCACATACATGTGCTGTTTAATACCCTGTATGTCTAGAAATATTTTGCTCAGGGAAGATTTTATTATTGATATGAATATTCACTGCAAAGAAAGAACCAAATGAGTACCAAATTTCCCCTACCTACTGTTAGGTAGGTAATCACACTAATTAATTGAAAGTGTGTTGTTTCCTAACTGAACCAATTATGCAGAAAAGGCTGCCTGAGGTTGAGCTAAGCACCCTCCCATTAGCAGAGCCACAGTGCAAATGACAGGAAAAGAGAAAAGAGTGCAGTGAAAAGCATAACATTATGCTATTTATAACTGTGCATTAAAAAGGGACTGTGAAAATGAAAAAAGCCAAAGCTACCCATGGGACAAACAGCCAGGGTGAAAACCCTTCTTCTACTGAAAGTCCAATAGCCAGTTACCATTTAAAAAAAGCTGGTGCTTTATCCTGCCAGCTCTCTCTGAYAAAGGAAGGCACATGTTCCTTCATCAGRATAATCCTTATGAATCRCCACATCAAAATTGTTACTAATATTTKGTATACCAGCGCAATAAAAAACAAATGAGAAGTTACTTTTTCGATTGCTAAAATCAAAGTAAACACATTAACATGCAAACCATGACAACTAAGCTATTCAAATTCACAAACTCATTTGTTTGGTAGGAAAAGATGTCCAGCAAGTTATGAAGATAATATCATGACATAAGTGGAAGGAAAGAACCATTTTWAAAAATTCTAATTTATACTCCATTTCATTCAGTTTACAAACCATTTTCAGACATSCTTTTACCGAATTATTTATTGATTTTCACCTCCATAATTTCTAATTTTTCATCAAAACAGTGGTTACACTGCTATTTACTGTCTTTGTCTTAATAAACTCACTGTATCAAAAATGCAGACTGCACACAATTCCCCTGTAAATATCAGGTAAGACTCCATTATGAGGTGCCACTTTTCTTTCTGAGGGAAAGGAAAATATACGGTGCATATCAGAATTCCTCCAATTCATTTTTTTATGCCAAGCAAAAAGTTTTGTGATAAACCACACCTCTTAGAAACGTTGTTCTTCTCTGTTTTGCATTGCTCTTCTACGTGTTTTCTATATATTCCTAAAAATACCTTATGTAGTCAAAAAAGCCACCCTCTCTATATCTACTATATTATTACATGAATACTAGAATACAAACCTTCATAATCTACTTTATGTGATACAGACAGCATTGATTCATTTCGACAGGAGTAAAAACCTCATTGTTTGCTTTTATTGTCCCTGATTAAGAGAGGGTAATTGATATTCCTAGAGTGAATCAATGCAATACTGTGCATGGCTTTCATAAGAAATTATTTGCTTTGTGTCAATMCATCCATATTATAATAATTATATAAAAGTTTATTTAAACTTTTGCTATCATAGCTACAAAAAACTTCACATTTATTTTATATACCACAACAATGAAACRAAAACATTTCTGCTACTGTAATAGYCCYGGAATCAGTGAACTCAGAAGAACTGCAGAAAAAATAAGTGGTATCAACTTCATTTTACAGCATCATACCCATGCACAAAATAGATGGTAATAACATTAGGGCTCAGTTAACTGCAAGAGGTTTGTGCAAGTATAGTAAAATGAATCAGTTACTCTATTTTTATAATAAGATTTAATTTAAAAGCTCTCTAAAGAAAATTGATTTCTACAAAAAAAAATCTGGATTGCTACTTGAATAGCAATTAGGTATAGAAAACATTAATGCATCTGTTGTGCATGTGTACATACATTGAAAGAAAAGGGTCCTTATAGAATTTCTTCCATTTCTTTGAGGACTCAAAACAGAATCTGCAATTTGGAAATATCAAATGCTTGTAACTGTAGGGTATTTATGATTTTTCTGCTCCTTCTGTGCATGCTGGTGGATATAACTCTAAGCTTAATTAAGAAAAACAAACAAACAAACAAACAAAACCACAATAACCCAGCTCTATTTACAGATTACTATTTCAAAAAAATCTGGGAACTGTGTCCTGAACTCAAGTCATACACAGACAAGTGAAGGTTGTTATGAAGCTATTATACATCATTTTGGGATCTTAACTATGACACCCACTTTGGCCAGACCAGTGATTCAGATTTATGCTAAAGGGATTCTCTATTGCCTGGTAGAATACACACATAATTAAAGGACTTCAAATCCATTTAAGATTAGGTAGGAGGAATACAGTTCTAGATTCCTAGTTCTTTTTCCTGATGTCCCCTATGGTAGCCTATTAGTACATAATCTTCACAAAAACTGCCCCCAAAATTGCTATCACATTTTTTCCCTATTCTTCCACTACACTATTCATTCACATAAATATGCCTAAATCAAGGATCTGGCTAAGCAAACTCCCTTGCTTTCCTCTTTGCGTGCAGAGGAACGCAGACACCTCCCTGCTGTAATTAGTGAGCTTSGTTTAGATCCATCCTTGCTTTTGARRAGCGGCTCTTCGAGGAGCCTGYMTCGCTGCCTGCTAARACTYCAAGACCAKATSTCAACAGCAAACCTCAGATGCACAAGCAAAACTATTCCTGCCCCTAATATTTTTACCTCAAAGAGAACGAGCAGTAAAACTGAAACCGCATATTTATCCCATTGTAAATGCTATTACCATTTACTAAGCCAGTTGCAAAATTTTTGTTCACGCCACTTAAACTGCACCCAGCACGMTACCAACCAACCCTGCCAGAGACATTTTCTTGTGACTTTTGGAAGGCAGAGTCCCAGAGTGGCTGTCAGGGTCAGTGAAAAGAGCGGCTGTGCAGGAAGCAGCAAAAAGTCTGGAAGGACAAGGACAGAGGCTGGGCAGCTGGCAGTGACCCGCTGCTGGGACAGTGACCCGCCCRGGAGGTGCCAAGCGCTGGTGGCCGCGGCTCCCTGCGCTCGCCCCGGGCCGGGAGAGCTCCCTGCCAGTGCCACAGGCGAGTCAGCTCCGGATCAGCGCCCGAAAGGCCTTGGAGTCAGTGGAGTTCAGCTCTGGCCTSACAGCTAAATAAACTCAGCTTGCCCCTCGCTGCGTTACAGCCGTCCCGTTAAGTGGCGACACTATTGAYCTCACACCCAACTCGTGGTGTGAATTTCATTTCAGGTTTCGGTGGTGGCGGCTCCGAGCGCGGCTCACGCTGAAAGCTGGGCTCACAGCCCAGGCCCAGYTGTGATAGCCCTGGCCCGGCCGCGGGCAGCACAGGAGAGCCGCTCCCGTGCCCGCCCCGTCGGGATCCAGCTGCTTTTAGCTCCTCTGTTCGCGGTCAGCGTGGTTTTGTTTGTTTAGTTGCTTTGGGTTTTTGTTTAGTTTTGGTTTGTTCCGTTTTCAATGGCCGAGCCGGCGCAGGGGCGCCTCCGTGCCGCGGGGCGGCGCTGCGGGGGAGGCCGGCCCCTCTGGCCGCCCGCCGCCGCCCGGCCGGGGCTGACGTGTCGCGGCGCGATGGCGGCGGCCTGGGAGGAGATCCGGCGGCTGGCGGCCGATTTCCAGCGGGCGCAGTTCGCCGAGGTAGCCCACAGGTGAGCAGGGCGGCGCCGGCATCGCCGCCGAGCCCGCCTGCCGCGCCCCTTTCCCCGCGGACCCCGGTCCGGGCACCCCGCGGGGCCCCGCCAGGCACGGCCCTTCTGCCTTCCCCGTGTCACTGCTGGGAGCCCCTTCTGGGACCCCAGAGCACGGGCAGACCCGCGGAAGCGACTGAGTGTGTAGTCACAGCTAAGTGCGAGTTGCTCAAAATCGTCACGGCTCCAGTGCTCGGTTTCTCCCTTCTTTCTGCTTAACCAGTTGAGGTCGTTGCCCAGAACTTGTTTTGTTTACAGCAAAATGAATCCGAAACGCGCAAAAGTAAAATAAAAGCGCACGGAAGTGTCATAGGCACGAATTCTTTAATTACAGGTGTTCCTAAACTCACCAGCAGGTGCGTTCTCACAGTTGACGGGGCTGATAGCTGTTAAGCAGGAGAGTAAAAGCTTTGGAGAGATGACCCGCCTAAGTGAAGCCATATGGATGGTTTGGTGGGTGATAAGCAGGATACAGACATTAATTTCTTTGATTCGCAAAGAACTGCGAGCAATCTTCATTGTACTGCCTGTGTTTAGTATGTTTGAAACGTCAATTTAAGGGTAATTTTAGCTAGTACTTCCTTARAATAATTGCTGACTCCTTCTGCTTTTGATAGATTGTCAGAACGGAACTGTATAGAAATTGTCACAAAGCTGATCGCAGAAAAGCAGCTGGAAGTAGTGCACACACTTGATGGCAAGGAGTATGTCACTCCAGCACAGATTACTAAGGAGATCCACGATGAGCTTCATGTTAGTGGTGGTAAGTCTGGCATTTTCCTTCTTCCTTTGGATTTGGATGTTAATTTTGAAGGCTACAGAAAGAATTTCAAAGTTTTCCGTACCCTTAATCTTTCAGAAAAAGTCAGGTTGCTTCATCTACACATTAATTCACCTACTGCTCTTTTATTTTCACTTCAGATCTGTGTTACGCTTTTAGATAAACATATCAAGATACGTTATTTGGTTTATTTTCTTCCATGTGGGATTTCTGAAATAAAAGTTGTATAAAAATCCTTTTGAAGGAAATTTGGCATTTTAATGTAGTTTGGTGCGTGGCCAAGATGTTTGGCCTTGTCTTGGAATTTCAAAGTCATTCTTCTCTCATACCATTAGTAATAATAGTATTTGTAAATTGTCATTGATAGGTCTTTTATTTTGCCAGTGTGAAGAGCCACCTGTATTGGAAGATGTGACTTAGATATATAAGGAAGCAAGTACTGTTCAGACAGCTTTTTGTCAATGSCTTTATTGAACAGGCAGTTTATTGTCCTTTAAATTATACTTAAAGGTTAATTTCTCAGTGTGGTATGTTCAGAAAAATTAACTGCTCGTTATGTCCGTACAGATTAGCCACTTCTTCACTGTTACCACGGGTTTGCCTCAGTTTGTGTTTTGCCATTGTGTATCATACCAGCGGGACAGCTTGAACTCATTTAAAATTTGCTGGGATTTTTGTTAGTAGCATCAGGCAAAGGTAGAAAGTTTTAACAGTCTCTGGGTACTCACAGACTAATTTAATTGGTCTACAGAAAAAAATAATTAAAAAAAAAAATACTGTTTGCACAATGAGCTGTACTATATTCTAAATCTGTTCGAATATGTTTCATGTACTAAAAGTGTGTTTTAACTTTTCTTGCAGGTCGAGTTAACATTGTGGACTTACAACAGGTAACTTCAGTAATAAAAACTTTGTACTTTTTATTTTCTTCACCRTGTATAGTGTGAATATGGAGTTCATTTGTTATATTCCAGCTAATTTATTTTGTTTAAACAGAACAAATTTTATTAAGAGCTAGTAGCTCATGTCAGGCTACTGCAGGTTACTTAATTAAAGCAATTAATAATTGCTTTATTGAAACCTCTCTGCTTAGTGATAATCTACGACTTCTGAAATCACTACTGATAGATACAGTTTTTGTTTATGAGCTCTTTCTTTGTAAACTAAGGAGGGCAGACAGAAAAGAAATATGTTACCCATTTAAATTTAAAGCTGCAGGAGCATGCATAATTAACTTTGCATGGCTCTTTGAATCTTCCCTCTTCCTTCATTATTCTCTTGTCTCCACTAATCTTCATCCCACAGTAGTCTTCCTGTGGCTAATTTTCCCTTCAGGCTTGAGCAAAATTACTTGGAAACAGAAAACCTTTCTGAAAGCCASTTTCCTATTTTCTCTTACTGTTTGGTTTTTTTTCATATTATAAGTGTCTTTTATCCTTGAACAGTTGCAAAGAGAGTTYTTTTTCCCTAAAGCATTCTTGCTTTATTCCAAAACTGAGTGTGTTTGTATGCAATAGTATAAAAGAAAAACAAAAGCAGCTTTCTTCAAGATACAGGAATGTGTWACTAATATCTCAATGTTTGAGAATGATTTTCAATTTAAAGTTCTGATAAGAGGTTTCTTTTTAGGTAATAAATGTGGACCTTCTGCACATTGAAAACAGAGCTAATGACATTGTTAAATCTGAAAAAGGTATTCAACTGGTACTGGGACAGCTTATAAATGAGTAAGTACCTTCAGGAGCAATATATATAATTAATACTSTATTTATTTTTTAAAATGCAGAYTAAAAAKAATGTCCRRCCTTTGTTGCTTCTAAAGTGAAATATATTTTTCTTGGCTGATCTTAGAGCTGCTTGGTGGTGATYAGTGCTGCTTTAGRCAGGTGAGGGCTATCTCAGCAAAGCATCCAGTGAATCCATGATGTAAAGGCCCGACTGAGCATCTGTGTTCAGTGTTCTGCATTTAAGAGGCTTCATTTCTCACCCAGTGTCTTTGTGTACAGCAGCCAGATCTCATTTGCTCTCTTTGTTGTCTGCCTCAGCTATTGACAAACCTCTCACCTCTTGTTCTACCTCACAAGCCTAAGGTGTTTGAGCTAGTTATTGCACGGCATCTACTGAAGTAATATTCTTATGGGGTTGTCCTTTTTATTGATTGAGCTTCAGGATCTGTTCTTGTCAAAGAATCTKAAGTTCCTGGCTCTCTTGAAACAGTTAAGACCTGTCTTGCTTACTAAAGCTGTTTTTCCAATTTTCATTGAGATAATGTTTTCCTCTTTCTCGAAATTTTCATACGAATAGATAGATCCTACCTACTTAGCAGCCTTTTTAAAAGAAACACATATTTTCATTTACACCGTTCTCCTTTATTCATTTAAAAAAAACTTTCACTTTATTTTTACAAAGATGTAACAGAAAGAGGTATATTAAAAGAGGTCAGTTATTCACTGTGTGACCTTGAGGTTGACTTTGAATGTCACACTTAATGTGTTGTCTTTTTCTCATTTTTATGAAAGGAGTTACCTGGATCARTTAGCAGAAGAAATAAATGATAAGCTACAGGAAACTGGCCAGGTGACAATATCAGAACTCTGCAAGGCATACGACCTTCCAGGAGACTTCCTTCTACAGGTGATGAAAGCCACCAACCTGGCAAATGCAGAATTGGTTGTGATCACCTTGTTTCTTTATCTTTGCAATATCCATGTCTTTAAGTCACTGTTTTGTACATAATTAACACTCAAGTTAAATCTTCGTTTTCATGGTGCATCTGCAAACCATACTTCTGTTCTCTGCAAAGTTTTCTGTTATTAGATACCCATATATTTCATGGAAGAAGGCATGCTTAGAAGAGCTCAATTCTTCTATTTACAGGCATTGTCCAAGCGTTTGGGCAGAATTATTCATGGACAACTAGACCAGGAAAACCGTGGGGTGATTTTTACAGAAGCCTTTGTGTCCCGCCATCGAGCGCGCATTCGTGGGCTCTTCACTGCCATTACCCGGTAAATTGCAAKGCCTGCAACCACATATTAAAATATTTCTGCCATAAGGTCTTTATGGGCCAGATTTACTTGTGATTGAAAAAGAAAAGAAAAAAAAAAGACCTATGGATAGATTCCCCAAAGTGTAATTCAATTCCTGGGGGCAATTCTCAGTTATGTTAGACTCACTTGTTAGAAATGGGGACTCTCTTTTGAAAAAAAGGGAAGTATTACAATATACACTATACAACACACTTTAGTGTTTTGGCTGAAGAAAATGTTCATCTATAGTTCTTCTGTTATTTTGTAGAATATGTGTCCTCTTGCCACTCCACCGCTCTTTAGCCAGTTACATATTGATGTGGTGGCTGCATGTGATTACGGATAAGTTTTTCTTATTAAATCAATACATTTTTGTGTCACTTTTTAGGAAGAGGAAAACTTAACAAAGCAGAAGTTTCTTTACAATAATTATCATTGCTYTTGTGTTGGCGCTTCACAGTAATTCAGAATTAAAACCTTGTATGCTATTTTTAAAYATAAGTGTAGTACCCTGAGGCTGAGATACTACGTAGTTCTGTTCATCTAAAGTAATCTCTCTTATTCTGGATTCTTCATATCAGTTTCATATCATTAATTTATATTGTTTTGTTTTTCTTTTTTTCCCAAGGCCTACACCTGTAAGTAACTTGATCACTCGGTATGGATTTCAAGAACATTTGCTTTACTGTGAGTTTCATTCAAAATATTTTGTGTGTTTGTTAGGAAATCAATTCTTCATTATTAAAAGTGTGCTCTCAAAGAAACTTTTTGAATATATAGCCTTAGTTCTGAAACACAGAACAATGTATTTCTCTTAGCGTAGAAAGTATTAAACCATTTGTGCTGTCCATAACTGAAGGGTTGTTCTCTGTATCCAAAGCAGTGAAAATGTTTGTTGATGGGAGTCCTCTGGGGGCAGAATAATGCAAGTACAGTACTTATTTATTCATCTCTTTCATTATTTGCCCCTAGATACRGGCAGTTTTAGGGGACAGACTTTATGTAGCCAAATGGCATTAATTGCTCAGGATTTTATTTACTGGCTTTTTTCTGTGATAATGGAGACTAAGCTTTTGTTATGCTCTTAGTTAAATGACTTTATATGCTGAGAGATAAAACATATCCTTRAACTGTTTGCTTTTATTTTCTGCAGTTCCTTTTCTAAATAGAAATGCATAAAGATTCCCTATTCAGCTGCTGAAATCTTCAGGATCTACTTGTTTGTCACTTTGTGTACCCTCTCTTATCTCTCAAAAATGCTGCTTCAAGCATCATTAGTCTYCTATGCTGGCTGACCTAGTGCTGCTGGTCTTCTAAAATCCTTTAATGGTTTTCTATCTCTTCTCATGAACCTTAATGCTTCTCTTCATTGGGTCTTTTTGCCTTCAAGGCTTTGCTCACTTCAGCTCCACTGTAGCTTCTCTCTCCTTATCTCTCCTTATCCTGTTCTCTGCCACAAGCTTATTCATTAAAAATTAAAATCCTTAAATAAAATCATAAAAGCACTCTCACATCATCAATTAAAAATTTCCACCTTTTTTTTCTTTTACGTGCCATCCAGGTTTTCATAGATTAAAGGGAAAATCTGTGAAATGGCATTGTAATAATGTCTCAATACCCAGTAAATTTCAGTATTTGGTTACAGTTTCAGATRAGTCCTTCAAGTACATCATCATGCTTTGATGATATACAGTGTTAATGTGAATTGAAGTTCTGGTGTTTTCRTGGCACCAGTGATCCTCACAATGCATACTTCTTGTACTTCCATGGGGTTTTTTTAGTGAGTTTGTTCATAGTTTTCTTAAGTTTTTCTTACTGTCTTTCTTTACCTCTGCAGTTTCTAAGTTTCAAAGGGCTTTTTATTTTTTTATTCATTGCCAGATTTTATTGTGTCCATCTGCTGMGATACCATTTCAATTTCACAAATTTTGGAAACTTGAAAAAYACCTTTTAATKATGTTAATTTTTAGCTTTTTATTGCTTTTACCAATGTGTTTAAAAGTGTCTTTGTCAGTTTTCTTTCTCTTCCAGAGTAAAACTGTAAGTTCAGTGTAATAYTTGTATCATTTACAAACAGCTAATTATTTAATCAATATTTGGGTTTAGACAGGATAAATATTGCTTGGTTCTTTCACATAGCTTTGCTGCTATTCATCTTAAGCTCTCATAAAGTTACAATAAAAAATAGTTTTTCAGAAATGAGAAAGTCTTCAGGTTAAAACACTAATTACAAAGCATAATGAAATCACAGATGTTATTCATTTCTGAGCATTGGGTTACTGGTGTAGGACTGACATAAAGGGACATTTACCATCTTGRCCAGACATTGACAGAGACCTAATAGGACACTGAAAATACTTGGTCGCCTTTAAAAATAAATTAGAGTTTAAGGTAGTTCTACAGGGATCCTGTTGTTTTAAAACAAAATACGTCTAGACATAATTGTAGCAATGGTCTGTGAAATCTCTGAGAGCACCTCCTCTGCCCTGGAGTTTTAGTTTCTGCCCTGGCACTTGATAAAATACGGAATTTAATTGATACYTTCATTTCACTTCTTTTCTTCTGACATCTTCTTTCTCTGAAGACTCTGGTTCATTAATAGATTTTTCAAACAATTTTGTGGAGTTCTAGGAAAGTCTAATCCTTTTTTCTAAAAACTTTGAATAAAAAGAAGTTGAAATTGCAAACAGAGAACCAATCTGCATTTTATGAGRATTGCTTAAGTGCAGTAGACACATTGACTCTGTTTTCTAGGGCAACTAAAATACTAGGAAATATAAAAAACTAATTTTATTTCCAGAATTGATCTTTAAAGTTCCATTTTATTCGATGTAACTTAACCGTGGCAGAACATGATTTCTGTATCTTGTCTTAAATTACATAAAGCTATATCTTTTTTGAATCAGTTTCTCTTTCTGCTGCATTTTTTTCAGTTGTAAGTGTTGTTCAGCTTTTCTAGTGGCAGTTGTGTCCAATAGCTTATAGAAGCTCATCTACCCTAGGGGCATATCTGACTATCATGATTTACTATGCACTGTTTCTTCTGGAACTGGGCTTTCAGGTAAACTTCCCTGCATAAGTGAGCTAAACCTCTGTGTGCTGTACTAAACATGTTRTAGTGTTGACTGCTGCTTCTATTTAATGAGGAAGAAGACTTGCCATGTGATRCCATTTAATGTTTTGTTCCAGAGCAAAAGTTTTCTTTTCACGAAATAGCAGAGTTAGCAGTTGATGTCACTGATTTTTTAAAAGGTATCACTTGTATTACAAAAAGGCAGAAGCAAAACTTGGGAGGCAAATCAGATACTCCTATTCAACTTAAATGGATTGAAAAAATCTTACTTAGCATCAAGAAGTGCTTCGTACTKTGGTAGTACCAGTTACCAATATGTTCTTTGTCAGTAGTGTTTGTGCATTCTGAAGAGGTTATTATGGGCAGCTATGTTATGCAGTCTAGGTAATGACTTTTCATGTCATTTTTTGTGTTCRGATCTTCCTTTTTTTTTTCCCATTTTGGTTAACATGCAAGCAGTGAATTAAAAGAGAAATTATTAATAAAAAGCTAGTATAGTTTGCTCTTTGGGCCAGAGAAAGATTCTTCTGTGTCTGCATTTTTTACATTAAAAGCTAAAACTGCCCAGGTGTACATTCAATAAAAAATGTTTTGATCTTGCCATTTTGGCTTTTGCAGAGAAATTCTCACAAGTGTTAAAAATAATTGATAGAGCTCAGCAATGTTAGCAATGTTTCACTAGAACAAGCACAAACTAATTGGTGGAAAGAAAGAAGAAACAAACCAGGGAAAATAATTACTATCTCTTGATTAATGGATATACTTACTTAGGAAACATCTCATMATTTTTTTTCTTCTTGTAGCTTTGCTAGAAGAACTTGTTAGYGCTGGTCGTCTAAAAGGCACTGTGGTTGGTGGGAGACAGGATAAGGCTGTGTTTGTTCCAGACATCTATTCCAGAACACAGAACAAATGGGTGGATTCCTTTTTCAAGCAAAATGGTTACTTAGGTAATTAATCTGTATTCTTACAGATAAAATAGCTTTCTAAAACTAGWGTAGATAATTGGTCTTACCTTATTATAGCTAGTGCTTAGAGTGAAGCCTCACAAGAGAAGTGGAAATCAGTGCAGTGGCTGATACTCCTGTGCTAAAAGACCATCTTGCTCATAATGATGTATGTAGCTTTATCGCAATGAACTGTATTTCAGTGGAGGGGACCATGTTGCTAAACATGGTTTCTCACAAACAATTACACAAAAAAATACTGTTTTCATTACTGCTCTGAAGACATTGATTTGACTGCTCATTGTAGGCTTTTCAGATCATAKTGGCTGGAGTTTCAGGCCACGTGTCCAGATTACAACAAACTTTGGCTGCTAATAGCCCAAACATGCAATGCTGAGGATATTTTCCAAAATAATATTTGTAGAACTGGAGTGAAAAGCACTAGTGTCCTGATCTGAATCCAGGTAGTTCTATCTAACTTCAGGCTGAGTGATACTGGATGATGATGAGCTGTGGGAAAATGTGGATCTGAATAAAAAGTAATGTCCCCATATGGTCCCAAAGGGTCACGCTCTAAGTAGCAGTTATTCTTGCAGATTGAAAAGGTTCACCATAACTTACAATGATAGTATCAAGTGTTTCTGTAATACTGCTTGACTGATGGAGTGTCTGTCAGTCTTTGAGTGTCTTCCCTACAACTTAAGTATAAACTGTTAAATAGTTGAAAACAAAACACTTGGACACTGTAKGTATTGTAAATATTGTTCATGCTATATTAGAATCCTTTAGGAAGATATGAYTGCAAATACAAACTTAATGGTATAAGAATAAAAAAAATTTTCTAAACTCAGATCAAAGTCACATCCATGATTTAATCTGCATGCTTCTATTAACAACATTTAGATGTAGCTTGTACTGAACTAAGTTTTAAGTTAGCATTAGCTTAAGGCTGCATTTACTTGTATAAAAAATATGTGTAACTCTTCATTTCCTGCTTTCAAAGTAAAGTCATCCCAAAAGATCTTGTATCTGGATRAAGGAGCTAAATTTTAACAGACATCTAACTATTTTACAGAATTTGATGCATTGTATAGACTTGGCATCCCTGACCCAGCAGGCTACATTAAAAAAAGATACAAGTCTGCACAGCTYTTATTTCTGAGAGCAGCTTGTGTCGGTCAAGAAATTGTGGATCAAGTTGAAGCCTCTGTGGAGGAAGCCATCAGCTCTGGAAACTGGATAGATGTAGCAGTAAGCAATCCTTTCAGTTGTTGTTGTTGGATTTCTTTCTTTTTTCKTATTTTTGTGTCCAATGATACTTTATTGAAACTACACATATGCATAATGAAATTCTGTTTTGTCAAAGAAGAAAATTCTGTTTAATTAAAATGACAGGTAAAAGGGCATTATTTGCCTTTGGTCTGATCTGAACAAAAACAGGCAAAGGACACTCTGGCATTCAGTTTATAGATATGTAAGACTAACTTTCAAAGACTAACTCATTTCAAAACTAGTGTGAAAGTTATCACACTCTGCTAGAGAGTGATACGTTTCTGTTAAGCTTTTTTTTTTTTTAATGAGAAAATGTCTATTCTAAGTGCTTACAATACTTCTGGTGAGTAGAGGTCTTAGCCACTTGTCCTGGCTAAGTCCTAATTTTAGGCCTTACCAGCACTACCTTTGTTGTTCTTAAGTCCTGGTGTTGTTCTGTGTTTGTGTTGYTCTGTAGCTGTTGAGCTTCATTTTGAAGAATTTGCCATGCATTAGCCCAGAGGCAACACATAGTTGTACAGCAATGTGGATTTGCCATGTTAGAAGATTTAAAATAGTGTGCACTCTTAGATTACTAGTTTAATTTCAAAAGTGCAATGCTTTCTGAATACTTAGCAGATGTCAAATGGCCTGTGTCTATTTTCTTGATCCACTTAAAAGGCTATTGTATTTTAATTTTCTTCTCCCTAGACTCTTCTGCCCAGCTCATTGTCAGTAGAAGATGTTGGGATTTTGCTCCAGCAGGTGATGAGATCTATAAACAAAAGCTCTTCAGGTTTAGTCTTCAATGACACCATTGCAGTCAGTGAGAAATTTCTAAGCAGCTGTGCTGACCTTTTTTCTGATCTGATGCARCAGAAAGCAGAAAAGGTACAGAAAGTTTTTTATTGGTCAAGATGCAGTGCACATTGAGTGTTGGAGTAAAACTCATGGGACTTTCTATGTGTCTCATCTGAAATACAACTAGAGAAGAAGMAAAACAAATGAACAATAGATTTCTATATTTAAAGGGCATAATTTATATTCTTATGCACTCAGGAAGCCCAGTCTCATGTGTTGCACTTGGAAAACAAGATGTTTGATTAATGTACTTGAAAATGGCCAAATGGCTTAAATGTTTCTTCCATTGCTGTGTGTATCTTTTTGCTATGATGTGCATGTTCTTCATTTTAGGAAATTAAGAACAACCCTGTTAATTTAATCACTGAAGAAGATTTAAAACAGGTTTCTTGTTTAGAGAACTCATATGTTAATAAAAAAGACAAAAAGGATGAAAGAAGAAAGAAAGCAACAGGTAAAACATCGATATTCAGCTTAAGCAAAAAAAAAAAAAAACCAAAACAAACTTACTTTATCTTTCAAATACTCAAATATAAAGTTAGTATATTTTGTAGTCCATTAAATGCTTCCAGTCCATTGCTTAAGATATTTAAGAAATAATCCAACCAATTACCATTATACTGTGGATATGGATACATCTCAGCTATGCCCGTAAGAATTGATTTCAGGCTTAGAAATGCAGAGGAAGTACTGTAAARGTCTCTTGAGTTAGTTCAACACAARGTAACTTTTTAGAAGAAAGGAATCCTTTGTTCATTTCTTATTTTATACAATATGGTCACATAAGACTGAATAAAATCAGTATTAGGTCAGAGACCTCTGTGCTATGTTTTATTACACAGTATAGATACAATTTTAGTTTCCATTTCTCAGAGATCCAGGAAAATTAATATTATTCTTATWATTCATTTTGAGATATTAATTCCAAAATAACTTTGTCTAAATTGAGAATGAATTTCTGGGGTTTTTTTGAAGAATACTTGTCATGTTTTTTGAGGAAACCATGCCATATAATTTTCTGTTGTTTGCACACATAACAGTTACTTGGAGATTAAGACAGTTTACTTTGAGATACATTCTAGATTAAATTAATCCCAAACCTTACTCCATTTGTTTGGTGACTGTTTCACATGGATTTCAGTTGAAGGAAGAATAAAAATGGGCTTTGAAATAATKCTGATTTTTAAAACAATATTCAGTCTGAAGACTGTGAATCCCAAAAATTTCATGTGTCTCTTTTGCTGCTACAGCACAGCTGAGCAATCTATGTTGAATTCAMTTGCAGAGTGTTACTGTGCTACCRAAAGTAAGAGAATTACAGCACTGATGCATCTGGCTTCATTGAATATACTCATCTGCAAAATAGAACMCTCTACTCTTAAAAGAAAAAAACATGAATAGGCCTCAGTTGACACGGAAATTAAAGTTACTCTTGCCACAAGAGATGACAGATACAAAGTACAGTCGCTTGGAACTTTAGTTGAACTGTCATAAGAGACTGAGACTCTACTGAGCCTGTACTATGTGTCTAGACAAATTCATACCCACAGGTCACATGCTGCACCATCAGCAAGCATTACCCTGAAATGTTTTCTTATGTTTATGTGCATTACCTGCAAACACCCCAGCATAACAGTAACTGTAATGCAGTCACATTTCAAATAAGCTTGTGAAAAGCTCTGATTTTTTTTGGCTGTTCCTGCAAAGTGATGCTTAAAAATCTATCTCTAGCGTGTAACAGATGCAGTTAGTTTTTTAAGTAATAGCATCTTTTCTTTGTGYTTCCTTTTCTTAAACAATAGTAGCTACATAATGTAGCTACTTTCAAATACTTGAAACCTTGGACCATATTTAAATGGAAAAAAATAGCTACTTTCTCAAGGCATAGTGTATTTATGTATGGCACCATGGAGTTTAAATTTCTTCCAAGTGAAAAAATAACAGAAGAGGCTATGCAAAAGGGARCAAAGAGCAGAACAGTTTGTCTTGTGGAGAGGGACTATAGCAAGTTGAGATTCTGTCTGCAGTTRCATACATTGATTGCAGGACTTCTGAACAAAGTAATTTGTTATGTTGTGTCAGAACTGGAGCATCCCATTGCTCTATAGTCATCTAGGAAAAGTCAGAAAAGATTGAGTACTCTAGTTAATTAAACGTGTGCTTCCAAGAATATTTTGGATAAATGCTTATGGTGTAAGATTTTTTCTCTGAAAATTAACAAAGTTACGTTATCTGAAATATTTTTTACRAGCTCAGTTATTTAGCATTATTGAATAAAAATGCTAAATGCTTACTAAGATGCTATTTTCAGCCTACAGAAGATCCCCCTTTACATGATGGACTCTGGTATCTCATCTGTTTTTAGCTGAAGAAAGACACTACTCTTTTTTTTTTTTTTCCTTAACATATGCATTTGATGTGTTTTGTGTTTATTAATGACTTTAGCTTAAACAAAGCTTTGCTTCAGTTGCTTTTTTTTCWTAAGAATGAAACTTATGGCCCAAAGATTCTGAAATACGTGTTCTAGGTTGTGAATTTCAATCAGGTTGTGGTTTTCWATCCGGCATTAGCAAGTAAGGCAGATAAATTACCATGGTATTGTAAACTTTTTAAGTGCTACAACTTTCCTGTGTACTAAGCAAGYGATTCCCCACCAGAGGGCAGTGGAAGCGTGAGAGGAGGAGGTGGTGGGAATGCCAGAGAGATAAAGATCAAGAAAACCAAGAAGAAAGGAAGAAAGGATGCTGACAGCGATGAAGAGTCACAAGGGACTGCCACAGGTTTGTCATTTTATTCTAGGCACTATCTATTCGTATCTATTCAACATGGTTTTACTACTTGCTTTTTTTTCTGCATGTCTGTTCTTCCCCTACTGTTTAGATAAGGGCAGCTATAATGTCAAGAAGATGGTAATACTATGTAGTTGAAATTGTATCAATGGATCTGATGTTGCTTTTTAAATGAAATCGATGTTACATTTTGATTGAATAGTATTATTGTAGTCTTTAAAAAGAAATTTAAGTCAAGGAAATAATACCATCTTATATTTATCCTTTAATTTTATATAGGAAATGCTGCAGATTTTTGGGGTTAATGTTACACTTTATTTTGTAACACCTGCTGCATRGTGTATGATAAATGAATGGCCTAAATTAACAAATCATAGCAATTAAACAGTTTTTTTCTTCATAGGAATAAAATGTACAGTGAAAACTAATGTTTTGATAGTTTTAATATTGCTCCTTATTTGTGCTTGTTCTCTACCTTCACTTTTACAAGAAGGAGCATGAATGGCTTGAGTGAAAGCCAACATTGTTAGATTTAGAGCAAACAGTGGCTGTAAATAGAGCAATCATGTTCTTCAATGGAGAGCCAGAAATGTGYGCTTCCATTTTATATGTAGTGTCCAGACTTTCAATATTGACTGAAAAATACTTTTAAACATGATATTTGAAGTGTGAAATACAGTAGTAATTTTGTTTGATACTGCTTTCACAGAATACTGTAATTCACATATAAATGGAATTATTTTTCAAGACTACTCAATTACTGCATAAAACAGTGTTCAGTCACTTTTGGTTTTTGGTGTAGGCTTTCTGTTTTGCCTTTGCTGCTGCTTGCATTGTTCTATTACAATAAATAGCTTGAACCACAATCTCAAGGTAAACTCAGATGAAACAATTCAAATGTAAATAAGGTCCTTTTAAAAACCTGGTTTAACCTTCCTTTTCACTTGTTTATAAGCTTTGTATGTTCATTACTACTGTGGCACAAGAGGGAACATCATTATTCATTCTTATATGTAAAAATTCTACAGCACCCGGGAAAAGTTCATGTTTTGTGCAGAACCAAAATATGGATGCACTAAATTGTATGCATATAAGTTGCTTTCATTACTGGAACACCTTGTCTGATTTAATTTATCATGTTTCAGATTTTGTACTGTAACCTCTAGTTTAGGGCAGTGTGTTCCATGATTGTATACTTTAATAAATGGAGTTTAAAAATATTTTAAAAACAGCCTTGTGAAATTCTTCAAGTAGGAACACTCTATTCAGTTTTGGCACTTTAAATTCTATTTGGTCTTGGTGACATTAAGGTTTCTAAATTAATGGGYCAAGTAGACTGAAAAAAAGTGTCTCCAAAAATGCATATCCTCATACASTACTTCAGATGTCTATTACAGAAACTCCTAAGTCATCAAAAGAGAAATTTTGTCAGTTTTTCATATATGTAAAATTGAACTGTTGTATATAATCATCCTTATTTTTCCATTGTTGATAATGCATTTCTTCTATGGTGTTTGAGGCTTTCCAGGGTCTCATGCCGCACAGTAATTGCAGCAATACTAAATGCAATGTTTTCTCAGTGAGTGTTGTTTATGGCCACTACAGGTAGGAATAAGAAGCTGGAGTTCCCTTTCATGTCACAAGAGGAAATTGAGGATGTTTTAAAGACCCGCATGCAGGATTGCCCTGAAGAGCTTATTACAGAGATTGCTGAACATCTAAGAAGGTAATTTCAATAATTCAGCTGGAGTTAAAAAAAGTTGTGATTCACTTCAGATTAGTCTACACTTCAGTCTGTTTTCTTGCTTAGGAAAGAGTGCCCTGTTGATAGACATTACCTGTTACATCTTTTATGCATTAGAAAGCTGAGCTGACACAGTAATGTGCTTCTGCTTAGCACTGCATGGTCCTGCAAGCTCATTTTCAGCTTCATGGGTGTATTTCCATTCCCTTACACTGATCCATGCTGGGGTTTCACCAGTCCCATCTTCTGGACAGCCTTTGGTATACATTCATGTTTCCTGGCAYCTGTGTCTCCACTGGTACCCATGAGAACAGGGTAGTAAATTGTGTTAGCAAACTGGGCTATGYAAAGATGAATAATTTCTTTTAAAAGGTGTTCCATACCAGAGAGGGTGTGAATATGTATGTTCAGAACAAAAGGAACATAAGATAAGACTCTAATGGCCAAGCTTGAATAAACTTGGAGTGCCATAGTAACTTCATCTTYAGAAATTTTTCCAGAGACCCCTGAAAGTTTGTGAAAAGGATTTCCAGAAGCAATGCTATTGTCTTTCACCTTGTTCCCATTGAGGATTTGTTAAGAGTTAAAACCTTGGCATACATTTACCATACATACCATACATACTATAACATTAGAACATCTGCCATTAAAAATATTTTAATTTCCTGTGGGGTTTTTTTTCTGATTTTCATTATTTGCTTTTTGCTTATCTCACCATTCTGTAGCATTCATGTTCCCATAATTTACTATGTAATGAGGTCATTTTCTCTATTGCTGATATATTTGGGAAAACCTTGTACAGTTTCACACTTTGCTCAGTGTTTTCCCATTTCTTCTTTCCTGTTCTAAGACCTTTGACAAAAACTTACCAGGAAGTTGTGCGTTCCGTTTTTACGTCCTCAGCATCTTCCTCTGGATCCAGCAGAAGACAGGCTATGAAGGACTTRCAGGAGGAATTCTCAAACTTGTACAACAACATTCGGTTATTTGAAAAGGGAGTAAAGCATTTCACAGGTACAAAATACCTACTTTGAAAAACGAATATGTTTCTTCAAAGATATTACATTTATTCCAGAATCTACATTAAAGGTCAGATGGGAACAAGAGTTTAAAAAGGAAAATCTAAAAAGGAAAAACTAGAGAGATGTTTAGTATGCCTAACACTGCCTTTATGCTGAGGTGTATTGCTTTGCACAGTAATTGAAATACTCTTTATTCTCTTTATTTCATATCCATATTCTGTTATATCTTATGTCAAGATAACTGTGTTCTTGTCTTTCCTTCCCAAGTTTGCATTCTTTCCCATTTTTCACTGTCTAGGTTAAAAAAAAAAATAAAAAGGAAAATATTTGTAAGCTCACTTTATTCTGTCAGGTGTGCCACAAATGAAAAAATTGAATACCACCTAATTCTAAGAAGCTGCTGTTTAAACCTCATCASTTTGATACTGAAAGTAGCTGCTGCTTGAGGATAGTCTGTCAGATTCATTTTGCAGGGAGTTACTCTGTAAGGTGTGACAGAAAAGTTAGCATTAGGAARATACTGTAGACATTTCCAAGATTCCCTGCTGTATTCCTCTTTCTCCTAGAATTTTCCCTGTGGAAATCTTCTAGCAGAAGGAAACACTAGCAAAACAACCTGATATTCCTCTATTTTGGAATATATGGAATTATTTCCCCTTAGTCTTCGTTCTTGGGCAGGTGTTCTGTAGCCTNAATCCTAGTATTTCAGTCTTAAAGTCACATGGAGGTTCTTCTTTTTAACTGCTTGTCCTGCAGAATTTTCCTTGTCAAACTCTTGACTTGATCAGTAGTAGTGGTTCAGGATTGTATAGGAACTAGTTTACTGCTTATACAGATACAGATCTTTGAAATACCAGCAAGGAATTAAAGTGTTCTTACAGACCTGAAAGCTCACATTTTTCACTGAACARTGTTCCATAAGAATGTCACAGCAAATGAGGGATGTTACCTTCATGTATCCAGATGACTTTTTCATACTACTTTTGGTTGATAGAGTCCACAGTTAGGAAGATGCTGTGATAACATCATAGGAATCAGATAACTATAGTAAGTTACTTTAATCACTTTCTTCTTTTAACAGATGAGACTCAGATTAACCTTGCCAAACACCTGTTGAAGACTCTGTGTACAGACATWACAAATCTGGTTTTCAACTTCTTGGCATCTGAGTCAATGATGACAACAGAAAATTACTCTACAATCACAAGTGAGGTACAGAAATAAAAGTTCCTTTCTAACAGTCTCAAGTAGGTCAGTGATGTTTGTTCAGTAGCTGCTTCACTTGAAATATGCCTACATCTAAAAAGGTGATGAAGATTACAGATTATTTCCTTTCTTGTCCTATACAGGGCAGAATCAAGATTTTAGGTAAACTGCCAGAAGATACCAAAGGTCCTTTAACCAAACTGCATAGTTCTCTGAATGGCAAGGTAAAGTTAACCACATTCAGTTTTTCTGTTTTGCTGATACAATGCTAATAAATGGCTGACACACATAGTGTAATACATAACCACTATGTATGTGAAGGATGAAGGCAAAATAATCTTTTGTATTTGTGTAAGGCAGTGAAAGTGTGTTTTTGTATCTGTGAGTTTTCAGAGATGAAAAGGTGAYCTTACATTTTGATACCTTTGGCTCCTCAGTGCCATTTGGAATCCAGTGTGCCTTTTTATGGGCAGATGGGAAGAGTGAAAACTGAGCAAGAATCCCCAGTGTGAAGTGGTTGATGTTCCTTGTGTTTTGTTCCCAGAGTTCTTGCTCRTTCTCTCATATATTTCTTAACTAGTAAAATTAAGGATATTTAAAAAAAAACCCCAGGTGTTCAGATTATGATCCTGTAGGCACAAGGAGAGTTTTTTATAAATTCTTTTATTCAAAAGGCTGTRCTGATTTTTTTCTAAATAAAAAATATATCTGTAAATAATTGTAGAACATGTATTCATTTTTAWTTTTATTTCCAAGATTAATGAATTACAGTTTGGGTTAGTATTTAAGTATATGAACTGTTGTAAGATGAACAAAGGTAATTTCTACTAAATACATATTACTTTCTTTTTTTTTAGTTTATATCAAGTGTATTCACAGTCATCTTTTGTGTGWTTAATTGTGAACAGTAGTTAAACTTTTTTATAATCTGCAAACAYAGATTCAATGTTTATATTACTTTTAATAGAGTATAGAAGATTTTCTTTCGTGCCTTGATTCTGCAGTGGATATTTGTGGTATTATGGTGAAAAAAGGAGACAAAAAGAAGGAAAGGTACCTTAATTTTATTTATTCTATGAAATGTGGCTAAATYGCTGCACAAATGCTGGTGGGTTAGTATGGGAGCAGTCATACTCAATGTGTAAGAGGCAGTCCTTCTTTTCAAACTGCTTAACTGAAAAATGGAAAGTCAAGCAGTTCTAAATCCATGGGAGGAGTAGAGGAGAATTAACATTTAGTTGAATTTGTTGGCTCACTGCTTTCTGAGATATAGTGTRCAAATTCCCTAGGGGTCTTTCAAAATCTGAGCTATGCCAGTGATACTTTTGGGGTTTTTTAAATTAATGTTTTGGAATTCCACATAAATAAGTGGTCAGAGGAGAAAATTAAAATTAATTGATGTTAAATAAGTTTTAGCATCCRTGATCAACTACTGTGTCATAGAATCATATTTTTGTTTAATATATTCTTGTTCCTTAGGCAAGTCCTGTTTCAGCATAGACAAGCTCTGATTGAACAGCTCAAAGTCACAGAAGACCCAGCTCTTGTTCTGCACCTGACATCAGTATTGTTATTTCAGTTTTCAACTCACTGCATGCTTCATGCACCAGGAAGATCAGTACCACAGATCATTAATTTCCTAAGTGGCAAGATCCCAGAGGTATTCTTTTCTAGCTTCTTAAGGGGAAATTACCTTTTTTTTTTTTTTTTTTACAATAGAACATTTAAGTTGTGCCTTACACTATTTTTGCTGCATAAACCTGACACCGTTGGGTTTCTATGGCTAAACATTACTTTATGTACAGAATATACAATTCCTCTGATCTATACTGTATGGCAAACCTGTCTTTTCAGGGATCTGTTAAATTTTTTTTTTATAAAATTACAAACCAATCTGTTACTATTAGTCCTTTGACTTACCCATAGAGACAGCTCTGTCTTGGGGAATGTTACGTTTCTTACAACTGAACATTTTTACATCTCTCYTCTGAGCTAGAGCATGGTTGCTCTTTCAACTTTTCTAATCCAGTTTTGAAGAAAGATGCAAGAGCAAATACATTGCAATTCTGTGTTTTATACTGCCAGAACTGGTAGGTGATGTTTACTGACTGCATTGCTTTCATGCTTCAATGATTAATTACTCTGTTTTTGCAGCATGAATGCACTTCTAGTTTTCTGCCTCTTTGAATGTTTCTCRGAATTTAGGTTGTCAAATACTTCATGAGAAATATATTTCTGTATCATTAACTCTCTTTGCCCAAGGATGGGAGAATGCTTTCTAAAAAATACATCTTTAATTATAGGTCTGTCTACCTTCTCTGTAACATTGACATCCCCTGGGTTTGTTCTCATTTTTTGCCCTCAGGATCAGCATTCACTGATAGTCAAATACCAAGGATTAGTGGTGAAACAATTGACCAGCCAGACTAAGAAAACTGAACATGGAGACAGTGACACAAAAGATAACATGGAAGAGGAGGAAGAAGCAGAAAGCATTCGAAAAGAGCTCCAGGAAATCACTACCTCTGTCAAAGATCTTGTTCTCAGACCTAGGAAATGTTCTGTAACAGAGGAATAAAACTGTTACTCAGTGCATCCACCTCCATGACAGAGTCAGACTTTATTTTCTTTTCTGCTGATAAGAAGGGACAACAGAAAATGCTCAACAGGCTTTAATTTGGCATTTAGTAGTTYGCAGATCACAGCCAGGGAACACAGTTGCTGGGTGATGATGGCAAATGGAATTTTTTTACTTCTATGGTGTACTTTTAGAACACATTAATGTGGATGTGGCAGAACAGAGTCATGCRTGCTTTGGGTATGTAAACAGTGGGTTTTAATTGGCATCCTCAAGAAATTACTCTTCAAATAACAGTGTATTTTGTTCCATACACACACAGGCTGATAGTTTTACTTCTCTGATTTGGATTTTGTAAGGAGATAAGGATTGCATGTAAGTGTCTATAAGCCTGTCTATTTTAATTTCAAATACTGATCTTGAAGCATACTCTGGTAACTTATAGCACACCAGTGAAGGCCATCTTTACTCTARTATCAGTGGATGTTTTCAGTTTCTGTTCACTGGACTGCAACAGTAAAAACATTTTGAGTACAAGTGGATATTGATAAACTTAAGGGAAGTGACCCATTACTAATGTGAGTTTCAAACTGTACTGAAAGTTCATGAACATCAGTACAGTCATACTACTGATGTGTTCTGCTAATGTCTGAAATAGCTGTTCATTTAAAACTTGTAATTCAGAGGATGTGACACTTTTGCATTGGCATTTTGGGAGCAGATAAATCCTGTTACACTTGCCACATTGTACATGCCAGATGTTCATTCAGAAGATTTGTTGAGTGCTTTGTCCAGTTCCCATAGCAGATAGAAGCATTTGTTKGCAAGTTCTCTTGAGAGAACTTGTGGTGTTCTGTTTATCCTGTTTATTCTTGAAAATAATTTCATTCATGATCTTTCTGCATAAACTTCATAGACACAAATACTGCTTCCCTCAAGTTTTTTGCCAGCCTTATTTTTTCATGAACAGTAGTTTATGAAAGTAGTTCAGGAAAGTGCAAAAATGTGGAAAATGGAATTCTGTCACTGTTAATGCCATAATTCTTGTACAGCAAATGTACTTCTGATTTATTTTTAAGAGAAGATAATTTTCTAACTGGAAATATCTAAGTTCTGTTACTTCAGTAATACCCATTGATTTCATGTATGTAATTTCAGGGGGTTTGCGTAACATGAAGGTTGAGTAATAAGAGATGAAAAACTTTATTTTCACTAAAAATGTCATTCACCCATCCTTTCCAAAATTGATGCTCAAAGAGAGCAAGTTCTGTGCAAATTCTGCTCCGTTCAAATTCTTCTGTTTTGCAACAATTCACATACTCTGTGAGCTTAATCATGAACATAGCCAAGCCTGAAATTGCAACAACTGAAAGTTAAAGAGGCCAGGTATGGAACCCCAGTAACAGAGTAGCAAATGTCAAGGTGATTTTGGTGATGTAATCAATTGAATTCTACACATATTTAAAAGGCTGTAATGTTTAACAATGTTCATGTCAATGCTTTTATCAGCCATAATGCAAGAACAAATTCGTTTGGAATTGTAAGGCAGAAGCAAAGTTGTTTCTCATTTCTTGGTGGGAGGTTGTAACAGCTGACAGKAAAAGACAGTGAGGAATAAAAGATGAAAAATATTCAGGCTGTTGAACTTTGTTTAAGAAATGGTTTGATTTCATGTTAYTTTGCCAGAATAATTAATAAGTTCCTATAATGAATGTAAATTTTATATGACATGGAGCTCTTTTGTAAATARTATGCCATATGAAATTCTGTATGCAAATAAGAAATTATTTTAATAACATTAAATGACGAAGTATTTGAAGAGCATTCTGTTGACTTCACCAGTGTTTGATCATTTTGCATCTTGCAGCTTTCAAACAGCAATAGATAATATGCACTGTTATTAACACACAATTCTGAGTGTCCCTKTAGTTTTGTTTGATACAGTTTTATGCTGGTATACTAATTAACTTACTACAGAATTTATCATGTGTTCAACTTGCTATATCCCAGCCTATGTTATAAGAAGGATTAAAAAAAAAGATTCTTTGAAGTAGATACAATGGAAGCACTACAGTTCAGCAATATCTTCTGGCTACTAACAGAATTCAAGGAGACACGGTTGGAAAACTGTCCCAGTTTTTTTCTTGATTTGGAAATTCAGTCTTTAGTTCATGATGCAGAAGTATATCTTTTGAAAGAGAAAGAAAAGGAATTTTGTTAATTCATGGGGTTTTTTTCCTCTCCCTAGGAAAAATGGAGGAGGAGGAGTAATCTTGTCTTAGAGGTGCAGTTCACAAAACRAAAGAGCCCTTTGGAATAGAAAAGAATTCTAGAAAACGAAAGGCTCTGCAAAGTATACAAATGAACACTTTTACACTGGTTTCAAGTGCTAATGTCAGCCTCTCACCCTYCACTTATGGTGTCTAAAGATCACCATTATATTTTCAGTCTTATAAACAGACATATATAGATGGATATATGTGTCCATACACAACCGCTTAAAAATGTTCTCAACCTTGTTTGCTGCTGCTCAGRTTGGAATGGATGCATTTAGCCGTAGGTAGAGTAATACCTGTCTCAGCAACAGCCTTGCCTTTCCTTCTGTTTAAGTGGCAAAAGATGACTTTTGTAGTTGGTTGCTTGCAGATCTGCTGGAAATAAGCAAATTGTTGAACTCTCACAGCTTCTTAAAAACTTTGGCACAGGTTTCTAAATAATATCACTGGGTTTTGTTGTCTGCATGAATCCATCTGAGAGCTTGTTCAGATAAAACTASAGTAGTTGTGTTCTCTGTGGGCTCATGAGTAAGGCTAGTCGAGCAGTGGTTGCTCCTTGAATTTTTTTCCTAGTAAATAACAGAAGGCCAAGAAAATGGAAATTTCTACAAATCTGGGTAGATTGAGATTTCTTGTTTAATAGGTAGTACTCTTGCAGATGACAGAAGAGGGATTGTGGTGGATGAGACTGAAGGTCAGTGTAGCCCAGTACTGTGTCTCCAGCAGAGGCCAAAAGTGGATGCTTAGAGAGGAATAGAACAAGACATGTAGTATTTCTCCTTTGAGTGCTTTCTGAGCCTCCAAATCCTCGCTGCCCAAACTTTTTGAACAATTGCACTTTATTAAAGACAGTCTCTGCTAGCCCAAATAACAACATATTTAGTAAATACCAAAGATATTCTGTCAGGAAAACACAGGGTTTCTTTAGGAATTGTTAAGAAATGCCATTTCTTTGAGGTCTTGTTCTTTAAAAAATGAATATTCTAAATTGGAACAACTTGAGTAGTTTGAAGAGAACCATCATTTGCTCGATGAATTTCCAAAAGCCTTAACATGAAAAGGAAGGTTGGCCAAGACAGGCCATGTAAGGAGACATAAAATAAGCTGCTTTGTATTTCAGGAAGTTCAGGAAGTGTTGCAGGAGCTGCAAGAGACATCATCTACCTGATAGTCTGAAGAAACAACAGGATTTTGCTGACCTTCTCATTTGTACTTAATTTGTACCTGTTGGGAAAAACCCTGATTCTGTTTTAGATGTTTCTCTAGGCCTGTCTTCTAATTAACATATCTACAGCTTAGATAAATTKGAGGGTAGTCTTTGAAGCATAATGAAAGTGAACTTCTCAACAGCAAGAACATATTGTGTTAGTATTTCTAATTGTCATTAACTCTCTCAACAGATCTGCTTGAGAAATACTTCTGTCTGGATCTGATTTATGAACTTGAAAAGGTACTTTCTGGAAGGAAAGACAAGAGAAAACTAAGATTCTCATTCTAGACTTAAGTTCACACCTAACTCAACCTCTCTCTCCTCAATCTACTAAAATCAGAGGCTTGAAATGAAAGGTGCTTGGTATAAATAAAGCTTATAGCACAAATTAAAATAGGAGGGAAGAGATCAATCTTGTTTAAGTAATGACTACATGTCTGGAGAGGTTTAACAAGACCACAAGCAGAGCTCATCAGGTCTCAGCAATAGTAGTCAGAGGATCAGTCTTACTGTGAGTCACTATCTAGACACAGAGAACCTCCAGAATATGTCCACATTTGGCAATTTTACCAAGGTACTCAGATAACATAATGCATATTTAAACAATTCAAACATTTCCTTCTCCTATCTGTGAWACTGAACAGCTCCCACCCACTTGACGTTATAGACGGAGTGATTCAGATCTATTGGCTCTTGGCTGTGGAAAAATCTGCCTCGAGGTCAGTTGTGGTTCATACCACAAGCAGCCATSCTTTCTTCACTCTGCCTAACTTCAKCCTGCYTTTTTAAATGGACACCACATCCTTACTTTCTGCTGCCTTTGATTAAGGGTCTGCATAGAGTCATATGGGAAGTGTAAGGACCTCTGAAGGCTCTGTGCATGCAGGAACCTGTCTGTGAAAGCCTTGTCGGGTCCAAGAAGAAAGTAAAGGAGGTGGCTGTGACTCCAAAGCCAGAACTGGGAAATGCCGAGAGAGAGCCTAGAGGAGGCCATTGCTGCTGTGCTGGGAAATCCTGTGTGAATAACTTCCCACCTGCTGGAAAGCATCAAATTGTAACAGCCCAGAAAATGCTTAAGTCATGTCAGAATTTCTGAGTTCTGCTGTGTCTCTGAACATCTTTCCTGAAACTGGAGGAGGTTTTTTTCCCTGTCCCCCCCCCCCCCACACACACACACACATTTCCTGTACACAACAATCAGACTTTAGTAATTGCAAGTTTTCTTTTTCTTTTCTGATTTAAAAGCCCACATGAGACCTTAYGGATTCATTATGCATGAACCAGTGTGTATCTGGGGATGAATAATATTCCATCTTACTTTCTTTTTTCCCTTGCACTGAAGAGTTTTGGTTTTTATCAGAAATGCCTTTTTCCTTTTGAGAACTCTCAGAAATATGTGCCTTTAAGAACCTCCTACATGGTATATATTTGCAATTTGTAAACACAGTATGTCAAAGAAYGATTTGATTCAGTGGTGAGGCAGCCAGATATTTGCATGTCATGAGGTCTAAGGGAAACAAACTGACCCACAGCCTWTCCCCATCCAAGCAAATTCTGATGGGACCCTCAAATAGCTCTGGCAAAGTGTTCTGTTTCTTTTGGACTTGACGAATGCTTGTTTCTGTGAAGGCGTGTAATTATTTCTTCCTTTATTTTGCTGMGCAAGTTACCAAGAGAAGCAGCTTAAAACTAAATGTGAGTATTGAGGCTTTTTTCTGTTGTTACTTTTATCTGATAATCTTTAAACCTGTTAGTATAGAAGGTACTTAATTTAATATTTTGAGCAAATATGCAGGAAATTTTTCCTCACAAAACTGCTGAATACATTAGATGCAGACTTCCACAGATAKATTATGTTTTTAATTTTGTGTACCTGAAGAGATATCACAATAAATAATTAAAATTAATTTCTTATTAATTCTTTTAATTATGCTAACTGGCACTAATTTGTGGAAAGAKTGTTTGGGGTTTCCTTTGTAAAGAGATGAGGATGAATTTTGTTTACTCCAAAGAACCATCCAACAAAAAAATGAGTATGCTGTTTCCCATTACTTTTTTATCTCCTAGCAAGCTTTCATAACTATTTGCTTTTGCAAGAAAAAGTTCTAGATAGTGTCTTTTCTATTAAGTCATTTGTTTCTAGAATAAGTAATTTTAACACCTAATGTGGATTGCTCTTGATTTTAGAAGTAAAACAGTTTCCAAGCTGATTTTTATAAGAAGTCAAAATATTGATGTAAACAACAAGTATCAYCTCCAAATTCTCCCTCCATAAGATACTTTGTGTTATCTTCCTTTATTTTTAGGGTCATAATTTTGCTTGGAATTTATGTGTAGAAATTAAGTTTCAGATGTCTTTTTTTTGTTGTTTGTGTCAATATTTTTCTTCTCTTTGTGCRACGAGTCGTTATTTGTAGAGTAACAGAACACACTGTAGTGGATTTGATGTATTAACATTATAACAGATTGCTGATGGTCATCCCATGTAATTTTACTGCAGGATCGGGAAAGTCACTTTGATTCAAAGGTGTTTACTTGGTAGAATATTGACTRTTGACTTGGAATAACTAACTTGCAGGGTTAGAGAAAAAGGAATTCAAAAGCTGCTTGAAAGAGAGTCTGATGTCTCCAAATTATTGGCTGGCAGTCATAATTTTATGAAGCATGTATTGTTTGGTTGACATGGTAAGACATATGTTCTGTCGCCTCTGTTCTGATAATCCCAGCTTTTTTCATTTATTCTCCCTACCGGAGTTTTGTTTTCCAAAAGAATGATTAAAAAATTTTAGTATTGTCTAATCATGGACAGASAGAAAGATCTATTTTAACCAGCATGTTTCCAAACACCAAGCCCAAAATCAGAGGGTGAAAATCCAAACCTGTTGGAAGGAGAAGCCCTCCTGCCGACTCAAGCTCTAGGTGCCATCAAGGCTTTTAGACCACCTGGAGAGTAAATCTGAGCTGAGTTTTTCTCCACATTTCCCTGCCAATTTAGGGTAAATGATGCTCATAAATTAATCATTTCTGGTTCAACTGTTCTATTAAAATCTCTAGAGCCCTAAGTTTGGAAGTTGGCATGGTGAAATGCTGCTGATGGATGCTTGGGCTGCTGCAACTGAATTCATTCCTCTGGAAACGGGGCATGCAGCTCTTATGAGAAAAGAGGCTGTGAGCTCCTTGTTTCACACATTTGTGCTTTCCTGTAAACTGTCASAGGGATCAAGTCAGGACATTTTAGTGGAAATATGCAAACATGACTCCAAGAAAACAAGTTAATAAAACCCCATTGCATAAATTCTGTAGCAGAGATAAAGGGAAGGACAAGACTTGCAAAGGGAAGTTATGCTGCCTTAGTTCCTTCATATTGAACTAAGTTTAATTCTGCTAATTAATTAATTGGCTAAGTTTAATTTCTGCTACACCCTAGAGAGGAATTTATATCTGTCCTTTAGCTTAAAAAAGTGCCTCACTCATTAACTTCAGCAGGTTTTAGCTAGTTTTTGTGARTATCTCCATTCTCTGTTGCCATAAAGTATGTTCGCTTTCATCCCTACTTGTTCCTCTTTCTTAGACTTAAGAGATTTCTTAGATTCTACTKCATTCATGCTAGTATGCTACTTTTCTTCCCAGCTGTGGTTGCCTTTGAATTTGTTCAAGGTCCATGTAAAAGGACTGGGTAATTCTTGCACATCCCAGCATGGTGTGTGTAGTGGATCTGAACAGGCTTTCCTAGCTGGTCACGCAGTTTGTTTTGATAAAAACTCAAGAGGTTTTATCAGTCAGAAAAATATTAATCTTTCTGTAATATGTCTTTGTACATGGGTAGCAGAATTAATASCAAGAATGGCCAAGTGCCAGAGGATGGTGTAGTTGTTGACAGAACATTTTGCATAAGAATATTCATCATAACCTCAGAGTCATAAAGGACAATTGCAAAATGCACAACTGGAACATTTCATTACTTCCTCTAAATTTGGAAATGTTTTCTACCTCTAGCACTGGGAGTTGACCAGTTGGCAAACTTTGTACATTGCTTTTCACTATCCTGGGCCAGTGCCATGGATACAGCCTGATGAGCAAACCCATCTAATGACAAAGGTGCAGTGAATGGCTTCCTTTGTTCCCATMCCTGCAGGTTTGCTCTCTGACCTTGAGCAAGTCAATTACTTTCCTTTGAYAAGTATTAACATTTTCTGTAGACAAGTAACTCACAAATGTGCTTTAGGATTACTTTATTACTATTGTTAGAGAAGCATTCTGAAACCTTTGAAAGGAAGGCTGTAAAATACCTCAGAGGTTTAGGTTTTAATTTTATTTTTCAGAAGCCCATAACAATATTAGGCTTAAACATGCTTATCAAGCCCAGTCGTTCTCAAGCAAGCTCTTCAAGTTTCAAATTCAGCYACATCATGATTAATTTATGTACTAAAACATGCAAAACTGTGGCATAATTAGATTTCAAAAATCCAACTTGCATGGGAAAAATGTTTCGAGTGAAAACTATTTCATGCTRGTCTAATTGGCAACCTTTGTTTAGTTTGGTACTTGAAAATTGTAGAGCATTGAGAAATAGTTCAAATTAAAAGCTCAAACAGTTGGGGTTTGTTGGGAGTTTTTTAAAATACAGTAACAAAATTCTTAATTTGTTTGATCATTTGCTTAAAGTGATCACTTCCTTAATGATAAAGAGCTTTTACTGAAAACCTTAAATAAATTTTACATAAATTAGCAAAAAACCTTTGGATTGTATTTGTTCCTTGGTGCAGTTTCTACCACTGTGTTCCACTCTCCTCCTCCTGAAACCAACCTTTTTCACCACAGCTGGTCAGAATTAYGGTCTCTGAGCACCATCCTCTACCAAAACCAGTCAAATCAATTCCAGGTTTGCAAAGATGATTGCTGCTACATTCTGCACATCACAAGACTGAGTCTACATCARCCAGACTCTACTGGTATCAGTGGGCTCACTGTTCCACAGTGTCCTTGAGTTAAATTATGGGTTCTTAAAATGTTCCTTGATGTTAGAAAGGAATTTCTTCATTCTTACCAAATTTCCTCCAGCAGTCTAAGATTTAGTGATGGGTTTTATTTGTCTGATGCAAATGTTGACTGTCTAGGGTGATCAGATACAGTTTAGYCTAAATTTTCCTTCAATCAGATAAGGTCAATCCTACACTGGAACTGATTTTTAGATAGTGAGTATTTATAATCACAGAAAGAAATTCACTCTGAAAGTTATGGTGCCAAAAGCAGAACAACAACAACAACAAAAACTTTTTCACATATCAGGATATTACAAAAATCCCAGCAGGGCAGTTACTGAAGGGTTGGTAACCTCACATCATAATAAAGAAAGACAGAATACCATCATSTACTAATTTTAAATCACAGCCACTTTTAGACTACTTTAAGTAGAAAGAAAATGTTTGCTGTGTGGTGCAGAGACTAAGTCTTAAGGGAAATGTTAGGATACTCAGTCACATAATTGTTCTGCAGATTTTATCTCCCAAGAAGGCAGAACAGGTAATGTAGGAGTCACAAAGGTTTCAAGTAGGTGGCAAATGTCACTGGCAAGAACCCAAGGCTGAATCCCTGTAAGGACTGGTCATTGTTGCTACCACAGGATGTGAGTATTCAAGATTAAACTGAGTCAATGCCATGTTATCTCCTATCTTGTTTGACAGCACATTATCTACTCAAATGCTCAAGACTYCAGAGGTCATTAATTAACATTTTTTGCCTGCTTAATGGATGATGCCCAAAGCCACATATTTAAAGAAGAAAATAAAGAAACCTACCAACATTTTTTTCTGTATTTGTCCTAGTGACATTGTTTTCTTCCCTGGTAGAGGACAAACAAAAAGCTAAAGATCTCCACTCCCTGCTCTTATTTCTACCAGCCCTCATACCCTCCTGAAAGGGTTCTCATAAAAACATTCACTGCCTTCAATCTTCCTTTTGTGAGACCACTTCTAAAACTGTTTTTACACTGTGAGTCCATATATCCTTTGACTATGCTAGAATGAAATCTGCTGGATAACCATCAACAGTGGGTATAGGACATGATGTAAAAGAGTGGGTATCTGAATATTTAATCTGTTTTTTTCCCCAGCCCAAAAGCCAGCAGCATGTCCTTGATGATGCACCTATGCAGATAAACTAATAAGGTTTTCCTGTCCACAWTGTATTTAAAGCACCCAGGGCAGGGAAAAAAACCAACAAGCCACCCTGCTATAATTCCACATCTTTGGTGATAGGCATGCACAGCTGAATTGCACTATTTTGTAACTGCAACTTTGCTGCAGATGCTGAGACTTCATAACTGAATTGTGCAATTGTACTGCCCAATAGATAAGAGCACACCAACCCTAAACAGAAGAATTAAACCCTAATCCAGAAAATATTAAATCACCTAATTTGACATCCATTTATTGAGATAAATTATTCAGCTGCAATAATTTGCACACAGATACCAGTGTTCTTAGTGATCTGTTTTAAGAGAAGACRTAACAGGTGGTCATGTAACACTTARAGGGAAGCAGAAGGAAGGCAAATAAGTCTGTTGAAGAATACCCACAGCATATTTTCATGTTGGTTGTTTGCTGTGAGCTGTCCTAGAAACCTTTCTTGCCATCTGTATCTCTTTTACAGTAATGAATTGGTTATATGATTCAACTAAGAGTGACACTTCTTTCAGATTTTCTTTACCAGATTAGATGCTCCATGGTTTGTTTGCTTAGCAGCTGTAATATATCTGCATATATATACAACAGCATATGTATTTTATATGCTGCTGCTGTTATTATTATATCTCTGTATTCCAAAAACAGTGCAACTGCAGAGCATCATTAGTKCTAAATATCATACCCATACCTACTGTGTTAATTGTCATCAAAAATCCAGAGTCCAGAGGTAGAGGTCAGGCTGTTTCTAGCTCTCTCCAATGTTTCTTCTTACTCCTCTCCTTGTTGCCCAGAGAAGTTGTGGATRTACCATTCTGGACAGTGTTTAAGGCTGAATGGGGCTCTCAGCAACCTGGTCTGCTGGGAGGAGAACCCTGTCCATGGCAGGGGGGTTGGAAATAGGTGATCTTTAAGGTCCCTTCCAACCCATACCATTCTATTGTTTGTTGATCCTGTCTCTTGGAATTGCCCATCTTGAAGTCTGTTTTCCCATGGGAAGGATTGGAGAGTGACACAACAGTGGTCATCCCAAACATCTTRCCTATAATGGTAAGATATTTGCAGTGCTACATTTGCAGTGGTCARCATTTCTTAGACTGTGCAGCAGTGGCTTTGCAAACACTGATTTCTGGTTTTGGTGTAATGAACAGCCTAGGGCTTGTCTGCAGAGCCACATCATCCCTGTTTTCAGAGATGAGCTTGATAAGAAGGTGACAGGCAAGCCTGATGAAACACTGCAAGCAGAAAAACTGGCCCATATAATATTTGGCCTACAAATCAAAATACCTGGGAACAATGATAATTGAAGTAGGGATCTTACATACCAGTATTRCCAATAGTAGCCTTGGCTTTTCCAAAGCTGTAATGCCATCTAACTAATCACAATCTCTTAACAAGGCTGAGACTAGAACATTTTAGATTTGGTTCATTTTGATAAGATGYCATCCTTCTATTAAAAGAGTGCTGTGTCTCGATTTATATTTTTCCTCAGAAAATTAGATCAGGTTGGCGTAACACAGCAGGAGATAAGAGGAAAAGCCACTGCAGCTGATGCTTGATTATCASTTGGGGGATTTATGTTTGGGTATGGGGGAAGGAAGTCTTTCTTTTTTTAAATAGGGTAATGAAAATCCTTTCCAATTTTAGCTTGTTGCTAACAATGTTGCTGCTGCTGATCTRTATATTTTTGCTCATTTTATTTCTTAAAGCAGTTCTAAGTAGGTCAYGGGCTTTTAAATAACCCTTCTAGAAAAAGTTGAGCTGTACAGTCAGTCATAGTTTTGGTTTTTTTTTAGAGGATTGTAATTCATGTGATGCACCTCTTCTCACACAATAGAGTAATTTTCATCCACCTTGCTATTCCTGAAATAAAATGTAAAGGTAGGGAAATCTGGTCTCTACAGCTAAAACATCTGCAAAGATGTGAAATTACTTTTTTTTTCATTAAAACCTTTAAGATTATTATCAGAATCAACATTCCCTATTGAAGTTCTATTACTTCTTGTTAGTGCAAAGACTGTTTCATTGGGTGACCTCTGGGCACTTCACTCACCCTTGTATCACAGGTATCATTTCTTATTACTGCTGTTTTCCTTGGGAAAGCCTTCTGTCCCAAAGGCAGGCTTGTGTCACTTCCAGGGAGGTGTGTCACTGCCCAGTGCTGTCAGTGTTTGGCTGAGATGCTGCTGTTTCCTTGGGGTAATTCTGTGCAGGCAGATGCTTTGTGCAGATGCTGTTCTAGCAGAGGTGGTTCCAAAGTGCTCCTCTGSTGCTGCTCCCTACAAGTATCCAAAGGGGGCCTAGTGGGAATCTGAAGAGGGRCYCAGGCACTGTAGTCAYAGGACAAGGAGTAATGGGTAYAAACTGAAAGATGGGAAATTAATTATAGACATTAGGAAGAAATTCTTCACTGTGAGGATGGTGAAGCASTGGAACAGGWTGCAYAGAARTTATGGATGTCCCAGCCCTGGAAGTTTTCATAGCCAGATTGGATGGGGCATTGAGCAGCCTGGTCTAGTGGGAGGTGCCCCTGCACCTCCAGSAGTTGGAACCAGATGATCCTTAAGGTCCCTTACAACCCTTAAAATTCTATGAGTCTATGATTTGCAYAGTAGGGATKAACTCACTGGTGGAAGTCTCAGATCAGGGCTTCAGTGCATATCTTCATTTGTAACTTCCACTTTCTGTTTRTCTAAAYTCTTTTTGRAGTATCATTCATGATTCCCTAATCRTGSATTGTAGGTGAGTGTCAAGGCAAGAAAGGGTACTTGGAATAAACAGGCATCTACACAAACCCTGTTTGGTTGTAATGAGAATGCCCCCACTCCTGTTCTAATGCCCATAGAGAATACTGAAGGTTTGTGGAAAGCTTTACCCTCCTTCTTTTGCCATTCAACAGTGATAAATCTTCTGTGGTCCATCACAGAATCTCCTTGCAACTCTCCCTGCTGAACCTCATGAGCCTCCTGTCACCCCACTTCTCTGGTTACGGGGAGATGCCTCTGGATAACAGCACATCCATGTGGTGCAYCAGCCTCTCCTCCCACTGTGGTGCCATCTGCCAGTTTGCTGTGGGGGCCACTCTGTCCCATCTAACTCACCAGTTAATCTGAGTATTCTTTATCAGATGAGCCCTTTGTATCAGAGGCAATCCTCAACCCTGTCTTATGGTTCAATGGGAAATACAACTAAGAATACTGACAGGATTTTACATTAAAAGTTAAAACACTTCACTGAATTRTTTTATCACTTCATTTAATTCCATACATTTGAGAGTGGTCAGAAAGGAATGACCTCCATAACCACACAGGAGAAAACTGTGGCTCTAGCAGACTATGTGAAAACCTGTAAAAAACTGATGGTTTTATTTTAGAAAAAAAAAAAAAGAAAAAAAGGGAAGAATTTAGATGACTACACCATTTGAGTTTGTATGGTGTAAACAAAGCAGRCAGCAATACCAATTAAGGAAAAAATTACAAAATTCCTGAGATGCTTGATCCCCTAGTTAAGCCACAGCTCTTGCCCTTTTTGTTTGCAGTCATGGGGTGCACACAGTACAATGCAGTACAGATTACCAGACCAACCTCTAAAATACCTGCTTTGCCTTGACACACCACCAAATCAGTGTCACCTGCAGACCATGAAGCAGGATAGTTGGATGGTTACAGCTGTGTCCTGTTTGGCATCTGTCCTGGCTGTTGAAAGGAGAATTTCATCAGTGAGAGCTCTGCACTCACTCAGATGCTTCCAGGACTTGATTCTGTCCTGTGCCAGTGAGATAAGACAGTTCAGAGTTAACATCTGTGTCTTCTTTCCTGTAGGTTCTTGGCTTGACTTGATCTGTAATATGTGCCCCTAGTTCCTATTGCTTCCCTAGCCATTTTTAGAAAAGCAGATATTACAGAACCCTTAATTTATGTAAATGCATGAGACAAAAATAGGAATAGGGAAAATTAAGTCAGCAAATTCATGCAAATAAGGCAAATCACRTTAAAGGATAAAAACATGCACTTACCTGAAAAAGAACAAGTGTCTAGGGCAGCTTGTGTCTTCCTTATGAGATCAAATTGTTTTTCTTATCTTTCCGTGTTGTTCAAAGGATTTTTTATCATCTTTTTTCTTYTTTTATGCCTCTAAGAAAGAGCCTTATTCCAATAATTGTATGCTCTTAAAGAAAAAGATTATGAAGTTCCTGCCATAACAGGTATATTTAGATTGGGAAATAGTCCATTAGAATTACCACGAAGTGAAAGATAGAATATTTTTATCTGTATGTACTTATCTGCCTCCATATGTAAATGCTAATTCCTTCCTGAGTTGTATGAATGTTTCTGGGCTTTTTATTCTTGTATGATGTGAGGGAGATTAACATATAATCWTAGAAAACATCAAGATAAATTATTGAGAGGTACATTAACCTTCTGGCTCTGCTTTTTAGCTCCAGTGAGAAAACAAGCATTCTTTTCCTGATGATTCTATATTTATCAGGATTTACAGCTTCACAACCATGTTCTTATAGCTTTCTTCACTGGAAGTCTTCTAATGCTCTGCATTTTATAGGAAATCATTTGGCTCTCCAGAAAGTCCCTGTCCTAATTTGTTGTAGATAATTCTATGTTAATCTGCTTTAAGAGCAGGCTGACTAGCCAGATCTGGTTTTTTTATTTTCATCTCTTTTATGATTCAGTCCATGAAACTGCTGCATTCTCAAATCTGGCCCCAGGGACTCCAGTTACAATATTCTCACATCCCTGGCAGCATCTCTCTGCACCTCCTTGGAATATTCTTAACACTAAAAATGATACCACATATCCCTGCCTACCAGGTACATAAAAATCAACAATRCTTAGCATCCAATTTAAAATKTTCCAATTTAAATAGTAAAATYGTCTTTTCCCATGGAGTGGCARCATGGCAATCTTTCCCTGTGCCTAGGACTCAAGTTAGCAGCTGGAATGATGGAGTCAGCATTTCATTCCATGGGAGTGAATAACATCAGATCTCCAGAGATTTCTTAACTGACCTTCAAAACACAAAGTCTAGCTTCCAGCAAACTTAAAGTAAACATATTTCTCTAGAGATTAGGATCAAAGCATAAGAAAAACATTCTACTTAACTGCATGGTGCTCATACCATTACTTATTCATTAGAGCAACGATAAGTGGTGCTGGGAGAGACGAGATTTGCCTTTTTTGTTGCATTTTCTTATGGTAAAAGAAGTTCTCAAAGGTTATCCATATCTTTGCCAAAAGGTTTGCAAAAATCTTCATTCTTTTGCATACCATTGCTGCTTCATTCCTAAACATGGTCTTTTATGATGATTCATGGCCAAACTTTGAAGACTTTCTGAAAAAAAGTCTTGGGCAACTTGAACAACTAGGCTTTGACTCTGCTCTGGTGGGTACTTTTTTACAGTTCTCAAGCAACAACTCCCATCTGTGTAACAGGATAAACAGCACTTTGCTCCCATATCCATATCAGGGTTTAGGAGGATAATTGTCTTAAAAATTCAGTAGTTCTGAAGTATTACAGTTGTTTGTGCAAACAACCTGGGCTTCCTGGTACAGACTGACTTCCTGGGGGAAAAAAGCAATAACCAAGATATCCTCTTTTTAAAGAAAACTACTTGGTATGCAGAGTTTTTGATAGCTTAGAAACCTGATTGACATTCATTAGAAGGAAAAAACAGAGATGTTTCTACAAATATGGGAAGCTATTTGTTGGTGAGCTTTATGTGACAAAAAAGYACTATAAGTACTTTTCATGAATGCCCTGTTTGTTTTGCTGTTGCTATTGCCACTTTTAGGCTGAGATGGAGCTCTGTCAGGAAGCAGGAGTACTGATCCAGCAAGGAGGGRATCAGAAAGGAGTTTCACTCAGGGCTCTCCTCCAGGGCAGTTCATAGCTTAAATCCCCACTAAAAAAAAATAATAAAATAAAATAAAAAATCCTCTGAAACCCAGTTTCAAGCCTGTCCTGTGACCTTGACCTTGACTGTGGAGCACAGTTAATCACAAATACTCCTTGATTGTGTCCTTAGACATCAGTCTATATTTCTTCCCCAATACAGAGCAAAATGCACAAAACTTAACCTTGACTTTGGTCATGACTGTGATTGTGMATTAAGTGCACTGAGCTCTGCCTGGCTGTTATATGTCATGTTCTGTAAATGTACAAGCTGATGGATATAATTTTCTCATATAAATGGGTTTATTTGTTATGCATTCAAATCTCTGTTTGATCTTGAGGAAATGGAAGTCCAGATTCAAGCCCTGTTATATTATTTTTCCAATCAGAAAATTGGAAAACATCAGAAATACTTTTTAGAAAGCATGTTTCCCACTGATCTGAGTTTCAGATTATTTTATTTCCTTACTACACCCTGTCTTGGCTGACACAAATATTAAGGGTAGTAAGAAATGCCGTATATCAATTCAACTCTAAAGAGTTTCAATTTACAAGAGCAACAAGTTTCCCAATCAAGTCATTACTTTTGGTCCAAAATAAATATGACAGCCTCTCTCCCTGTCTCCTTTCCACTGYTTTACTATTTCACCTCCCAGAACAGATTATGCACTGGTGACAGTGGAAACCTGCAGTAATTGTTTTTTTCTCACAGCTAAAACAACTATTTGAGTTCAGAGCTTACTGAAGCAAAAACCAAGAAAAATATTTTATGCATTTTTAAAACTGAGCCATGGGTATASGACAGTCAGTGAGTGTATAAAAACAAAGTATAAGGGTGTAACTCTAAGTGGACTAGATGTAGGCTTTGTCATGGATAAGAACTACCTCGAATCTTGTTTTCTGTAAGTTCTTCCTTATTCTCAGGCTCTCCATCTGGTGAAGAGAAACTRATTTGCCCTGTTTTTCAAAGTGCAAAAATTTCCACTGCCCAAAGTCACTGACATGTAAATATTTTAGGAGACCTTCACGGTTGTTTTCAAGTCCTCTAAAATTCATGATTGCTGGTGCTGGCTCCAGCTACACCCATGGAGTTTAATGAAAAGTGCAATCCAACGAGCCCAGCAGATGTTTTTGGGGTTGCTTCTCTGTGAACTTTCTGGTTTCTTCTTCCTTCATTTCCAAGAATCAAGACCCAATTTTAGCAAAGTGATGATGATCCAACCAGCAGTAAGAAGACTGAAATAAGTCTTCATCTCCACAATCCTTAAAACATTCACTGTTCCAGATCTATAAGCAGCTGAGGTTTGGATGCTTGTCCAAGCCTCTTAAGCCTGAAAAACTGAAGGATGGGAAATTCATACAACTGACTCTCAATAGATTTRTGGTATTTCCTGCACTTGTCTAGCACAGAAATATAAAATATTTCACATTATTTTGGTACTGCCAACGTGGATTCTGGCAATAAAGAAATATGTAAGAAAAAACAATCTTTTCCAATAACAACATGGGAAACTTTCTTTGAGTTCTGATTCTGTTTGACTTATGATTTAGTTTATTTTTCTTTACATTTTACTCTTTCACTCTCCAAGGGTATTTGTGTGACCTTAAAATGCCACCAAGGATTAGCAGGACAGCTGGGATAATGCAAAAACAGTCACATATCCTGGAGTCCTTTTTATTTCTTCTGTTAGGTCAGGTAGATATGGGGATATTTTGAAAAGAAATGAACAAGCAGAAAGACATAAACACAAGAGAAAGTCAGAAACACACTACAAAGTGCCTGCCTCTTCTCTTTGGCCTTTTAACTCCGCAGTTGGCTTCATTTCTGAATTATTGCTTCTATCTCCATTACCTGAYTTCTGGATGAACCATATCTCAGAATCCAGTACATAATGCTCATAATGCCAGTAGTTGTAGGTAGAGAATGTGAAGATGGCTTCATTTCCAGGTGTCTGACCTAAAACAGTGTTACAATAAKCTGAAGCAGCCCTCTTGCTCCCCAYCATGTAGGTAATAGAATTCTCAGTATGTGTTGTTAAGGGATACAATTTTATTGTAGAACAACCCAGCACTAAGAAATCCAGGGCACKGCAAATGACCAGGAAATGCCGGTCTAACTTCCACAGGTAATGCAGCATTATTTAGTATTTGAGCAAGCAAATGGTCATGCAGCAAATGACACGATTTTCCCATCTTTTGCAGATCCAGAGGAGGGCCCCAGCAGAATGGCCAGCAGTCACACAGACTGTCACTTCTGCCTGCAGTCYCTGCGTGGCAGGAAATACGCACTGAGAGAAGAAAACGCTTACTGTGTCCCGTGCTACGACAGCCTGTACGCCAACCCCTGCGAGGAGTGCAAGCAGCCCATCGAGTGCAACTCCAAGGTAAAGGCTTGGCTTGCACTTTTTGTTCCTTGGTAAATCATGCACAAATCCAATTTCTTTTATGGCAGATTTGCTATCCACCCTTTTGTATATCCCTGTAGTGCTGAAGAGGCCTGTTGGAAGAGCTGTTTTACATCCACACACAGCAGAGTGAAACAGTGCTGCTTTCCCTGAATAGGAAAGCTCTGAGATCAAAGATGAGGAAAGCCACAAATGCATGTCCCCCTAAGCATTCAGCAAGGCTGTGGTGTATGTGTGGACCTCAGCCACCTGCAGTCACTCACTGGCTGCAGGGGCTGCACAGTGCTGGGGGGTGATAGGGTGGGTGGTGTCATTCAGTGTAACAGGTTGATTGACACCTTAGAGTTTCTGAGAGATGCTCATTGAAAAAATATTTTGAGCATTGAATAAATTACTTTGACTGTAGCTGTCGACAAGCAGATGCCAAGCTGAGAAGACATGTTTATAATTTGCATATTCTCCCTCTCTCTTTTGGAAATTAAGGGTTTTTTTATTTTCTGCTTAATTCCATGCTTACCTTACTCATCTCACAGATGGGTTACTAGTGGCAGTGTTTCTGACCTTGCCTTCTCATTTACCTCTTCATTTTTTTTCAATGTTAAYTAATAATTCAAGTTCCTCTGTGGTTTTTGACAGGGTTTCTAGTACCCCATACTTCAATTTAGAGCACATAARCTTGATTTTGAATTTTAAGGTCAAATGAAGCCTATCAAAAAGCGCTTGTTTTGCCAAGTTCAGTGTGTACTGGTCACCTTCTCCTCATGTTCCTCTTTGCCTATGTTCCTTAGAAATAAAAGGACTGAAATATATTAAAATAAGCCTCTTTAAGGCTTTCCCCGGCCAAGCACTTCAAAGCACATTGTATGAGTACAGGAATAATCCAAGGAAAATGCTGATTTGGATGAAGACACTCGTCAAACTCTCACCAGCATTTTACCCACAGCAAGGCTGAACACATAGCACCAGTCAGGTTCACCAGAACACATGCTTTGAGTTCACTTAATTTCACCTTCAAAATCAAAAATAAAGAAGTGACAGGATTACTGTTGTTCAAGATCATTARCAAAAAGGCATGACTTTGGACTGAGTGGAAGGAAAAAATGGGAGAAAAAAGCAGATATGGTAAGAAAGGAGTGCACCTGRCTACAGACATCAAGAAAAGTAGCACACAGAGATCTCTAGCTGATTGTCTCACCTCTGCCAAGGGGYCAGAGCTTGGTTTTCTTCCTCTCCYCCTCACCCAGTCTTTGCCTYRGGCTGCTCAGGGCTGACARCCTTGTTCCTGCAARGTTCAGAGTGCTAACTYAAGCAAATGAAAGTGGTAAGTGCTCAGCACCTCCTGAAATGAAGCATGGTATTTCTTTCAATTTTATTCTTTAAAAGGCAGGGACATGATTAACAAGAACAATCAGATTGGATTTGTGCCCTTTTATGTTTCTTACTTATAAAAGAGCCCTGGAAGGGCTTTTTTTTTTAAGCTGGGAGGGTTTTTTGGAGGTGCATTTTTCCCTTGCTTTTYTAACTGTGGAAAAATTAAATCTGCTGTTTGGTCTTTTTTGAATTGTTAGTCAGGATCTCATACGTATACTGCCAGCTCTTTCATCCCTTAAGCCCTCTGAGTCTTAAACAAACATTTTTTCTGCCAAGTTTTCAAGGGGGTTTATATCAGATGTAAACAAAAGCAATGATTTTTTTCTTAATCTTACTAATAATCATCTTGTTCTCAATGAGATTTAATTGCTTGTTTTCTGACATAACTTAGCATAATGTCACGTCTTCTGGAAGAAGAAGTAGTAACACTGAAAATACATAAGGTTCATTTTGAATTCTATAGAATATGGGCTTCCTCTCCAGTGGTCTGCACACATTAAAAATGTTATCACTTGTTTCCCCTTGAAAGACAACTGTAACATGTGATGTAATTCTTCCAATAGAAGGAAGAACATAGGGAAGGACATTCTGCCAAAGYAGCTGATAATGGCCTCTGCAAGGGATCTACAGCAGTGTGACATTGACTACACACACCTTTCCTGAGCACACTTCTGCTTGGATTCACCACTGCAATGCTCTTCATTTTTCTTTTTAGTTCTGTAAGGAAGTGGAGGATAAAAACTCTGTAAATAAATGCTTTCCTTAACATGARCTTGCTCTCTCCAAGGATCTGGCCTACAAAGGCCGCCACTGGCATGAGGGGTGCTTCAGRTGTGCCAAGTGCAGTCGCTCACTTGTGGAGAAACCATTTGCTGCCAAGGACGAGGTCTTACTGTGTACTGAGTGCTACTCTGATGAGTATTCATCCAAGTGTTTCCACTGCCAGAAGACCATTATGCCAGGTAAGACAACAGGGGCCCTTTGCTGAAAAATGGAATCACATTTTTAATAATAACCACCTTCTAGAACAATCAAGCTACAAGGTCCTTGACTTTCAGAACAGCTTTGAGGCGACTACTCTTCCTTTGTGTGTAGCACTCTCCCAGCAGTGGCAAGAAGGCAGGCAGACACTTCTGATCTATCACTGACAGGTCYTATGAATCCTTACAAAAATATTAAGGGTTCAGTGCAGGGTAAAATGTGTTCATGTGTCCTTGTTGCAGTTCTTAAGAAGCATATCCTGTGAGCTACTGGGAGCAGGACTGCCAGATTAGAAAAGTCATCTGCACATTTTTCCCATTGGCCTTTCCTTGTGCTTGTGTTCTTTATATTAGTGCTTTCACTCAGATGTATTTTTGTTTAAATTGCCAAAACATGACAATTTGCCTTCAAATCATTAGCAGCATTTTTACTAAAATGAATACAAGTCAATTTTACAATATTGTTCATGTTTACAATTGGCTTACTTTCTGCCATTAGCAATCTTGAAAATTCTGCACTTTCCACTAAACTGTTTCTCAGTTTTTGATTGTGTCTGTTCAGGACATGCTCGAGACTTTTCATTGCTACCACATCAGTAAAGCTCATACAGCAGAGTGATTAGCCAAAAGCTGCCTCTTCACAGGTATCTGAGAGAATCCACAGAACCATTTGTTGCAAAAGGAAGCAGCTTGCTTGGGAAAGTGTGTCCCTAACTTTTGGAACAGAGAACATGAGTAAATCTGGCAGTGACAYTGGAATTTTATTTTTCAGTATAACTTAATGCCAACAGTAAGATCCAGGCTGTGCAAAATTGSAGTCTTAGTATTGATACTAGATTACTCATGTAGTATTCAACCTGTAATACTAGTTTGTATTTTTACAGTTTGTTTCCTTTTCATTACAAATAAAATCTGCATTAATAGAAACAATTACTGTAGCAATGTAGTTGTGTTCATTTTAAGGATTATAAACTGCTTAAATTTAAACTTTTACAGGATTATACTTAAACATTTTTGGAATTTTTAACTGCTTAAATAGTTTACAAAAATTTTGTCAAGTAGGCACACCTCACTAGATGTGATCAAAAAAAAGTGCCAGAATACACTCAGGTTTGCACTATTATCTTCTGGTGTGTATCCATGCTGCTTGTTTTGTCACAGAGTCTAAATCCTTGTAGCAAGTGCCTGAAGGTGTGAGAAACAGTGCAACAGTGGCATGGGAATGCCAGCCAGTCTCTATATCATTAACTTCCTTCCCATCAGCTTGCTAGCTCTATGTTGAAAAGACTTAGTTGTGAAAGACAGTGAAATTAGCCTTATGATCACTGGGATGAAGCTGCAAACCTTTTGTGTCAAAATATAAGCAGTAGTTTCTCCAATGGCMCCACAGGCCATCAGGGAACAGGCACAGTGGGATTAATCAGTTGTAGCAACAATCCTCTTCTTCGTGTAGAAAGGAGGTAAAGCACCTTGCACCTCTCTCTGCAGTCTGATGCTACCTACAGGCAGAAAGTTATGGATGGAGATCCACTGGAAAAATTGCTCCCAGAWATATGTGCATATCTTAGACTTATGTTTCTACATCAAGAGAGGACACAGAGATAAAAAAACTGAAACTCTTCTGACAAACATTTAACTGAGCGACTTTCTGTCCTTGTGCTGTATCAAAAGCATCTAGTTAAACATGATAAAAATAATTGTTGGTGTAGGACAGAAATGATGAGCTATAGGAGAAGGCAGTGTAATGTGCTGATATCACAGAAAAAAAATTTCATTTAGAAAGTTGCCAATTTAAGATGATTAAGATAAATAATGCATTTGTAAGTGAAAGAGCCTCACTTTAAGAAAGACAGAAGATAGAAAAATAATAAATGTACTAAACATCCAACAAATTAACCTCTAATTTATACAAGTGCTGTGTACCTGAACATTATCACTGAGTTGGCTGGTTTGAGAGAAACTGAGCAATTCAAGCACAATCACAAAAAAGAAAAGCCAAAAGATTCATATAAGGACAGACTCTAAAAATCACAGCTTAGGCAATTCAGCACATCTTTTGTCAGATTATTGTATTGGACTGAATGTGTTCTTGAAATTTCAAGTGCATTCTTAGAAGCTCTATTCAATTGAAGATCTAAACTGCTTTCTTGGGTGATGTGATGATGAGGTAGAAGGTTCAAAACAAGAGCATTTAAAGCATTAAAGCATTTCCCAACATTTAAAACTTTTATTACAAGGCTATGTCTAAGAGGATTGTTCACTTTGGTTTTTTTCAGGTTCACGTAAAATGGAATTTAAGGGAAGTTCCTGGCATGAATCCTGTTTCGTTTGCCAGCACTGTCGGCAACCATTGGGAACAAAGCCATTAATCACCAAAGACAATGAGAATTACTGTGTGCCCTGTTTTGAGAAGCAATTTGCTCACCATTGCTATGCTTGCAAAAAGGTAATTAAACATATAATGCAAAAATTGCCCTAATGATACAACATTGCTCATGGGAGAAAGGGCTAGATTATGTGCAATGTGTGGGGAGCTAAAAATAAGATCAGAGTCTTCCCATTGACATTGGACACTGAAAGCCAACTGCAACAGTATCTCCTCTTGTTAATCTAAGACTGATTATATCTGAAATKAATTTATTTGCCAAAACAAATGCTTTGGGCTTCTTTAGGTATTGATTGTGATTTTTAGCAAAGGTTAAATAAAAAGTTATTAAAAAGTTATAAGTTATATAAAACCCTTCTTTCCTGAAAATCTCTGATTTTGCCTTGGTAAACATGCTTCTCTTTCCATCATTTTTCAGATGTAACCGTATGCATAATTAGCCACCTGAACTGAGCAAATCATTCACAATCTTGGCCATTTTTTCCTGAAATGTATCAGGCAATTAGCAGATCAAGTAACATTCAGTTGTGATAACGCTAGTCAGGAGTCCCACTGATGCGATACCTGATGATACCCTTGTGGGTACCAGAAAGCTTGATTTGACTTCTTTTTTCCCCCAAGTACAGATAAATCAATTCTTCCCTCCCTCAATTTCCCATGTTTTTTCTCTTGTTGATGCAAATACTCAAAGCATCATACTATCCTAGTGTGATACTTTTCTCTAGGGAAATGTTTTAAGCTGCTTTATATGGCAGAATTTTTACTTATGCTTTAGTACCTGCATCATTCTGGAAGCATTTTTTTTTTCACTTCATCAAATAACTTATAATTTCCTGTAGTTATGTAATGATTACCTGTAAGTCTCTACCTCTAACAAAAGCTTTTAATTTCAGGAAAATATGCTGCCTACWTTTTCCTTCAGTAGTTAAACTTTAGAAAGCACTTTCATATATTCCCATGTCTCTATATCTAGCCTTTAATTTGCATTAAATGAACACTCCTACATGAARTAACCAGGATTTGCTTCTTAAAAATTCTAGGATTGCAGAGTCCCTCTACATAATAGCTAAAACCATTTTACTTCTGAAACTTGCATCAATTCCCATACATGAGATTTGAGCCCAAAGTTACTAAATTGCCAAATCAAATCTTGAATTTTAGTCAGCGATATTTAGATTTTAATGGAAAAGCAAACAGAACCACAAAGTAGCCCAAAACTGGAATGTTAAAGGGATCAGAAATTATTTMAATCTCTTTATTGCTTGACATGACTCAATATTATTCTTTATTTTCCTGAAAATATATTCCCCAGGGAAATTTGATGATAACACTATTTTTACTTAAGTTTCTTCAGCTTCTTCTCCTCCTATTCCAACAGTATTCATTCATTCATTCATTCAGTCAGTCAGTCATTCATTCATTCATTCCCTGTCATGCAACTTGATAGTAGAAACACTACCTTACAGCTCATCTTTATAGAAATTTCTCTGTACAGTCTCTCACAAATTCTGTGAAACCACCTCTTTACCACACATATGGGAGCCAAACAACAGGAAATTTTCCTCTTCAGAAATAATCAGTGCAGAGCTGTGAGTGAATTGTGGGCAAAGAAAAGTTGATGACACTGATAAACATGATTTTTTTTTCTTCTTCTGACCATGTAGATCTCCTTTTTGTTTAACTTCTATTTCTTTACTGTCTTTCTTCCTATTTAAAATAGTGCTGCAGATGAGAGACACCAAAATACTGGTTGGAGATTAACTATTATCTCAGCATCAATTCTCTCACCTACTGCCTGTCACTGAGAAATTCTCTTCCGAGAGCATACCTGATTCTAAACACTTATCTACAGTATTACATAAAAAATTCATTTAAAGATAACATATTTATTACAAATTATGAGGTTATATTGTGATAGAAATTGAGAATAACAAATCAATAGCATGTGGAGTTCAACTGCATATTAAATGGGTACTCCAGATGAAAAAAAGTTGATGCAACCACCCTCTCTTCTCTTGTGCATATGGAAAGAGAGAAAACCAGTGGAAGTTCTTAGGAAGGACTGGACGATCCTTCATGATTCCCACCTTTGTTTCTTTGCTCTGTCCTTGTTTGTCAATGCATTAGGTTATAACTTCTGGAGGAGTTACCTACCATGACCAGCCTTGGCATAAAGAATGCTTTGTGTGTGCTGTGTGTAAAACTCAGCTGTCTAGACAAAAATTCATTTCCAAAGATGAGTACCCATACTGTGTAGACTGTTTCAGCAAATTTCATGCCAAGAAGTGTGCTGCTTGCAAGAAACCTATTACAGGTGAGTCTCATCTTCTAGASGGGACCAGACAGAAATGAATCATCAGTCTCCTCTCAAAGACTTTCACTTTAGAAAAAATGTTAAAAATGCTCCCATCATAATGGGAGACTGAAGGAGTTAGCTATCAGAGAGACTCTSTCTCTGTGTCACATGTCCTATATCTTGCCAGGACATACTGATCACACATGTCCCCTAACTGATGAGAAGTTGTTTTATGTGCCCAAAGGAGTTCCTCCATTGTTTGAAGTGGTGTTTTCTATAATAAAATTCCTCCTTAAAAATATTTAAAAGTTGGGTTTTTTTGCTCTTCCCACAACAGTACACACAAGCCCCACAGCGATTTCTTCAGTTTTGTTTTTAAATGCAAATGTGATCAAACTGAACACAGATTAACTTCCTGCTGGTAAGGCACACCTGTCAAATTAGAAAGCTTGCCAAATGCAGCAGGTCTCTATTTCATGCATCCTTGTATACTTATATATGATTTCTAATTAGACATGCAAGTCACTGGTCTATGATAGCTGAAGTTTTCTTGAGAGAATTTGCTGGTGTTCTGCATTTTAATCCTATTATGTGTGGAGTTAACTGTAGAAAAGTACTGCCTGATTATTACAGGTGCATGCTGCAGATGTCATTGGACAAAGAAATCAATGAATGCTCAATCACATGATCATGATTTAAAAAAAAAACAAACTAAGAAACGACAACAAAAAAACCCCCAACATCAAAGCTATTCAAATTCCCCCAATCCTCAAAATTTTATTTCAGATAATTCTGCTAGGAATCCCATTATCTGGTAATTTCCAAAAGAATCCATCTTGAAGAAACTTAATTATTAGATTTCATTCAGAGTGGTATAGAAACTATATGTTTCAACATATTGCAAATAAATTTCATGAGAGTTTGTTGGGAAGCTCAGCAAACCTGAATGGACATTTCTGATAAACCCATGGTGTTCAGATCTCATAATGGGATATGCAAGTGACTTGTGGCTTTGCTTGAAATACTTCCCAGTGTTTAAATTTTAAAGTTATTTTTCAATTCAGCCAACAAAGAATATTTCACACTGTGGATTTTTTGTYCATTTTTCCATTTGTTATATGAATGACAACCCAATCACACACCAGAAAGTCATCTGTTGCATTACTGAACCATGTCCAGAAATACTGGATTCAGATCTTTTTTTTTTCATACTGTCTTTCAGCTCTTGGAGGTGCCAAATACATCTCATTTGAGGAGCATCAGTGGCATGGGGAATGCTTTAACTGTGTGAAATGCTCTGTCTCCCTGGTGGGCCAGGAATTCCTCACTCGCCAGGATGACATCCTTTGCCACAAATGTGGCTCTGCTTCATAGTTCTGTGGAAAGCTGTACAGSTGTGTTATTCTCACCCTGTAACCATGTAGTTCATTGGTCTGCTGTAAGAAAACCAGATAAAAGGTACTACAGTTATTTAGTCCTTCAAGTAACTTTCCAACAGCAGTTTAAATCCATCATAGTTCTCAACTGCTTATAAACAAAAACTAAACAACCACCCCATACTGGTTAATAAAACGATGCAGAAAAGATTTRTATATACTTTAAGCCTAACTCCAGTATGTTTTCTTGTAACACACTGCACTCTGCTGTTAGAAGCTTAAAAATTTGTCTTTTATCACCTCTGAACCAAGGAGGATTGAGTAAAGTCTGTTTGGCATATGAATAATGATGAAGCATTAGCACTGATTCACAGATGCAGATCTCCGCACGGAAAGCTGGGCACAAGCATTTTTCTATTGGATTGTAACACTGAAGAGAACACCTTGTAAGTGTTACAATATTCTTCCATACATGGAGCAAAAAAGATGCTGACAAAGCAGGCAGAAATTGTGAGTAGGAGCTGCTTTCACATTGGGGACCACAGAGTCAGAGAGGCCCATTCCAAGAGTCAATTCAATGCCAAAAAGGTCACTTTCCTTCCCCTACTGAGATTGTTACCCAAAGAAGTCACCCAAAACACTACAGCACAGGTCCTATTCCAAAACTGGGTAACTGTACTTGATTTTTTAGGCATAGCTGCTCTAAAACATACATAAACCCATGTTTTCAGCTACAGCAGGAGGTAAGGATTCCCCAAGATTGAACATTTTCCCATAACTAATATSCCTTAACACTATGTTTCCACTGTCTTTGCTATACCTTCAAATACAGGCCTAAAATGTTTGGGGTTTTTTTTTTTTATTCATTGACACATGAGCCAACTCATACTGGTCCCTTTACCCTTGTACTTTCCTTCATTCAAAACTGCTTTGCCAGCAATYGAAGCCCTGTGAAAGACCTTACCTGCTTGGTCTTTGATTCACACTTCATTCCTCTGCTTGTAAATTCCTGCTTGTGGACAGCAGGCTATAAACTGTCCAGAACCAATTCCCAATTCATTTCACCATTGGCCACATGTGGTTTTTAACAGTATGTCAAGAAGTGGTAATTGTCATTGCAAGCCAAGCAGCTCCTGCTTGCAGTACAGGGCCTTAGTTTCCAAGCCAGCCTTTATATCTGCTTGCTAAGCTCCAGCACTCAAATGTCTACCATTAAAGGTCATCTAGGGCTGAGTTACAAACATCCATCTTCTTCCTCTTCCAGTGTGTGTAACAGTGGCCTTGTTCTTGCACGGGGCCATTGTGGATGGAACAGTGATGTGAGGAATGGCAAGGTTCTGCACTGTCCAGCAGAGTTTGAGTCCTCACCTCGCATGTCTTTAAGTCATTCTTCTTTAGGCTCTGACCTTGAGTGCATATTTGGCTGACTGGAGTGGCCTTTATTCATATTGAAGACAGCCATTACTTTAAGGTAGAAAAGTGGGAAAAAAAAAAAAAAAAAGAATATGTGTGCATGGCTAAGCCAGGGCCAAAGTGCAGTGGCATAAAACCAGTGTAGATAATGGCTGACCAATGAGTACATAGCAGTCTGTTGTCAGTCAACAAAATACTGATCTTTTGCTCTATGTGGTATTAATTTTTGGTTTTCATTTTCTTCTTTCATGGCAGCTTTTATTGCAGCCTAGAATTTAATTAGTTTATGTTTTTCATTTTATCCCAGCTGCTTCCTTTTCTATTTACACATCTACCATGGCTGACACAGGTTCTTGGTAAGGCTTAAATTCCCATAAACAGAAATATGTTTTATTGCCTTCTATGTATAAATATATGCATACAAACGTACAGATATAGTGGTTCACAGTTATGTATGATGTTCTAAAAATTTGCACTGAGCTATCAGAAATTAGTAAATGTTAATGGTCTTAAATTTTTTTAAATTAAAATGATGAATCAYCATATTCAGGCTTGTCTGTGGGGTGTACCTTTTGTTTGTTTGTGTGAAATAACATCCATCACAACTCAAGAATGTGGTTTGGGCCCTTTATTCAGTCTCCTCTGAAGAATTGTACATCTTAATTACAAGCTGATGAAGGAATTACCAGGCAGCCTCCTAAGACATGACAGAGCCACAGGTCAGACACACTGATCATGATAATCCCAGTCTTCCAGCCTTAACATTTATGAAAATGAAATTCTTCTCTGACTCATCAACTAATTATATTTTTAGAAATACCAACTGAATTATTTATTTCTTCTGCAGCAAATACAGTACAGTCAAATCTGACACAGAGCATTTTCACTTCAGAATAATAGTAAGAAATAAATGTGATTGCTATAAATAGTCTGAATAAAAGTTATATTAGAGAGAAAATTGCTGTTTCCTAGTCTCTGTCAGCAGCTACCAATGCCTGAATATAAGTACAGTGATACTCTGGTGGTGGGCTGACCCTGGCTGGACACCAGGTCCCCACAAAAGCCCCTCTGCAGCTGGACAGGGAAGAAKAAACACTATTCAGTGCTTGTGGGTGTAGATAAGAAGAGAACCATTACTGTAACAGGAAAACAGTCTTGACTTGGGGAAAAATAATTAATTACCAATTAAATCAGAGTGAATCATGAGAAATAAAACAACATTTAAAAACACCTTTTCCCCACACCTCCTTTCTTTTTGGGCTTAACTTTACTCCTGAATTCTCTACCTGCTTCCCCCACAGTGATGCAGGGGACAGGAAATGGGGGCTGTGGTCAGTTCATCACACATTATCTCTGTTGTTCCTTCCTTCTCAGCAGGAGAATTCCTCACACTCTTTCCCTGCTCCAGCATGGGGTCCCTCCCACAGTCCYCCATGATCTGCTCCAATTTGAGTGCCTCCCACAGGCTACAGTTCTTGTGTCRGATCCCTTACATGGAGTGCATCCCTTCAGGAAGAGGCTGCTCCAGTGGGTCCCCCATGGGGTCACAAGTCCTGCCAGAAAACCTGYTCCAGTGTGGGCTCCTCTCTCCGCTTGCTCCAGCTCAGGCTTCCCACAGTCACAGTCTCCTTCAAGCACCATGTCTCTGGCATGGGMTTCCCCAGGGGCAGAAAGGAGATATCAGCTCAACCACAGGCACCCATGTGTTGCAGGAGAATCTGCTCTGGCACTGGARCACCTCCTCCCCCTCCACCTTCACTGACCTTGGTGTCTGCAGATCTATTCCTCTTACACATTCTCACTCTTCTCTGCGGCTGCTGTTTCCACAGCCATTCTCCTCCCTCCCTGCCCCACCATTTTCCAGTCTGCCACCAGAGGCTCTACCACCATCCCTGATGGGCTCAGCTGTGGCCAGCAGTGGGTCCAACCTGCAGCCAGCTGGCATTGGCTCTGTCAGACACGGGGGAACCTTCTGGAAGCTTCTCACAGAAGGCCCTCCTGGAGCCCCTTGCTACCAAAACCTGGTCACACAAACCCAAGGGAACTCTGCACAATCTGGGTTTTCTATACTTTTTGTAGATGAAACCAACTTGACCAGGAGAAGGAGCAACATGTCTCYGTGGAGGACTGTAGATCATGAAAGGGATAGGTGGCTGCTGTAAGTGAAGAGACTACATTTGGTTCAAGAACAAAACTCAACACTGGAAACTGGAAATTAGAAGATGATGTCTGCTGCTGAGCAGTGATGCTGCTGCAGGAGAGCCTCTTTCCAGAACAAGGAGGCAAACAGTCATGTGGGCAGCTTTCAGCTGATGCCCAATCTGTGTGTTAAATGTCATACAGAWCATGATTGCCTGGTATGGAAAAACAATTTAAAAAAAAATCAACCTGATGATCAGCTTCAGTCTGTGTTGCTAACATTGGATTTACTGCAGSATGACCAGCACACAGACTCCAGACTCCACAATTCAATTTTCTTTAATAAACTTCAGAGGATGGGAAATTTGAGAGATTTATTTTTAAGTGCATTTTTTTATTGTCATATGTTTTTCTTTAGCATTGTACTGTTTAATTTTAAAATATGTCTAGTTCTTCCCTACGTATGTAGCAGCCCAGCTCTAAGATAATCACATTGCTTTTGTTACAATCAATCTAAAATGCCCTGAGGTGAAGTGATGTCTCTAATKCCCTGGTCACATCTCTGCTGTACTCATAGTTATCCCAGGGGACCAGGAGGGAGGCTGCCCTTTGGGACTAACTAAGAGTGAATAGGTGCCCTATTACCAGCCTCAATATTTCAGGCTAAAGTTTAAGTTCCTCARCCATTGCCTAATTGTCAGAGAACTCCCGGAGACAAATGTGCTTAAAATACAGAGACAAGTCCTGAGGTATTGTTATCTAGTGACCCCTCTCTACCCATATTTCTGAATGTCACATTTTTTACTCTGAGGCAAGGTCACATTATGAGAGCAAGGTATCAGCATTTTCCTGGACAATTACTTTTAAAATCCAGGCAAGTTTTTGGTAGATGCTATAGCAGGCAAAACAGAGCAGTAGTAGTGTTGGAACCCAGGACCACTTCTGCATTTCCCAAACAAAGGTATGCACTCCAGAGCCATGGCTTATGTCTGTGAAGAAACACAGATGTTTTTCATTCTCTACTCTTGTGCCCTAATTCTCCAGAGAGAAAATCTGTGAGCCTAGATTAGGGAAGAGCTAGGACATAGCCTGGCCATGTCAGTGAAGTGGATGTCACACCACAGCTTTTCTGCAGGATCTCAGCACGTGCAAGTTCAGCTGGTTCTTGTACTCTACCAGTGGACAGGTAGCAGGTTTTCTTCATGCTGACCATGGCTCAGTGCCACCAGAGGAGCTTTATGAAGGGGATGGCAAGGTTTTGCAAGGAATTCTAAACTTGTGGTTTAAACACTTCCCGGCCCAGGCCTGTCACAAGAAGGGCTGATGGGGGATGTCTGTGGGTATGTACATATTCAACCCAAATGAATTGACCAGCAATTTCAGCACCTGCTCCAAGGTGAATTTTTGTGAATCTCACTTGATTCCATAGAATGGGTGCAAAGCAGTGCATTGTACTTAAGAAGAAAAACAGTGATTTTATACAAAGACAGGTAACAATAGCTGAAGGAAAGTAATGTTAAATGACTACCTAAGTGGAAACTGAGAGGTCATTTCTGTAAACAAAAGAGTTGGATGGGATCCAAATGTACAGCCAGAACAAACTTGTTTACCAATCAAGCAGGAAAGCTGCAATAAATCCTCAACATTCTTGTTAATAATATCTCAAAAGAAAATGTGTATGTGCATGCATGCTCATTCACCCTGGAACTCCCAAAGCTTGAATGAACTGGGTCATGGGAAACTTGGCAATTTAAACCAAAATACAAAAMCCCTAGAATGGTTATAAACGACTACAACCACAAAGTTTCAGTTCATCATATTCAAAAGCACCATTATCTTGATGAGAAGTATCAGGTACCAGTAGTTCAATACAAGAGACAAAAGTACCAGGTACGASTAGTTCAATACAGGACATAAGTGCTTTGGAGGACAGAAGTTTGCACTCAGGGACATAACACAGGGATGTTATCCAAATGGCAATACTCAGCTCAGTGGAGGATCTAGAGATATCAGCTTTGGCCTAGATCATAAAGCTTCTCTTAGTTTGTTAGCAAGAACATTTGTCCAATGGCATCCACTTAACCATTTCTGTAGGCTTTCATCTATATTTTTCACCCAAATCCTTACTGGAGCTGCTTGAAGATGAGACCAGACAAAAGCATAGGCACACAGACCTGCACAATGCCCATAAGAACCTAGATTTTCCTCAGTGTAAACTAATTCCATGTCAGAAGAACCACTGCACAACATTATATCTTAACTAACAAACCTTACCTCTCTGGTTTTATTAACCTGAGCCTCTGCTGTACACCTTTTACTGTCCTCTCCAGTAAGATATTCAAGACTGTAGGCACTCACCTGATTCACTGCAGATTTTTCATAGCACCAACTGAATTGTAAGTTATTGAATACAAGAAGCTGCACTACCACTACATCCCTGAAAAAACAGGAGCCATGAATCCCTGTCATGTATAAGTGTGTGTGAGGCTTTGAGAACAAATCACATTAAAACAAATTAAAAAGTCCCACTCAGCTCTATTCTGTAGCCTGGGCACCAATACAAAGGCACAAAAATACTCAGAATAAGATCACTTATAGAGCAAGAAAAGGAGCATGGCMTCAGATGTTTAAGGAACTGTCAAGCAGAAGATTACCTAGCAAAATAAGGAAAAAAATGAGGAAGTTTTTGGGGGTTGAGATGTTTCACCCCTGTATCTCAGCACTCTCTCGAGTCACTTCTTAGCTCACACCCAGCACCTCATGTCCTAACTGTCCTCAAAGGCATTCTCATCATTTTCACTTATARCCAGGAGAACAGATCACTGCAAAAGGATCTCAGTCTGGCACAATGACTCAGCCTCWGGAATCTCATGGGTGATTTATTCAGTAGAGGATAGGCCCAGCTGGAGGTGAGAAAAGTCCCACCAGCCTTAGATAATTGCTCACATTTAAACACCAGTGCTCATCTTAAGAGTACTTTCATAGCAAAGACATATTTCAAGTAGGTATATCCACATTGCTCCTGGATGAAAGTCCTCATTTAACATCTCTTTGTTCATCTTAGATTTTGGAATAGCTTTTGCTAGACTTAGCATCAAATAAATAAATAAAATCTCTTCCATCCAAGCCCAACCCGCCTGGTTTAAAAAAAATAAAAATACAGTGTAGAGAAATGCAAACAGTTTATCCAGTTCTGCTGAGTTACATTCTTTGTTGTTGTTTCGCAAAGGAAAAAAAATGACTACTTATTCCTTGAGAACAGGATCTTTAGTTATAAAAAAAGCAAATCAAGCTCTTAGTCAAACATTTTCATTGGAAGGACAGCAATCTGAGTAGAAATTTATGGCTATGAACGCAGATGACCGTAAAAGGCTACTAACATGAAGAATTTCTCACAATAGCCATCTTATTCTCTGTTAGCTTGATTCTTTTTTGATTGCTACAGAATTCTTATTGTAATCTTAACTCTCAAAGCACTGGAAAGTGAACCCCCCCCTGACTGACTGGGGGGGCAATGTCTGTTATTGGTTACCAAKATCTTTGATTTTCACTTGCCCATAAAACACTGTCAAAGTTAAATACTTTGTGCTGAGCCCTGTGCCAGACTTTCTCAGGCCAGTTCCTGCTTTCTTCTTCACGTTTTTGCTTTTCATCCTCAGAAGAGTTCAGTAAAAACCATCTTTCACTAAACAAAACACAGGAAAAATGCAATGTCCTCTCTATACTAAAGAAGACTGAACATTTTCTTCGAAGAGTTCAGGTGCTCCACCTTGATTTTGGCTCAGGAACCTAATTGACAACATCAAAGAAAAATTTCTTTCCTGGAGATGTCTCCTGCCAAAAAATCCAGTTGTCCCAATTGTATCTCTTCTGCATTAAGGAGCTGCATGTGCCCATTTTCCAGGGCAAATATGTGGTCCAGTTACTGTATGYTCAGTGACAGTCACTTGCAGGCATTTGAGGTTAGGTACATGTCTCASTTCCTATCTTGAAGAAATCTAGCTGGAAAACTGTGAGAAGTGATCGATCTGAAGCACTGCCACAGCAGGCTGTGGTGGCCAATATGATGAGGTCAATCTCTAGGTTGAGCTCCCAGCTCTGTCATTAAAATACTGTTCAGCATGGAGCCACACAGGAGGCAGCACTGAGAGTCCCAGCGAGCATGAAGGTGAAAAACTCTCTTCTTTGTCCAGTTTGAATTAAGGATTTGAACTTCCTTAAGAAGCTGTCCTGACCTGAGCACGGGTTATTTGTGCTTTCTGGAATCAAGACAAGCACCACATTTCTTGCTGAAGAAAATTTCCTATTGCATAGATTAATAAAACATTCTACCATACACAATGTGAGGAAACCTCTACCATCCACAATCATGTTTCTCAGCTGGGAAATCTGGGGTATCCAATTCCAGCTGCAGCACATGACAATTCTCTATGTGACTGTTTCGACCAGTCCCAAGAATCAGACATTGATTAGCTGGGATGCAGTTTTCCAGAGGAAAGGCTGCTTCTGCTGACACTCATACACTTGGGTGAGGGCATTTTTAGTTCCTCTCCTCTCAAGGCTGCACTATGGACATCATGGTACTGATTTAGCTGATAAATCATCTCCAGAAAGATCATAGAATAAGTTTCAGCATGGTGGTACACAGCCATTGTTATTCAGTAGTATTTGCTGTAATATTCTCAGCAATTTGTTTTCTCAGAAGAGTAAACATGGGAAGTAAGGATTGAGGTCATTCATACTATCAATAACACCATGATTTCAAATACTGGCCCTGATGGGAACTGTCTCTCTCCTGAGCAGCAGGAGAGAAGAGGGTTTGCAGAGATGCTGCTGGACTCCCAGAGGCTGGGACAATGACAAGGAGGGGTGGGTCCCTTGAAAGGGATAGAAGATTGTCATGATCTACCTGTGACAAAAGGATCTGAGATCTCCTTTTAGACCAAGTTCCCATGTGCACTCTGARGGTGGAGAATCATACCTTTTATCAGGCAACTGGGAAATGTTTCAAACATATGTACTTTCTGCTTCTCATTCTACGCCTCCAGATGGGAATTTTAAAATTATATAGAATGAAAACTCTCAAGAATAATTCTCAATTGGTCTATTCCAGGAGGAATTGATGGGTTAAAAAGGATTATTAYTCTGTTGAATGATTGGATAAAAGAGACTGTCTTTAGTAAAGTCCCTGATGGATGTTAAAGGAAACAGAACTAGTAATTGCTGAATGACAACTTCCCAAATACAAGGGTGTGGTGTAAAAAGAAGGGTGTAGTAATGAAAAGGTAAATGCAGCAATATCTATCAGAATGAGACAGAAAATAAATAGGTCTGTTGCAGCTAGCTACAGGTTTACTTATGAGAATAATGCTTTTAAGTACYGAACCAAAAGCATATGTGCAATTCCTTGAATATCAAATATTAAACATGCAGAACACATTCTAAGAGTGACAAGCATAGTAACAGAAAAGTGAAAGGAAGCAAATGAAATATAGGAAAATAATACTAATGCATCAATCAGTATTGACAGCAGAACTTTCTTATTTTTTGCTAAAATTATGTAGCAATTTAGTCATGGAAAGATGATGTCAAATCTAAAGACTCTCCACATGAATCAGTAATCTTTAGCAAAAAACCCAAACAAGCCCAAAAAATGTAAAATTAAAAAAACAGGAAAAGTCTATTTTATTGTCACAACAGTCCCTACCTGGATGAAAAGTTAATAAAGTGCCATGACAATTTTAAATGCATTTCTTCTTATAAATAATTTCTAYATTTTCAGCATACTTAGTATTTCCACCACTTASGCCACATGTAKTTGAGCCTGTGTAAAAGCCTATTATAATAAAATTCCATGCTGGCAGAGATTATTTYCACTTGATGAAAACATTTTGTGTTRCCACACAGATTTCCTTACCTTGTTAAMKGCAGAAACAGTAAATGTGTGYGCATATTTATTYCTCACTTGTCCCATAGCCTTCATAAACAAGAAAGGGAGTTTTCTTTGTTCGAGTGAGTCTATGAAAAGCAATTTTTTCAATTTTTTGTCCTGTCCAGCACAAATAGGACAACATTTTAAAGACAGTTTGRCTGCCCTACCTTATGTCTTCTCTCACAGTTACAAACTCAGTCTTATGTGACATGGAAAACAGCAGAAATGTTGRTTTTGCACTCACACAATTTAGAAGAGCTTGTTTCTTCATTCCCATATGGAAGATCTCAGTCAGATAGCACTGCCTTACCTCACTGCACATAAGACTGGTCAGGACAARAGCAGCTTGAACAGCTTCACTGCTGTTACACAGCACCCAGAGAAGCRTGAAAGTTAGTAGGACAGCTACTTTTAATCCACCTTTGTAATCCATCTTCTACTGTGCTCAAAGGAGTCTATGATAAATTATTTACCACYGCAGTGACAGATGTAGTCTGTCACACAGCATGTGCCAGCCACAYGAGATGGCTCAGAGATAAGAACACCCACCCTGACCTGCTCAGATGAAGCTCACACAGCAGCCCCCCACTGGTGCTGAACAAGCCTTCCAGAGAGCATTCTCCAGTGAACTCAAAACCCTGAGCTTTCAGGTCATGAAAGAGAGGTGGCAATATTGAAAGGTTTAATGAAAAACCTGAGCAAGTGCATTTTACACTCAGCCCTCTGGAATGACCAGAATCTCAACTTTCAGCATGAAGAAGCAGAAATGAAGCTCATTTGCCRCTATCCTTTACAAATGCAAAACTTTCTAAAGAAAGCTGTTGAAAGGGTTGTCTATCAGAATTGGTTAAACATCACCTGCAGTGCAGTGCTTTTCTCTCCCACCACAGGAATCTGTCATTCATGTGTCAATCAGGCCAGCTATGGTACATCTCACAAAGGGCTCTTCATAGAGCCCATCATTTCAACTCAGAGAACTGCAAGAAACTATCACGAAGTCCATCATTAAGTTCATCATAAAACACACTCCACTTCCTTGGAAACAAGAAGTTTAATGTGACATACTTCTGCCATCTCTACATTTGGTTGGAAAATGTAGAAATGTAGCAAAATGTAGTTGCTTAGTGTTGCTGCATGTTCCTTGGCAAAAAGCCATCAGAGAAAGTCCATCACCCAAGAGCATCTGTRCACAGTCAGTACAATGCCATAGCAGGTTTACTGCACGACATCGTGTGAAGGAGAAAAGCTGCAATATTTCTCACTTCCCTACCAACTGTCAATCAAGCCAGTGGTTCATCACAGGTATCAATAATWCTTGGTGAGTAATATCCACCATCTCTAGTGATAAAATCTAACAAATCTATCCTGAGTCAGGAGCTCTGGCTTTGCCTGGAGGTAAGGCCTTGCTAATACTCACTAGCAGTACGTCTCCTCTTCAAGGATGAACTCCCACTGWCAGTCTGCCAGCACACCTAACATCCAGTTGTGTGTTCTGCTTGTAAAGGAAAAAATACACACGGAGATTGTCTTCAAAAGCTGCAGATTTGTGGCCATGTGATGAAAACTACTCAAGATCAAGAGAATTTCAACCTTAGGCCTGTCAGCATTGACTAGGTGGTCTGGGGCTGTTTCTGAAGATCACCAGCAGCAAATRCTCATGAATCAGTTTCACACCCAGGATGGGAGAGAAAATGCTTTATTAGGGCCATCATAAGAGAGAAGATGGAGGCTTTTCTGACGCTGATGCATTTGGAATTGGAGTTATACTCATAAAATTTTTATCTCTGATTTTTCTTTTTCTTTTTCTTTTTTTTTCATATCTGAAAAATTCGGCTTCTATTTTTAAATTCCAGAAGCACAAATCTTTATTTAATGATATTTGGCAGTTTTTCACCATTGAACTTCACAGTGCTTTGGAAACATTAAACACATTTTAAAGGTACAGAATAGCAGTTAAATAAAATGATTGATATATTTATAGTCACTGGCAGTTGGGAAGCAGGGGAAAATGGGCATGTAACTGCAGTTCTTTATTCTGTGGTGAAACAGAAATCTCACCTTCATAAAAACCTCAGCAAGCAAGACAAACAAAACCAAAAGCTTTAGMAGCACAGTTTTAAAGCAAAAGCTTTAAAATCAACAGGTAAAAATGCAGTTCATTTAACCATGTAGACACATTTTGAGACACTTACTAGAACTGGTATTGCTTAACTTTGTTAATGATCCAAGTAACAAGAGAGAAAATACCCCAGGAAGCTCTTGATCACATGCAGTTGGAGGGAGTAATTCACATGCTAGAGGGCTGTATTCCCATTCAGAGAGTCCATAGGAGCTGGGGATGTGGGCCAACAGGAACCTGATGAAATAGAATGCAAAATGGCCCAGAACAATCCTATGCACAGGCTGGACTCCAAACCATGGCTTGTAAAAAAAGATCTGGGCACCYGGCAGGCATCAAGCTGAACATGAGCCATCAATATACACTTGCAGAATAGAAGGCCAAACACATCTTGGCCTGCATCAGGAAGACTCCTGCTAGCAGGTCATGGGGTGTGATGCTTGCCCTTGCTTCAGCAGTGGTGACACAGCATCCACAGCCCTGTGCCCAGTTTTGGGCTTCCCAGCCCAGRAGAGACCATTCTAATCTGCAATGAATGGGTCTCTATCCCATCCTTATTTCTGAAGTAGACACTAGAAATGAAGATACTTGAAACAGCATGGAAAAATTCCTTCAATTCCTTCCCTCTACATAAAGAAAAACATTACTATGTCACGTAACGGAATTAATAGTCTAAGGGAGAAAGCATAGAAGAAAATGTAATTTTAACCAGTGTTCTCCAGAACCTTATCTTTATGTTTCTCAAGCTTTGACAAGCCAGTGACTGTCACACAACATTCTGCTTACAGACAGGATTAATCATTTCCTCCAGTAGCTCATTCCAGAYAGATCTCAGAGGCAGCAGCCTCCCACCACTGACATTTAATTAGGTCAGCCTGGGGCTGATTCTTTCATGAGAATGCACTGAGAGAGGCAGGAGCAGAACATGGCCCTCAACAAGCTGAGAACAAGGCCCAGGTTTAGAGAAATGGCTTCTGTGTTGTCAGCCCTACTGCATTCAGTTTGCTGCCAGACAGCCTGACTCTGACCCAGATTAATCATTGTACATGTGCATGTGGTCATGCACAGCAAGTGTGAATATGTAGCAGCTGTCTGATGACCCTCTTTGGCAGATGGTATTAGCCTTCACAGGCTGATGCATGACATTCCCACATTTKTTGAAATATATTGCTCTCATAGTTTTTGGTGAAGCTTGTCAGGTGCCGTTCAGTACAGACGTACATTGAAATTCACAGGATTAAAATTGCTTGTATATCTATGACTTCTAAACAAGACCATGAAAACTGCTTCTGTGCTGAATATAATCTACAGTTCTCTTTACAGAATAGTTCAATAGGCACAATGTAGAGTTCCTGTGTTTTCAAGAGCCACTGATGCAAAGCTAAACCAGTCAACATCATTTAACACCATGTTTGTGCTCTTTTATAATAAAAATGTCTTTAAYACCATTGATAAAGCTGAAGTGATGCTATTTGACACCCACTAATATGGACATTCCTTTCTTCCATGATTAAACTTTTCTAGTTAATTTCTACTCATGTATAATAAGGCTTATCCTTGCCAYTCATCCATACAGTGAAAACCTTACCCTGAATGGGACCTGAAGCTTGTGTTCCAACATCTTTGAAATAACCTTTCTGACAGTGATTCAGCATGGCAATGTAACTTCCCAGATTTATTTGATCTGTATCTTTGGAGCAAACAGTTAAGCTGCCTGTCTCAGAAAAAAAATAAAGCACTTGAACTCTTGCCTTGGTCCTATTTTAGAGTTCTGTTTGCATGTTTGTTTTAGCATCTTCTGGGAACATTCTGTCTCCTCGAGGGYTATTCTACCAACATAGAAACACAATTTGATTGAGTTTTTTTCCATCRGCTTTGTCAACTTGATTTTGTCTTAAATACGCAAAATGCAAGGATATAAATTATGCTTGGCATGATATACATATATGGCCATAAATAGAAAATCTCAGCAACAKCCATACTGCCACTATATGTGAATACAGAATTTGGCTGTGAAACAGAATATCAGCCAGAGATTTTTAAGAAAAGCTGAAAGATGACCAGTTTCTGCCTCACAAATAATTTTCTCCAAACTACCTAAATACCTGCGAGACATAATGACTAAGTGCAAGATCACATTTTTATGGACTTCTCACTTCTGTGTGTTTGAGTGTTAACCATGCCTCATTGAACTTAATGGCATTTTGCCTTCTTAAATTACTGCTACAGGAAAGCAAAGAGAGCAGTTCTTTGGGTTTTGATAATTTGATCGGTAGGCTAAAAGTCAATTTAAAGCAATTTCAGTGAGCTGTAGCATTATCAGAGTAGCATTTCACAGTAGTGTACATTATCAAAGTAGTATTTCTTTAAAGTGTGATAGAAATTTGTCTTTATTGACATGAGCACTGCAAATGTCTGCCAGAATTAAAATCATTGTTCTGCATACATTAACATATTTGTCACATTGCAGAATAATGTAAAACCTCACTGTAGAGTGAGTCAGTTGTACACACACAGGAGAAATTAATTTATTACCAAAGGCTTAAACTTTAGTCAAGAGGCTGCTTGTGACAACCAAAATGGGACAGAAGTACAATAGGATTGATTGAAGAATGGGGCAAGCTATAATTCAGACTACTGTAGCATGTTTACATTGGATGTTCTCAGCTGCCATCCTCGGGATAATCTCAGTTGTAGCCAGTCTGTCAATATGAGACATTTGCTCTGCAGCTATGCCAGCCTCAGAGGCTGATTTTCTGCACCAGCCAGAATGTCCATACTGCACTGACACCACTGCACCAGGAATTACAGAATTTTAACCACTTGTTTTCTCATTGCTGAACAGCCCTTAGTAATGTTAATCCTGGAGTAATTTTAAAAAATTGAAAAGGAGAAAATATTTCATAGAATCATAGAATCACAGAATATCCTGAATTGAAGGGACTCACAAGGATTATCAAAGTCCCGCTCTTGGCTCTGCACAGGACAGCCACAATAATCACACCATGTGCCTGAGAGCATTGTCCAAATGCTTCTTGAACTCTGGCAGGCTTGATGCTGTGACCACTTCCCTGGGGAGCCTATTCCAGTGCCCAGCCACCCTCTGGGTGAAGAAGATTTTCCTAGAATCCAAACTAAACCGCCCCTGACACAGCTTTAGGCCATTCCCTTAGGTCCTGTCACTGGTAACCACAGAGCAGAGATCAGTGCCTGCTCCTCCTCTTCCCAATATGAGGATTTTAAAAACTGCAGTGAGGTCTTCCCTCAGTCTCTTCTTTTCCAGGCTGAACAGACCAAGTGACCCCAGCTGCTCCTCATACAGCTTCTCCCCAGTTTAGCCATTCCCTTTCTACTGTGGTGAAGGAAGTGGCTGCAGCAAGCTCAGCATACGACGTCTTCCTTTGGGTGACAGAGAATATTCTGTGTGAGGTAATGGTAAATTAGGATGGGACAGAAAGCTGTAGTATTTCACAGGTAACAAATTGCCTTTGAGACAAAGCCCAGCTGGCTCTCAGCTGGTGATCCTCTGGCTCACACAACATCACAAACCTGATCAGTACAACATATCAAGAGCCAAAAGACAGCTATCCATGGAAGTAACAATGGGTGGGGTGGCAGTAAAAATGTGTACCCATGGAAAAAACAAGTCAGAGTAGCAGCTGCCATTGTAAGTTTTGGGGAAGAGGAAAAGGGTGTTTAAAACATATACAGCTCTTTTAAACAGTCACCAAGACTCTAAATATGGTAAAAATATGTGAAGTGGAAGTAGCAAAAAATGAGCACCTCAGAATACAATGCATCTTAGGCCTCTGTGAGCAACAACAATAACAACAACACCCCAAATAATAAAAATCTATTTAGTAAATATATTTGTGTTAAGACATTTTATTTAAAAATAAATGTCCTAGACATAGGAGAAATTCTGTGGTAAGAAATCTGTTGATAAAATAACATTGCAAGGGATTTAGATCCAGCATATGAGCTTCAATTTGGCTTACCAGCAAATAGGCTTGTCTTCTCTTCTGTTTTACTAGATAACATGAGTGAAAGACCCATGTTTGTTCACCTAGTTATTCTCTTGGTGGAAATAAGCCAGTCACACTTCTCTTACCTCTGAAGGTCTGAGGACTGAAGCATATGACAAAAACAGCTGTTCTCCAGTCCTCTCTTCTCATAGTTTTTTCCTGGCAGAACATCTAATTAAGTTTTGCTTGGATGCAGTTTATGTGGTATTAAGTAAACAAACCCATGTATTTACTGAAGCAAAAGAAATTTCCCATTGTCTGGCTGGATCCTACTGAAACCACAGCCTGGAGCCACTGCTATATCCCATGTAAAACTGCAGGGAAATAAACATCTGAGGCCTGTTGGATGATGGAACTAACACTAAGAAGTACCTATACTTAGCCAAAAAAACCACAATATACTGGAAATGTAGATAAGAAAAATGGACTCTCTTTGGACCCAAGTACTCACTAAAGGGAAGGTGACTACATCATCATTAAAATAAGTGTCCTGTGGTTATTTCTGTGTTTACTAGGACAATTAATTGCAGTGTCTCTCTCATTAAACCAATGGCCCAGATGTTTTGAAAAAAAACAGAAAAGCTCTAAAGCAGGCAATAGAACATACTCTAGCTGAAAGGCATCAGTTTATTGCTAACACAGTGAAAAAGGCCTATTCTAGAGCCAATATGACCATCCCACAATTTGRTATGCTGCTATCTGGCATTCTCATCAAGAAGAAGAAAGATTAACTAAAGAAAAAAGCCTGTTGCATTGCAATGGTATATTGATCGTAAAATCTGAGGTCTGTGTTTTCCCCCTTCAAAGTCTCATGTAATTAAGTCTTTGCAAGCATGCAGAGAAATAACAACAACAACAA
>CADDXX010000534.1:0-199008 GCA_902810485.1 Alauda arvensis
AAGTGCACATATCCTGTGCTGATCAGTGAAATGAAAAAAAAAAAAAAAAAAAAAGTCTGCATGTGAAAAAGAAATATTTGTTGAGCAAACCAAAACCAAGCCCTGTCCATACTTGAATCAGGGGAGTCCTAGAAGAAAATCTTGGGAAAAGGCAACTGCAAGGGGAATATAACATGGCAGGAAGAGGGTTAATGAGCAGCAACCATTCACTCTTTTCAAAGAAGAACTATGATGTCTCTTGAGACAACTAAAGAAAACACTTTTCTTAGTGACCAGGTGTAATGATGCCAACTCTTCCATGGGATCTGTGGAGGTCAAAACCACTCTCAGGTTACAGCAATTGTGAAATCTAACACACACAACATGGTCCCTTAAACACTGGCTGCTGCAAGCTGAGGGGTTTCATCCCTGCTGGGCTCTCTTGTGTGTAACAGACATTTCCTAGCTGCTCACTGCTGCTGCTGCCAGGGACAGGTCCCCAGCCTGGGTGACACTGTGGCTCATCTGCTGCTGCCATCCTGTGCCCTGTCCATCAGTACAGAGATATCCCACAGCCATGGCATCAGAACCATGCCCAGAACCATTCACTCTTCAATGTTTATTATTGCGGCCCGTATCAGATTTTCTCACTTGAGTTCCCAAGTTATGGAAGGTGGATGCAGCACTGCCTGAGGAAGCAAACAATCAAACAATCCTGAACCTCTGAAAAATCTCAGGGTAAATGCATTCAGGAATACTTTGGCTTTCACCTTCTCAAGCAAAGAAATTGATATTTTGTGGATAATAAACTTAGTAGCAGAGTTGGTGTTTATATGGGAACATATCCATGCAAATGTTAGAAGTGACAAATCCATATTACTTTTAACATTTTCAGCTATTTAGTCAGTAGCTATTTTCCTCCTTTTTTTTTTTCTTAATTTTAACACTGAATTGTTAGATTCACTCTCCAGTGCAAAATGTTAAAAGAAAGCCTTATGATCAATATGACATTTTTTCAATAGCAAAATTGTTTGGTTACATCTAATCAAAATCACATAATGTTCCTGTTATTAGATATCATATTGATATTTTTGCATTTAAAATGTCTAAGCATGGTACAGTTCCTAATTTCTTTCCAAAGATATATATCCTAGGCAGAATAACATGAATAGGATGAAAGAATTGATTGAGAACTTAAATGATATTGGCTGTGTGCACCTTCAAGGCTTTGGCAAAAAACTACATACTACCCCAGTCAAAGATTAGGTAAATGAAGCACATACTGATTTTAGGGGCTCTAGGGTTGATAAGACTATTGAAGCAATCAGAGATCTCAAGAAACCTAGATTAGGTGTTGGAGATTCCCAATTAAGAGAGGAGGTGAATGTTCCTTCTCTTGAGAATAAGGGTACATTGCAGAAGAGCACATTATTCCGTCCCTTACTGGATTTTCTCCAGGTACCAGAATGGTTCATGGGTCTCTGAACAGCTGGGACTGGTCTGATTCATTTACTTTCACAAGTTCCTCATATTCTCTCAGTGGGGTGTTTTTTGTACATTAAATTTCAGGAAGAAGAATGTAAATACAACTTGATACATGTCATATGTCTTTACAATGACAAGAAGATGTGCATTTACAGAGTGGCTGTGAGAATCTGAGTTTGGTTCCAATAATTATACCTGCACCCATGAAGGAGAAGTTATAATAATACAGTAGAGCTTTCCATCCTGTTTTCTAAGAAAAATAGGCAGCAGGTTGACATAAAGCTTGTAAATTCTTGGGAAATATTTTTTGCATATGTTGTCCAAGCAACAATGGCAGTGTACTGCTAAACATGCTCCTGCTGTGTAATGTGAGTTTCTGCCTGGGTTCATAACAAATTTTCACAAATGACAGGAAATAACTTGTTTTTCTTGGTATTGCTGAAATATGCAATTGGCTGTACTGAAGAGAGTATTATTTTACTCATCTGTACTAGGGAGGCTTAGAGTGGTTTCTGTATAATTTAGTTCTTAACAGTTCCATGAGTGGCAGCAGTGTGAAGCTGTAACAGCCTTTCAGCTCTGTGTTTTGTACTGCAGTGAAGCATCTCTGCCTTTTGTTGTGAAATTTTAAAACCTATTTAGTGATTTGGGACTACAAGCACATAATGGATCTGAAACTCTTTAGGTGGTCAAAAGGGAACAGTGCACATTCAGATGCCAGCCTCAGCCTCAGCCTCCCCTCAGGAGAGCTGGTTTCTTGTGGGTGTTTGTGCAGTGTGTTCAAGGGTGGAGCTAGACCCTGAGATGGGATCCCTTAGCACAGGGTTAATGGAGGTCTTGACAGATAAATATTTTCAAGGGATGCCTCAGACTTGCTGCATTCTGTTCCCAGCCTTTGACATTTTCTCCTGTCACTTACCAGCCAGACTGTGTCATGGTGGTTGGTGTATTTTAACCAGATATTTTAAATTAGACTGCTGAAGCCATATTTCAATTTGGAAGTCTGCACTGTGTTTCTGAGATGCTTGGATGTTTCTGAAAATTCTCAGTCCCTATTCTGTGATGAGCTGTAGCCTGACAAAAGTATCTCATAAAACTGTGATATTATTCTTTAATGTTACTCACAAACTTCAGTGCCTCTCTTCCTTGCATTTTAAATTCCTACCATTTTTATTTGATTTCAAATAAAAAAGCCCATTAGTAATAATGGTCCTTTGAAACATTCAGCTTCAGATTTCACCCAGCTACAGTCTGGACTTGTTAGGCATTTTGAGCAGTGCTGAATAACAGGCACAGTGCATTTCTCAGTGTCAAATGTCTCATCTGATAGGGCTCACAAGAGAAGGAATAGGGATGAGTGAAATTATTTTAACTCAATTACTCTTAAGGACAGAATCAATACAAATATCCTTTTTTGCTGAGGCAACAAGATAGAGAGTGACCCTCCCCCTCCCAAATCTTTGCTGTAATTTTGAGCTTTTTTTCTTTAATGTTTGTTTGACCAAAAGATTGAGATGTGTCACTGTTGACTGGGACCATTAAGCCATGAAAGTGACTTGAAAACAAAGCATCCATGCTTCTGCCAATGTAAAACAGAGATCTGGTTTGGCTGACTTGCAGCCTAGTCTATAGTAAATATAGTATATAGAGAATATATAGTATATGTAGTGTGTATATATATGTAGGGTTATAGATAGATAGAGAGAGAGAGAGAGAGAGAGAGAGAGAGAGATAGAGAGATAGAGAGATAGAGAGATAGATAGATAGATAGATAGATAGATAGATAGATAGATAGATAGATAGATAGAAAGAATACCTCTGGGGACTTGGGAAGTTGAGAGATTTACTACAACAAAAAGAGGGAAAAAGGATTTAAAAAACCCTAGGTAACTTTGGTTGCAGAAATCAGGGAGAAAACCTTAGCCCCAATAAAAGCAGTGACTCCTGTGAAGTCAGGCCTTCATCCTTCACACTCCTTGTGCAAAACATGCCCAGGGGCAGCTCTCCAGGGCTTTTCCCAGGCACTCACCCTTGGGCATCTGGAGCAGTCTGAACCTGTGCTCTGGGCTGGTTTCAGGCACGTTCACTCTTCTCACAAGGGGACAAAAATCCCCATTAATACTCTGTTGAAAAAACCCAGGTAGTATTTTCATACATAAGCACAGAATTCTGTATATATTCTTAAAGGCGTTTTTTCTTTCTTTGAATTTTTATAAATGAAAGGGAAATGCTCTCAGACTCCCCTCTCAAAGGATCTACATCTACATCTCTTCAGATCAGCTTTCATCTCTCAGCTGTATATGCCATGTCATACTTGTGACACAGCAAGGTATTGGTGTGACACATGGTAGAGCAATGTGTCAGCAGGGGAATCTGAGCAAATGTCTGTAGAAATATTTCATACTTCATGGAGGTACAAAAAAGAGAAGGGTGTAGAATAAACTCCTTTCTGTCCAGATAGATTGCTGTTCAAATAATGGACTTCATCTGGGTAGATGAATTCAGCTCAAGTGAGTATTTATGTCTGTGATGTAAGAAGTGAGCAGCTGCATTAGGAAACAAACCCATCTGGATAGGGGCTTGAGGAATGAGCCAGGCTGGGGCACTCAGTGTGCCACTCCTGGGGCATTGACTCCTCCTTCCCCCATCGCTGATATTCAATTAAAACCCTAAGGGTAGGGCTGCAATTAGTGCTGGGCTGGGGGAAGCCTGAGCCCTTGTGACTGATGTAACATTGTCCATTTGAAAATCAACCACATAAACCCACAGTATTTTTTAGTTCTACAGATTAGCTACAAATCCAAGCTCTCACATCCTTTCTGATTTACTTATTCAAAGATCATTGCTAACCAAATATCTAATTCTGTTAGGGTTGATGTGGCTTGCAGAAGACAGAGTCTTTAGATTGATGAATCAAATGAAATGGGTGGATGTTCAATCAGGTAGGCAGTGTCTGATGCTAGTCAGACAATGTCTGCAGCTCTTTGATTTTACAACTTTTTATTCAAATTGTGGTGAGACTAATGATACTAATTTTATAATTGAAGTGAGTTTGCTCTAGCATCATTTGTATGAGTGGCTTGCCATCTATAGTGGTAATTAGTGTTTTCTTCTTTTTTGATTTGGTGTTTATTTTGGTCTTAAATCTATTTTCACATCATCACTTCAGCACACTATTCATATGTTTGAAGTAACTGCCTTTTTAGCTCTCAGATTGCTTCCCATGCATCAGTGTCAAATGTGCTTAAAGAGCAGGACATGCAGCATGACAGGAGATTACTGATTGTAGTGTCCTTTGTGAAAGCAGCAAATCCTCCTGACCCCCCTGACATCCCTCTGCAACCCTGTGATTTAGTCTTTGACCTTTCTGTACTTCCCTTCATCCCCCCCAAAAGCAAAACTGCTACCAAAACTGCTGATGGTGTATGATACAGTTCTCTAACCTCCAGATATCTCACAGGGTTAGCTTGAAATTGCTTGACATTTAAAATTATTCCTTATTTAACTTTATAAAATCAGCAGGTATAAACTGAATAACAAAATTATTCCTTTAGTGCTACTGACCACAGAACATGTACCTGAAAAAACTCTTCATGTGTTTGTCTATATAGAAATGAAAAAGATATTGATCCCTTTGAAAATTAAACCCCATGCCCTGATAATGGCCATTCTGTCATCAGTATTGTCTTTCTTTAGGTAGAAAAGATATAAGAAAGAAAATCCAATGAAAGTGGACCTAACTCTTGAGTCTAATGGAGACGTGAATTTGTATAGTCATGGCAGTATCAGGCTCAAAGTGTTTTATTTCATAGTGTTGTCTGGTGGCTACATTTGGAAATAGTTTTTGAAGGATTACAGAGAATTGTAAGGACTTATGTAAAGTTGCCTTCTTTGATAACTGCATCACTGCAAGGTAAAATGTGAGAGTGATTTTCTTGGATTGCTCCTTGTACATGGTGTTAGCAGCATGGCAGTTGCACATGAGACATTTTTCATGAAATAAAAATTTAATTGCAGTTTCAATACTGTATTTATGAGGAAATTCTAAGGGCCAAAGCCCAAAATTGCAGACTTCTTTATGAAGAATCAAATAACTCACCAAAAATTTTAAAAGGACTGTATATTTCCAAACTGGCAGAACCAGAACCACAGAAATGAAAAGTTTAAAGACAACAATAGGAAAATATATATTGGCTTCCTGCTAATATCCATTCCAAACCAGTGAAGGATAAACTAAGTTRAATGAACTCATGTTGACGTGTCAGGTTATGCAATGACTTGAGACAAAATAAAATCTAATTCTGTGATGACATTGTAGCCTCCTGTCACAGCTGAAGATAACAATCATCTTATCTAAAAGTATTTGATGGGTCTGGTCCTGAATGGGGAAATTGCTTGAGACATGAAAATTGAACACACAACCGTGAAGGGAGACCTCATGACACTTTACAAGCTGAAAGACTGTTTATTCTCCAAATGTAAGCCTTGTTGGTGGGAATTTGAAAACGTCCTCATAGGGCAGTTGCTTCATTTGCAGACACTTTGGGTTTGAAATGTCATCTTTCTTGTGATTATCTGTCAAGGATATATGAGCTTAGAATAAAAAACTGTGTTCACTGATCTGTATTCCCAGTGAATCTGATTTGTTTGTTGAAAAGAGTAAAAACTCATCCAACCCAGATGTAAGACAGGCTTTCCTTTATTGCCTCTGGGAGACATCCTGTAGTCTGCAATCATATTTCTTCAAAACAGCAGATATCCATGTTTTTGACCTGAATAATTAGATGAATAAATTCTCACAAACATAACTGCTATGCTATTCTCAAATTAATTTCTTAAAATTATGTTGAGATGTAGTTTAGTTTATAAATTGGCATGAAAGACTTTGAAAGAGAACACAGGGATCTCACAGTCATATTGGTGTGAACCTGGCTCTGCCCCTAAACTATTAAAATATGCCTGGATTTTGCCCTTTGGGTTTTGGAAACTTTTTTATTTATTTCTTTTTAAAGACAAAAGCTGCAAATGGTTTTGTTTTATCTCTGTCAGCCAACTTCAGGAGGTAAATATTCAGAATGGCATACGCGGATTTAGATTATTGATTCTTTCTAGCTAAATTGTGAGGTTAAATTCCCCAGGTGGTGAATGGCCTCCAAGGATTTTTCCTTCTACTGCATCATTAACATTGTTCAGAACTAGAAATTTTCTCTGAGTTGGAAATATCATACAAGTAATAAATACTCAGGGTATTTCCAGCTTTGATGTCCTTCTCTTCTTCTTTCATTCATAGTGACACCTATCCCAGAGAAAGAAAGATTACACTAGAGGTTTAATGAGAGTGATGCATCTAATACTTACAACATTCTCCAAACAAACATCCTCATGGACAGATCTAGCTGCTAGGTACTGCCTTGGTTTCTACCTTTGTTTTAGCAGACCTTGATCAATAGCAGGACAGTTGCCAATCTATTAGATTTTGTCAACTATTGCAGTTCAGACTGCAGTATTGTAAAACAATGTTTGGATGGATCCTCCTTACTGTCTGTCACAGAGGAGCAAAAAAGCCCTCTTAGAGAGAGAGGTGAAACTTCAAGGTTTATATCTCGCATAGGGAAAATACCAAGGCTAATTTTAATGCTGAAATATGTAAGAAAAAACTCAATCATAGTAGAAGGCAGTACAACTTGCACATCCAATATCTCCAACACCCCCATGTGACCATTCATCATTCTTCCTGATTAACAGCCTAGACAGTTGATACCAGCTAATATTAGAAGCTCATTCATCTATTAATGTTTTCTTCAATTTTATTTAATTGCAGAACATATTACACCAAAAGAGAGTGTACAAACTCACAGGCTTATTTTAAAACAAACAACATTAAAATGCAGCAATTAATGTAGAAAGTTGTTTTCAACCATGCCTTTCTGAATTTCTTTAAAGGGTTTGAAAACATTACTGAGCTCAGTGTTACTAGCTATAAATAATAATTTATACCACATTTAATGCTAAGCAAAAATTCAGCTGAACTTCAGAAATCATCCAGGAATCTTGTAAACTCCAGGGTAAGGCAGCCCCTCTGGCACAGGCTAGATCTGCACTTTTCAAGCTGCCTGTAACACATCTCCCTCCCAAAGCATGACGGCTTCTGCACCTCTTCTATGAGCATCTTCCTCCAGGGAATGAAAATTTGGGGATGAATTGTGGACCAGGTGAAGGAAGCAGCAAGGGCAGAAGTGATGGGGCCAGAGATGGGAGTAGCACACAGAGTCAGCACAGAAGGGATCTGCTGGATTTTGGGAACCTTTGAGAAACCATAGGTGCACAGGAGCACAGAATGAATTAGGTTAGAAGGGACCTCAACTTTCACTGGATCAGGTTGCTCAAAGCATCATCCAGCCTGACTTTAACACCTCTAATGATGGGGCATCTGTGGCTTCTCTTCCAGTGTCTTACTGCCCCTATAGTGCCTGGGGTCCCTGGGACCAGGGTGGTCACCTGGCCCAAGAGACCTGCTAGGACACAGCTGTAAATCCAGTGGAAGCCAAAGCCATGACAGCAAAGCCTTCTCATAGTTGTTACTTCCTCCTTCCACAGATTTACTGTCTTGGGAATGTTTTTTCCCCCTCCGTTTCAATGGAAACTTGTCAGTGGGCTTCTCCTAGACCTGGTCATGAACAGGAAAGGCTGTGTAGAAAGTATGTAGTCCTTAGAGAAGCACTGGGRAAAAGTAATATATTTGCTCATGGCAAATTTACACAGGAGCTGGCTTTCTACCAATSCTAGTGCAGGTTTGATCATCCCTTTGACAATAAAAAATTGTAAATGTAAGAGGAATTTATACAGGCAGAATGTAATGACCTTAGATATGAGCAAAATCCTGGCCTCAAGGAAGACAGTGGAAGCTTTGCCATTGATCTCAGTGGAGACAGGATTATACTTGTATTTTGTCAAGATTCTATCATTAACATTATTGGTTTTAAAGTGCCATTGGATATTTAATTGCATCTAGTGTGAGAGCTTTTATTGTATGACTAAAAAAGAAGGAAAAATATCATTAGGCTGAGAGTTCTGTCAAGGCTGACTAGTTATATTCAACATGTGCTTAAGAGGTAAATCCTCTGGGAGAGGGTTATTTAATAATGTTTAGAAAGTATTATCTTTCAGAAAATCTAGCTGCTACAAAATTCTCCAGCAAATCCTTGCAACACTGTATCCAGAATAGTTTTGTTTTCACTGAGCACAAAAGTCTTAGATGAAGAGAGCCAAGTCAAAGAAAAGCATCTCAAATTTATTGGCATAACATTGTATTTAAAGCCTGATCTGAYAAACCACTTAACTGTATTTTTAACTTCAAGCATGCTAATTGTCTTTGCAACTTTATTCCTGGCTGAAAGGAATATTTAGGCAGTTGAAAACCCCTCCTGATTTCCAAGAATAATGGTCTCTTAGCATGCCATCTTTCATTAGAATGAGATGTATAAAGAAATGGAACGGAAGTGGGAAAAGAAAACTGGAGGACTTCAGCTCATAAAGTGAAAATATGATCAGAAAAGTGCTGGACTTGTATTATTCATGGATAAAACACAATTAAAAAGTGACATTTAAACAGAGATGTACTTTTGTCCACTGTAAATATTTGTACATCTTGGGTAACTAGAACCACAAGGGGAAATATAATTAGCAAGGACCATCTGGATAGTATGTCAGGAAGACCAAAGGATTGTTATTTTCTCTTTTTTCATCTCCTCACAGATTAAGTTTCAGTCACCTGCTTCTCACCACTTAACCCAACTCATTTCACTTCATTCCTCAAGGCTTTGTTCTTGTTCTCCTAGTAAAGAAACAGAAAAGTTGTGGCTGGGAGCCTGACAATAGCATTCTTCATGTGGCCTTAACATTTGATGTTCAATCATATACAAAACCCTGATGCAGCACTTGGAGGCTTTGCCAGCTTTGGAGAAAGCCACAACGATTAGGCATCAAACCTCACATTTTGTCCTTTCTTCTTTTATAGAAAAATGTGCATTTAAAAAAAGTCATTGTCTGTCAAAATATAGGTAGACAGAGAAAGGACTTGTTTACAGTGGAGGGACTCAGAAACAGCTGTTTTGAAATCCTGCACAAAGATGTTGGCTTCTCTGCTGTTAGGTACAAGGACAATAAGGTACAATATAAATTTTTTCCTATTAAATTCCTTAAATGTTGTTGTTAGCTATCACATTTATGAACTCCTCTTATTCCCACACATCAAGGTGTTCTTTTTGACAGCATGTTTAACTCTAAGAAGCTCCGCATGCATTCTCTTTATGTTGCTTTGAAAGTAATTACTGGGCATATAATGAGTTCTCCTTTATGTCTCTAAGCAGATGGGTTCCTATTATCAGGTTTTCAGAACAAACTGATTGTATAAAGGTGTTTGTCACAACTCATTTCAGGAGTCAAGGAGGTAAATAACCTCATTTTTTAATGATCGAGGAAAATAAGAGAAATTCATTATCTTACCCTTATTTTCTGTAACTGATTTTTTACCCTGCTAGAAAGAAGGTAAGATTGCATTGCTCTGAAAGCTGGAAGGGAAAAGACACACAATTTAAAATAAGCTTATGCTTGGTCAGTCTTTGGAGCTTGCAGAGGCAGCAGTTCAAGAACAGAAAAAAAATTCAAATATTCAAAAGTCATCATTGACTTAGTTACCTAAGTTCTGACTRCAAAACATATGCTAACAATATTTATGTCTGCTATGGTCCAAAGTTATGCCTGTTAAAATGTAACTAATCTCAGTAGAATTGTAGCAGTGATGTGCACAACTCAATGAGTTTTCTCCTGGGAAAACTCGCACAGTTTTGTAAGTATTAGTTGGTGTGTTGATCAGTGATTATACTGATAACTTTAGATATTTACTGACTGATTTGGGTAGTACTCTGCAGAGCTGACAGGTAGGAGAAGGCTGAGTGGCTTTGGCAGCCTTCTCTTCCAAAGGAGAACCTTGGCTGCCTAGAAATGGCACAACTTTAGACAAGGCAATTTAAAGATCAATCTAGTTGTACTGATGCAATCTGCTAATGCATGTACATTTAAATTAGCTAATGACACAGGCAACATTACAATCGATTTGAGTGTGTCTACATTAGGCTTAGCCATGGTTCAAGATAGATCTAAGTTAAAATAAGATCAATTGTATTTAAAATCCTGCAGCTTTCCTGCGTGGACAAAGCCTGCCCCCACTGCRAAGTTGGCAGCATTTTAACAAGCTCTAGGAAGACTATTTTAGCTTATTTTAAATTTTTCTCCTCACTAAGTTTGTTTGGTCTGTTAAAGTACAGTGTGGTCAGTTGTGTGATCCAAGAGAGCCTGTAAAAACAGAATAAAAGTAGGGTTCAAAAATCTTCATTCAGACCTTTAACTTGGTCTGACTTTCAAATACCCCTCTCTGGGTGACCTCAGTAAGGACTGGGAGCATTCAGTGCTTGTAAAGACCCAAATAACTCTCAAACCAGACCATTAATTTAGGGGTTTAGCTTTGTATTTAAGAGGTCATTCTGTGTTCTGTTTTAAGATGTTTTGGATGCAGGATTAATTACATTTTCTGTTTTCTTTAATTCTATTCCTTTACAGATGATCACCCTTCCATTTTACACCAATAATTTAGCAAGTCTTAAAAAAAGAGTTCTAAATATATTCTCCAAATTTTATTTCTTCTGGCATTTGATACACATGGAAGCCAAACAATGCACAGTTTAGCAAGCTGTATATTTTTGTGCAGTCATTCTCAGCTGCAGTCATCACTTGGCTGACAACCATCTGTGTCAACCTGCTTTTTCCTTCCCGCTTTGCTCAGCTGAAATGAAAATAAATTGACAGAAACAACTTCTGCAGGGAAAGTGCAAAAAGTTAATAGAGTGGTGGGCATCTCTCTTCATCTTTAAGCACATCTTTCTATGTTAAGTTTCACTTGTGTTCAAAATTTAAATGCTATTTATTTTAAATGGAAGAAGGAAAAGCTTGAAAGAAGGAAAACACAGCTTCTTTGCTTGCAAGGCAAAAAGCTATTACCAGCCCAAGTGGTCAGGCAGAACACAACATCTTGACTGTTGAGCAGCACAGGGTGAGGGCTGTGGAGGCTGCCACAGGTGCTGTCCCAGTACTGGCAATAGGAAAGGGCTTGGAGAACCAGACCAGCTTAAGAGATGCTTCATTTCTTTTCTGCATACACCAAGCTCTTCTCTGTGTTCCCCAGGCTCCTCTTTGCCTACTTTCACCTTCTACTCCAGGTTTCCTGATAAGGTTACTTATCTGTGAAGCCAGGGGTTGGAGAAAGGTGACACAAGAGAGRAGCTAAAAATGTTGCCTTGAGGCTTGAAATCAAGCCAGACGTTGGAATGTGGATTTGGTTTCAGAGGTGTTTTGTGAAGATAACTGARAAACTTTTTTTGTGATTTTGAGTCACAAAATATGTTATCCAACATTCTTTATAATTAGGTTCTAAGCTGACTACCTGTTTCTACCACAAATATTTTTTAAATCTTGTAGTTACTATTATAATCAGTACCTGTAAATCTCTTCAGTTTGAACCAGATAGGGATACCTGGAAATAATATTGTGCAGCAGTTAGCAGAGACTGTATCAGAAGGTGTTTGCATAAAAAAGCAGAACTGAGGTTGCACAGGATTCTGACTTTTTATTTGTCCAGCTACTGTAAGCCTGAAYTGTAATATTAATACACCTTCCCCCCCAATTAACATACATATTAATATGCAGGATTAATTTCTGTCCCTATTTAATTCAGTGGGAATTCAATTTCAGAGAATCAGAATTTGACATACTCCCATGTTTCTCTTCCATTTCCATCTATACTACAAGACAACACCTCTGCATTATCTACCTGAATTTTGCCAGTCTCACAGAGCCATGTCAAATCCCTGTCAAAACTCAGCATTGTTTAGGCACTGACTCATAGTTCACAGCAATGATTTTTCTCTTTCTATCAGAAAGAAAAATTGCCAATAAACATTACCTTAGTTTAAATCAGATGTTCAACACCAATTCAGAAGTGTGTTTAGGCTCTATTATAGTCATATAACCAGAACTAAGATTAGAAATGTATATGTTACAAATCCATATGGTTATGGCAGATTTCTGAGATGTGCTATAAATTGTTCTTTCAGCCTTAGAAAATTTCATCCTATTGAAGACATGAAAACTGTGGATTGAGGATACTTTACTACAGACTGACTTGTCCATCTCAGGSTCTTTTAACAAATTTTGTTTAAAGTTTATTTTTTGTGCTAAGAGCAATCCTGAGAAGTTTCAGCAGAGTTTGARTCATGAACAACAAAAGAAATCTGTGCACTGGAGTGCAGATCTCTCTAAGGCAGCTACCATTAAGCTAATAAAACATGGCAAGCCTAATCCAGCTATAATTCATGGAGGTCAAATGGCAGATGTGTGGGAGCTCGTGGCCAACCCCAACATTTCGTCAAAAGATGGAATAACCATCCAAGTCTGTGGCAGGTTTTATGGGCAAGGCTCAGGCCCAGTATAAACATAATTAAAAAGTGAAAGGAGTAAAATGTAAACCCAAGTCACTAAGCAGAAGCTCTTAATGTCTCTGCAAAAATCTATAAAATAATATTTTAACCTTATATTTTTAGGAGTTTAATGCATTGAGTCAAACTATGGYCTTTGCTGGCAATCCCCTTACAGATTTTTACACYTTTTTGTCTTCCTTGTAGTCACAGTATTCRTGCCATTTCTTAAAAACCACGAAGTCTGTGAGACAATCATGATAAAGATCTCTTTACAAATGRTGAATAACTGAGGAGACCTTCATGGAAGCATAAATCCCACCAGCACTGCCTCACCTTATAGTATTATATACCATATAATATTGTATTCCATATAATATGACTTTAGTAGGAACTGTAGTCACTCTGCACCCATCAYTCATATGATTACTGCATTTTACGGCTGGATGTGGATTTGATACAGAGGAAGAAAAGGGGAATTTTTTTGCCATTAGTGTTACTGGGCCAAAGACTTAGGTACATGGCAAAGGACTGTCTGCAGAGCCCTGCTTCACCCTGTGAACTTCAGGGTAAGTTAAGGGCCTCAGCTCCAGTCTGGCTCCTCAGCAGTGGTTGTATATTAAGCAAGTCAAATAATAAAGAAGATTGATAGAAACAAGCTTCTTTGCTGAAGAGTAATAGGCTGGAGCCAGCACTATTCTCACTTTTCACCATGGAGTGAGATTGCAAAAAGATGATGCTGTTTAGGAAAGAGTCCAACACATATAAACAATTTGTCACAAGCAAGAGACACTTTGACTGAAAGACTTGGTTGTGCTTTCACCCAGGAGGTCTAAGCCAAAGGCCTTCAGCAATCAAATATAGAACTAGTGTTTAGTCTGTTAGCACAATTTCAAGAGTCAACTGACTAATGAATGTCAATATGCAATTATGTGGGATGCCAACAGTCTGCAGCTCAGCTTGTGCTATTCACCTCTATRCTGTACTTATATAATAAATGAATGCAGAAAATCAGCTACCTATGAATATTAAAGAAACCCATAATGGCAGTGGCAAACTTTAGAAAAACAAGAAAATTTTGTGTTGGATTTTATTTCATTGTTGAAGTGTTTTCTTGTAGACCAATATTACTCAGCACAGGAAATAAGTACATACATCTTTAACACACTTAAAACTCTATTACCTGTGTCRTATTCTTGCATTAAAAATAGCTCTATTATTCATGGCAAACCTCTAAGAACCTGCATATCACAACTGCTGTGAGGGAAATCCCTGCTGTTGTATTTTGTGTTCAGCACATCTGGTTCACGTTTTTCTGGCATTGTGAAAAGATAACATCATAAGGGGGCTGAAAATGCACATGGCAGTGAAAATGCATTAAGATGACATTTACATAATTATTTCAAGAGCRTTCTCGGAAGCAAAACTGCAGGAAGGAAAGCAGGTCAAATGTTTAAAATATTGGAAGGGTAAAAAGGTCAGAACAGTTCTGTGCAGGTGGACTGTAATCCAGCAAAACATTTAAAACACATGCTGGAGAGGAAGCCACTTGCTGCTGAAAGCTTCAAAGAGCAGCTCCAAAGCACATCACCTCACTCCCATACAGCTTTTTGCCATAAAATAATTATGGAAATACCTCAGGGGAAAAATCTTTCATGTATTTTTTCTGCTTTTCCTTTCTCCTGGATTTTCTCATAAAATGTTATTATGATGTACTAACATAAATGATTTAGGAGGAAGTGGGAGTTTTTTCTGGAAATACATCTCTAAAAAACCCAAGTTTATCCATCGAAACCTCCTTATTGTCTTAATTTGGCTTCTTGAATGTTTGTTGCTCACTAATTCTTTAATTAGGTGGCAATGCTTTCTGCTGAAAATATTGTGAGAGCTGTGTAGGGGACCTTCTCAGCCRTAAATATTCATTTTAAAATGCCTTTTAAAGAAATGTAGTTATTATTGTGTCTGAATTTCATAGAATAAATATGATGCCAAGGCAGATGTAAATTCTTCAGTTATATCGAACAAAATAATGCAGTGGCCAATGTAAATGTCCCTTAACAAACAACAGGGATAAACAGAACAATTTATATGGCAATCAAATTAGCATTAACTAATTTGGTATATTCTTGAGCATGGAACTTGTTATGTTAACATCCATGTGATAACTGACTTCCAAAAATCATTTGATATGACATCAAACACATTTAAATGAAGACATTAAGATGCAACAGAATCATTAGTCACAGTAGCTACTTAAAAACTGCCTGGTTGTTCAGCYTTGAAGACTGAGCCTTGACCTGCATCATGAATTCAAACAAAATCTTGGGTGAGAGATTTCTGTTCTTTTGCTGTTCAGGGTAAAGGGGCAGTTAAGCTGATCTGTAGCTGCATGGGGAATGACATTTTGATAATACTTCACCCAACAGTGTATAATGAAAAGACAGATGTTAGAAGTGGAAGGAGGACAGATGCAGAGTGAAAACAAGGCATGCAAGACCCCTCAGGCAGCTGAGTGTTGGTCATGCAGTGCTGCTGCAGAGGAGGCCAGGAGTGGTCGTGCCTTCCACGGTGGAGCCCTGTGCCAGCCCACACAAGCCAAGACTTTTCTGTGTGTAATTAAATTTTCTCACAGAGCAGGCCCAAAGGCTTCTCAGTAGGCMAATGATAAGGATGTGCAGTGAATCTGCCTTTCATTTCAATGGTATCACTGGAGATACTCCTATAGAGAAGGGAGGTTCAGCTGGTGGTTGTTGTCTTGTAAGTGATTTATCCATATTGCAAAGGTGCTTTTATGAAGATGAAGACTGTGTATACAAATAATCTAAATTTGGAACATTACRAGCACCCAACAAGGAAAATGGGGTTTGTTTGTTTCATGTAGACAGGGATTCTAAATCTCTAAATTCAGCTTCTAAGCTCCAGTTTCRATCTGTTAGGTTCATCAAGGTTAATCTTGCTTAAAAGTGCACTAAGTCAGTAGGTTGGAAGAAGTTTTACATTTTCGTGTATTTTGCAATCAGGGAGAATAACAAGTGCCAATATTAATACAAGCATTTTTTTCTCTCTGCATACTGGTTGCTGCAGTTGTCACCTGACTGTTCAAATAATTTCAGGGACATTTGTCAGATACTGTTTCACTAATACATTTAGCTTCCTCCTCTTTTGTTTGTATGTTTGTTTTTGTTTTGTTATGTTTTGGAAATGAAAGTATGTGATCCTGCAATAATTATATAACAAGATTAGTTTTTATTTGATTATTTGGTGCTCTCTAGAAACAGTCATTTTTTTCAGTATGGATTGTGCACTCTGATTTCTCTGCATTTCCACTTAGAGGCTGTTCCTGCTTGCAGTGATGACTCACCAAATGCACACWGTGGTGTTATTTGCTGAAACAAGAATCCAGGATTTTTCTCTAGCTTTTAAAGAATTATTCTTCAGTTAAACCTTATTAATGGTTTTTAAATTACAGTATAAGTACCACATAATTTCAAACACATYTTATGCATGCTGTCCCTTATAGACTTTATGTAATATAAATAGTTTAGCTTTGGAATATTTAATTTGCTACTGGTTTTGTGTTTGTTTTTTATTTTTTTTAAGGTTATATAGATTGAAATTTCCATCATAATTAATCTAGGAAGATAATTAAGGGCATTGCCTGACATTCTTATTGCATTTTCTTCTGCACCAAAATCTGCTTGATAAATTTTTATGCCATTGTTGTGTCTTTTGCACCTGATTCAGCTCTCCCTTTTCAACCAYCTCTTCTCCAGCAATGTGCAGAACTGTGGCAGCAAACACTGCATGGGTCATTTGGAGTTTGTTATCTCCTGCTGCYTGACTGAGAGATTTTTCAGGTAATTTAACTGAGTGATCCAAGGGGAGAGTGAAGGAGCTCTGSGAAAAAAACACCTCCTGTCAGTGTCTGGCAAACATGCAGGGGACACTCTGCAAGGAAGCTGTGTAGGAGTGAGTATAAGGTAATGCCTAAAAGACAGAATAAAGGGCTAAGAACTGGTTTGATGCACATGCATCTAATGAGAGGAGATCAAGGATGATGGTTGGATGTTAACATGATGCAGGCAGCCYGAGAGTGGAAAAGGACAGGACTGGCTGCAGGGAGCTTTGGGCTGCCATACTGAGCCCTTGCACACTGCAGCCAGCTCTCCAGCCAGGTCATCCTGACAAAGTCTGGGTCCTTCCTAGGGCAATGCTGTAAGGCCCTAAACACTAAGAGTTCTGAACTTTTTWAAAGTATAATTCTAAATTTGTGATAATGGCACTGGTCCCTTGTCTCCCAAATCCAGGAACTTCTGCACAATTATTTTTGCTGGGTGCACTTCTTCAGTGCTCATGATACGTTGTTCAACTTAGGGGTGCATCAAAAGAATCTGATCCAACATAAATGCTTCATATTGAGGAGCATCCAGCATATGTCAAAGATGTAGACTTACCATGAAGTCAATACATTTTAGTTTAGTGTACCATGCAAATCCATCCCTTCACCTCTTTTTCTCCTTGAGGAAAAAAGTATTATTTGAAGGACCTTTATTCTTTAAGGAACTTCTGAGTCTTGGATTTTTCCAAACAAGAAAATCATCACAGAAGTGTTAAGAGAGTTCASAGAATTATCACTAAACCCTGTTCAGACAATTTAAGCACAAAAATATAGCCTCAAAAATTATGACCTGTCAGATTACAAGTGACTGAAAATCATAATAAAAATACTTTTACACAAATAAATGTAGGAGTTAATACCAATCATAATCAATAACTTCCAGTATAGGATCTGAGTTGTTCCTAAGTGTGTTTRGTGTGTATTTCATTGTGCAAGTGAAACCTGAAGTCACCGGGGCCTTTTGTATCTTTGAGTGACCCTGGCAGAATGGGAGYATTCAGTGAGTTGATCATGGAGCACAGATCCAGGCACATCCATGGCCATGGCTTTTCCTCCTTCAGCTGAGGAAGGAACCAATGGCAGGTAAACTGTTCTGCTTAGGGTGAAAAGGGATGAGATACCGAYAATATCAATAACATCATATGAAAAATTACTTACTGTACTTTCTGTTTTCTGACCCCTTGTTTATTTTCTATATCCCTTCCCAAAATCATACCTTCAGGCTTCTGATGGAAAGTTGCTAGGGTAACAGTTTGATACTTCATTGAAGAGCTGTCTCCCAAATCCCATCTCAGTATTCTTATGGCATCTGTTTTTATATTATTAAAACTTTCTGTATTTGCTCCAGAAAAGGGTATGAATTTAGTGCATTTAAAAGACATATAGAACAGGAGTATTATTTTTCTAGACACATTAAAAAAGGTATGAAGATTTTCCAGTTAAAGTAATTTTTGGGGAAAAAATAGGACCATTAAAATTATAATGTCTCCATACTTGTTTAGCTTGCCAGGGTGGTACACTTGGTAAAACTGAACTGGGAAATGTATGCAGGCTTCCTCCTGCCATGACAAAGTGAAAACAAGCTTTGTAGTAATTTATCTGTAGTCAGATATTCCTTTTATTTTGACATGAATGGAAACAAACTGTCCTGGATGCTTTCTGATTTTTGTTTTATTTTGTTTTGTTGGTTTTTTTTGCTACCATTTATTTCAGATGTCAGCAAAATAGAAAAAAATGGTTCCTTCTTTCAAACTCTAATCATCTTTCAGAATAATTCATACTAGAAAATTCTGATGGTGAATCTATTGCTTATTTCAAACACCTGAAGTATATATTGACAAGAAAAATAATCACATGATTAAATAATTTTTCTTCAGTGCTTTCAACATAAACCTTGCCCCACTCTGAAAGCATCCTTGTATTTCCAGCATCCTTAAAAAGGACTGTTCTATGAAGGATATGTGCACTGAGCTGTTTAAAGGATCTGTAGAAAATGTGAGGTGGAGGTTCAAATGTGTTTAATTACAGTCAGTCTCAAGAAAAAAGACTCGAGAGAAAGTCTATGCTCTTCTTGAAAGCATCAGAATTGCAATTGCTTTTATTTCCCCAGCTCAGTAGGTAGCATGATCTCTGATAAGCCTCTGGTTATTATTTACCATGCTGGTAAATCAAAATTGCTTTAATTTAATTCTTTATATATATGGTGTCTTTACCTACTTAAGTTGAAAGTCTGTAAGGGGATATTTTTAATTTGYAAACAACATCTAATTATCAACTAAAGTTCTTACYTAGATAATCACCAGRAGGTTATAAAACTGTTGTGATATTCTTTAGAAATATAAATAAAGCAGAGAAAATGGCAACAAAGAAAAACAACTATGTTGTGCTTTATCAATAGTGTTTGGGCACCAAACATAATYGTGTTTATKGTCAAGACTAAAACTGGTGAGRAAACCAAAAACCAAACAGAAGCAGTATAAAAGGCACACTGAGACACCATGGCAATGCTCTGTTTAGTCTGACATCTTGACCCAAACAGAAGAGCTGCTGGGAATGCCTATATAAATAATTTAAAGGGATCTGTTATTCATGAGAAAAAAATTTATGGAAGTATTTCTATATGAAACATTGCTCAGCAGAAGGAAGGATTTAGAGGTATGGCTAGGGAAGTTCAGATGAAAATGCAAAGATATAGTGGGAGAGATGGAGCTACATACRGGAATCYTGAGGYTTTCTGTCCCTCTCACCTAACTCAGGACTCCCTCATGAGGGATATGAGAAGGGACACCCCACTGAGTGCCACTGGATCAAATGGAGAGAGAGGTTGACTGCAGGAGGAAAATTGAAGCTGAGGAGCATTGTGCTTGACAAGAAAGCAAGGGGGAAGGAGAAAGTGACAAAGAAGGAGCAAAGGAAAGCTATCCCCATCCATTGGAATAGCTGCTGGAAGGAGTCAGGAGAGACTCCCCAAGGCATGATGAGACAGAACAGGAGACACATCTGTAAGCAACTCTGTAGGTGGCTGCAGCTGAGATGGGAGATTTGTATAGTTTCTGGTTATTTGACAAGGTACATCTTAAAAATGATGTCTGGCAGACTCGAGTTATGAAACAGAAAGGTGAGTCATTTCCTGGCCACAAGGACACAAGCAATGAACACACCACTTCTCACAATTACAGCTGATGGCAGCCACAGCACCCACTCACAGAAGTGCCTCATYCTCCCAGCCCAGACTGCTAGACTGAAAACACACACAGGTGGTGCTGAGGGRGTTGAAAGCCCTGCTCCCCTCTCAGATGAATGGTATTTTTTTGAGGGTGAAAGGAAAAGTCATCTTTCTGGTGAATACTGAAGAATATTCCACAGTATCAGGACACCCAGGGAAAAGGGTCCTCCCTTCCCCTTGAGGACATTTGCTCTCCTCCCTTCTCCAGCTTTCTGTGGGAATTGCCTCARTACCTTGGGAGCTGGGAAGGATTGTGCACTTTAGAAAGAGCTGATGCTAAAGAGTTGTGCTGACCCAGACCTCAAAGGAAATGCTACAATCTGGGAAAAAGCTGAGGGGGGAATAAAAGCACTTCAGTTTGACTTTGAAGGTTAATATGATTAATGACATTATTTGGTTGGCTGTGTGTCAGGATGTTTCCTTCTCCTTATCCTTGCTGCATGAAGAGCAAAAAGCAGAAGAGGGATAGAAAAGTTGGGAAAGAGGTATTTTGCAAAGTGAAAAAAATTTCCCAAGGGTGATTCAAGCCTCTAATTAGCATAAACATCCAGACACCCTCCACTACTGGCTCTTCCCTTCAGCCTTAGTAACACAGAAATAACCCCTAACAACTGCTCTAGGCTAAAAACATAACTACAGTATTTTGTATAATGAAATTACTGAGAAGTAAACACACAATTTTTTTTTTTAACCAGGAAAACAATAAGGGGCATATWTAAATGCAGCATTGCAGTTAATGCAGCCCTTGTGATTGTTGCAATGCATTCTGCTTCAGGCCATGGACAGGTGCATTTTAACCCCAGAATTTCTGAGGTATCATCCTCAGATCTTAATTGCCTGCATCAAATCCTGGGAAAACCTGAAAGGGGTTTTTGAGGCTGCATTTTAAACTCTCTCTCCTATTCTCTCGTCTCCTCTGAGCAGTGGAAAATATTTTCCTATCAGTATTGGTTTCATCAAAACTGAGCTGCTAGTCTTGTTTTTGTGCAGATGAGAGTACGTGGCTGRTAGCTGTAAACACTCTTTTGACATCCTTAATAACTCTCTTTGTACTTTATTGCCTTTTCAGCCTGACAGGTGGCATCTCTACCAATATGATTGGCAGTGTGAGTGCAGGATTTGTGTGAGCTAATCATAAAGGGTATTTTCCTTCACTTTTGATGTTAAGTGTTTTGTGCTTTCTGTAAACAAATTTGTAGCTGTTTTTTTTTTTGTTGGCTTGTTTTTAATTTCCTTACTCTGTTTAGGAGAAAGCAACATCCATTAGATTCATGCTTCCTTTTCAGTTACATATTTGAGAAACAGAACARAATTGTGGTGGCTGATCTATGTGGACACAAAGCATCCTGAAGGTCACTGCACCAAAGGGCTTGCAATCTAAATCCCAGCTGTCAGAGAGTGACAACAGCAGTCTTTTTATCTGTAGGGATCAGCTTGCCATCCAGTCCCAAGTGCCTTATGTCACTGTAAAAATGCTAAGGGACATTTTAGAACTATTTTAAGGATACCTAAAAAATAATTCTGCTTCAGAAGAAGTTAATATATAACAGGATTCTATTTAGGGCTTTCCTTCTTTATTGATAAAAAGTAAAAAGAAATTCTCTCATTAGAGGCATAGTTATTTTTCCACATAATGTTGGAATTTTTTTCTCCTGATGTTTTGTAGCACACACAGCTGAGTGTGCTCTAGCAATGAGAAATACTTTGCAGGTATCTGGGCTGGCTGTTTGCATCAGCTCATGTCTCTTTCTATCTCTAAATTCAGCTCTTTCTATGAGACTTTCATAATGAGGCAAAAGGTATCTTTTGCTGTGATTAGGTCTGTCCCTCTGGTGTACTAGAAGGAGATGTGATGTACCTTTGGTACAATCCTTGCCATTTTCTGGAGGACTAGGGAGATTATTAAACTGATCAAGACACCTCAATAATAGTGGGATTAAGAAAGTATTAACCCTGCCCAAGGAAATTAATTGTTCACACTACTTGTTGGAGGTTTTCTGTTTGTTTGTTTATTTGTTTGTTTGCTTGTGGTTTTTTGGATTGGTTGGGTTGTTTTGTTTGGTTGGTTTTGGTTTTGGGTTCTGTTTTATTTTGTTTTCCTAATTTTACACTCCAGATATAAAAGCATGAAGAAATTATTTTTTCTTTTTCAAGGCAGCAGTAATGAAGTGGTAGCATAGAAGATTCTCATTAGTAGATATTCCATCTCTGTGCAATCTGAATTGCACTGGGACATCCTGGGTTAGATTATCTTCCCCTGGCTTCCCTTGGGCCCTCTCTGTGCCTGATAATTTCTCATGAAGAATCTATATTGCAACAGACAGGTCTCTTCATATACACCCACAGGAAAAACAAAACAAACCACTTGGCAGCTTGCTGGCCATATGACTGTGTGCAATGTRGCACAGACATCATTTGTGGTATTTCCCTTGGTCCTACTGCCCTGCCTTGGGAGCCCACCTTGGAGATGACTGCTGAGCCTCTGCTCACACAGCCAGGAAATCCTCTCAGAAGAACAAAGTGGCTGCAATAAGCAATAGTGCTTGGGTAGCTGGTTTGTCTCCCCCACACAAACATCTCTGTGGAGATTAAAAGTCTCTCTCAAAGAGGCTTTGTGTTTTGAAGCAGTGTATCAGAAAGGATAACCATYTTCTTGTTCTTTGATTTCAAAGCCTGACCAAATTATGCATGCGACAGAACAAGCAATTTTTGCTGTGTTACTGGATGTGCTCTTGATACTCTTCAGCTTTGCAGAGGAATACATATGAATGCTCTTATCCACCTCTTGAGAAGCCCCAGTATTAATAACATAGCAAAGCTGTCTCTCTTACACGCAGTTGGGTTCGTGAAATCCCTCCCAATTTACCTGACCTATAAAAACTAAGAAACAAAAATAAAAAATAATTTTAAAAACCCTCACAAAATTAAGCAATCCCATAGAAAATCTTCTTTTCTGGAACATAACACATCCTGGAGTTATTTTCTTTCACCTGGACTTCTGAAAGAATATAATTTTTTTCATCTGTAATGCATTTTTGGACACACTTTCCAGTCGTTAGGCCTGTTCAATGTTGGCTATTTCTGCTTCTCAAGGAGAGCAGAAAAGTTAATCTCACACTCTTTTCTGTTTTCCCAGCTCAGATGCCCATTTGTATGGGTGCTAATACCTGGTGCTGAGCTGTGGCCACAAGAATTCCAAGTTGAGCCTTGCTTACCACATCTCTCAGGAGGTATGAGCTTCTGGCACCAGGCTGGCTGATAGCTGGGAACAAGCTCCATGCTTTCCACATTGGTGTTGCAGCTCAGATAGATGTGCTCTTCTGGAAGATTAACCAAGCTCTAGTTCAGGTTTTACACTTGTTCAGGAATGCATGAGCCAGATGTCTTTCAGATGAGGTTGAGCTGTAAGATGTCCTCCAGAAAATCACATTCAGAAGATGGTCCAGCTGATCATGGGCATCCTTATGCAGCTGCTGAGATGAGGCAAGAGCTACTCTAAAGTGACAATTCCCTGTCCCCATACTGAGTGTGACTCGGATGGAGTTAACTTTCTTCATAGCAGACCCTATGGTGCTTTTTGGATTTGTGCCTTAACTGCTATTGATCWCACATCAATTTTTGCTGAATGGCTGCTGGACACCAAGTCAGTGCTTGCTATTTTCACTCTGTCCTTACAGAAGGTTATCTATAGGTGAGCAAGAKGGTGGGAGGGTTCACARCAAGCTGATCTGAACTGGTCAAAATKATATTCTGTACCATATAACTTCATGCTCAGCAATAAAATCTGGAGTAGTAGAAGGAGAAAGGGAGTTTTCAGCTTCCAGGGTGACTATTGCTTGGAGACTGGCAGGGCATTGCCTGTCAGAGGTCATGAGTCATTGCTTTTGCATCACTTTTCTCCCCCCCTTTCATCTGTTTAGCTTGTCCTGACCTAAAAGTTTAATTGCTTTCCTATTCTCTCCAATGTCCTCCTGGGAGTGGGAATTGGAAAAGCAGCTGTGTGGGTGCTTGGCTGCTGGCTGGGGTCATCCCTTGCCATCACTGCTTTTAGAGGGGATCCTCTGCACCAGTGGTTATTACTGATGTGCTCCTTTTGTGTGGGGCATCTTGCTGCTGTAGACAAAGACAAAATCTCATGTCTCTGCCAGAATGCAGCTCTCTGAAGATTAATCTCAGAATGACATGAATAAATTGAAAGTAACTGGGATACCAAACACAGCACTTGTAGGGCACTCCAAGGTCTCWGTGTTTCTTGCAGTATTTACCTCCTCAAGACAGTGTTTTTTTCAAACTAACACATTTGACAAAAAAAAATTCAATATGCCAGTCATCTTTTTATTTTCTTGTTGTCTTCCACAGGAAGTATTTGATAAATATAAATRTTCACCCAAAGTTTGAAGAAAAGGGTAATGACCAGTATTTTTTCCTGRAGGAGCTTTCTTACATTGAGACCAATCTCAACAGAGGACTGGCTCCTGTTGAAGTTCCAGAGGCTACAAAATAATTCCCATTGGACTGCCAGCATCTACCCCATGTCAGTCAGGCACAAGGATGAATTTTCTGGGCTGATCTTAAGGCAGTGTGTATTTACTGGCAGAAACTATTTGTGTATAACACTGAAATATGAAGCCAAATAGTCAGGAAACATATCTCAAAAATATATGAAAGGAGACAAAACAGGCAGCTCTCACTCAAGCTCTTTAATGCACCATTTGAAGAGACTCAAGTAACAGCGTGATGACCCTGCTGCAAGAAAATATGTGTAAGATAATAAGGTACACAAACCATGAAAAATTGCATCTGATTTTCTTGTCTTCAAATGAAGCATAAATACAACCTGAATTATAATAAAGAAAAATAAAGAAAAAGAAAGGCCCAAAGCATCTATATATCCTTAGAATACTGTGGAAAAATACCTGTTGTCACATTCATGAAAGCCCAGGACTGTGCTCAGACTCTCACAATAATTTCATGCAAGGAAGGCTTTTCTTGTCTGAAGGAAAAAGCCAGGATAAAACCACCCACCACTGTAAATTGCTCAGACAGATTTAGTTTTTAATTTCTGATCTGTCACGTTGGATACTGTTGTTTATGTTTCATCTGATACAGTCACCCTGGAGGCCCAGCTGATGCTCAGTAATGCAACATTCGGTTTGTAGCCTGAGGGTCGGCACAGATTTCACTGCTTTTCCAGCTCTCACCCTTCATATCACAGTGACAGCTTTGACTGTGCACTAAGAGGGTAAATTTGTCCCCCTTCCACCTTATGGTAAATCAAGCAAGACTCAAATCCTAGGCGAGATCACACAGACCTGATGGTTGGGAGGAAAGGAACAAGAGGGAGATGAGGATAGAGAGTAGAAATTCAGTTCTRTTTTTTGTCCTATTCATCATAGATGTGGAGCACAAATTATTCCTTTTGACTTTGCATCAGTCTTTTATATTTTGTCGTGCCTTCTGTTGATTTTTGGGTTCTGGTGGTTTTTTTCTGTGTGAGAAAAAAAATATCCCCAGTTCTTTCTGTCTTTGCAGATGATCTTTAAATTCTGTCTGCTCTTATGACTCTACTATGCCAAAGGAGAGCAAAACCATCAGTCACTCCACTGCTCCTGTTATGTACCTGCACCTTACCCAGGGAACAGCAATGGAGAGCTGCTCAACAGCACCTGGGGCATGAAAATACTGCAGGAAGGCCACCCTGGGAATGTGGCTGCTGCAGGAATAGTGTCTGCTGAGTGATTTGACTAATTTGATAATATTAATTAACAAATTTTTGGTACTGTTTTCAGCTGAAATTCATAAGACAAAATAATCAGTGTATGGTGTGAGAATATACCTTGGTAAGTGCATTTCCCCACTAAAATGTCAGAGACAGAAGATGAATATCCATTTCTTTTCCTTGTTCTTTCAGGAGCAAAAAGAACTGCTAATATAGAGCTATTAACACTAATAATATATTTAGAGCTTCAGAGAGTTGATGGTGCATGCCAAAATAATGCAATGAATGATTAGAATAATAATGCCAGAACATGCCTTTGTGGTTAACTGTCCTCCTTTCCTCCCTTTACATGTTTATTCACCCTGTGTGCCATGAAAAGAGCTCTCAGGGAAGGAGMTGCTTCTCTGCTGTTGTTCACAGAGCATCTAGTGCAATGAGACAGGTATTGATCCCTGCTTGATACCCTAAGTTTCACTGCAGATAAAGTAAAAAACAGCTGAATCTCTGTTGAATGGATTTCCATTTACTGCCTTATGACAAAAATACATACTCCATATGATATTGCTGAAAATGTCAGTGCTGAAGGAGAGATAATGAGTAAAATAGAGCTGGATGACGACAAARGAAGAGGGTAAATGACAATTTTGAAAGTTTGGATATTCAAGAAAGAAGAAAATTTTCAATGGGATATTGTCTTAATTTTTATTAATCTTTCAGTGCAGATCCTGAGTATTTATGTCATAATAAGAATATACTATTCTAGGATAGTATACTATGTATACATATGTACTATGTGCATACTACATACATGCAAATACATACTGCTTACTATTAAATTGGTAAATATTATACCAATATCTAAATATTCTTAGAATATGATCCCATTTTCAGGTTTTGAAAWAATTCATTGTACCAAAATCCTTAGAGAAAAAGACYTGCAATTAGCAAAGATTACTTTTATATATTTAGAAATATTAGAGTAGGAACAGATCCTAGTCTAGAGAGCTGTTATTTATAGCTGAGATGTATATGTACATAATACTTATACAGATATCTTTTAAGTTTCTAAAATCCATCTGTACAATATTTATCTAAATCTATTGATATTTGTATGCTTATGGCTGATGATGGCAATGGGCTGATATTTTTTTGGAAGTTTCAAAAAAAATTTGCTGAGTTTGAGACATAAGTTTTCCATAAGAAAAAATTACGGTATTTTCCTTTCCCTTTTTGCCATAATAAATAACAAGGCAGCAGAAGACCATGTCTAATCCCAAGAACTGGAACATGGCAGATCTTCTGAAATGCTGTTCCTGTCCTCTGGAGTTTCAGAAAACTGWGGTCCAGAGTCCAAACATGAATCCAAGCTCATTACCTGGCCACTGTTCCTCYTGTGAGCTCTGCATGCCAAACTCACTGTCAGTGTTCAGCCTAAATAAATGCATGGGCATATATTTGTTCTTGTGCTCACTTTGTTCATGTCTCTCCCCATGTTTGTTTCTGTCTTAATTAATCTTTCCTTGGCAATGGTAACCAGAACTTAGATTACATCTCACTGTGAACTCTGTGGCACTATTCATCATTCCCTGTCTGCACTGGAAGTGTTTTCCCACCATGCCCTGTGATTTAATTTATCCCATTCATTGTCACATGCCACTAGTGCTTGTACATATCTCTGGTCAGCAGACGCTCACAGTTTCTTTCTCCTCACCATTGCTCTTAGCTGACAAGTTCTCTTTTCATAACATTTAATCCTGATGTTCCAATTCTGTTTTTATATTGTTATTTAATTATTGAGCCATTCTCACTCTGGGTATTCTAGTTCACTTCTCCTCAAATGATATCCCAACCATACTCTGTATTAGCAACAACACTTTTCTCAATTTTATRTTATCCATTCATTTCACCAGCATTTTGTGCAAATTCCATTAAGGAAACTGCTGCCTGTTCCAAGACCAATCTTATTTACAACCTTTTCTCATGAACTGTCAGTCTGTWTTCTGGAAATTATTTCACAATTCTGGAAGGGGCTTAGGTAAAGTAAATGAATGTACTTTGAGCCATAGCAACTATTTCCATTATTTAGGCATTATTCAGTTATAAGTACTTGGCTATCTTCTCATATCTAATGTGTGCCAGTGGCACTTTCTCTTTGATAAGAGAATGTGTCCTTTTTTGTTTGTTTGATGGGTGGAGTTTTTTTTGTTGTTGCTTTTTAAAAAATTTGTTTTGTTGGATTTTTTTTCTAAATATTTTAAATAAAGGGTTTGTTWCACCACTCTACCAAAACTGGTTTTATACAATGTATGAGGATGTACAAGATTGCTGTATGAAAGGAATGCTCTCAATTCACTGCTCCTGACACTGAGTATGTTAGTTGTGCTAGTTGGATGCCATGTCTCTATCCCCTCATGCAGGTGTAGGCTTCAGCTCTCCCCAAAGGGATGAATGAATCAAGGTGATGTTTCCCTGCTTAAAATAACAAAGCTACTTTCCATTTGCACATCATTTGGAATACTAACTCACTTTCTTCTAAATTTCTATTTCTAACTGCTTGTCTAAAATGGTTTCCTTAATTTAYTTAGCAAAAAACTAATTAAAATGGATTTTTGGGCAATTATTCACTTTTTCCTTGCACTTCCTGGCTTTTCAGATAGAGCTTTCATTGTTGACTAGTCATCTTAGAACCAGAACTCCCTCATTAAATACTACACAGGCTGAAAGGACTTTATAGTTCTCATGTAACAGCATGAAAACAGGGGGGAGAACCCTCATAATGAGAAGTAGGAGTCTCCATGGAAATGATGTCATGGAAATGGCATGAAAAAATAATTCACTGGAGTCAGGAGGCTGCTAATACTSCTCAGATGTTTCTCATGACAAATGACAAGTGCTGCAAGTGTTCTAAGGGCTGAGCTGCAATATTAGATCATCTGTGGGAATACCCTCTTTTCACAAAACAAACAAAACAAAAAGTCAGCCTCTCACCAAGACAGTCKAGAGTCAGATGAATCACCTCCACAGCTGACTTCACAGCATGGAGAACAAGACAGCATAAACTGTTATGCAGAGAATATGAGTAAACTAAAAAACAGATAATAACTAGTTACACTTGACAACACTAGTAATATGAGGGAACCTTTTTTTCCTCCAAGAAAAGACACCATTAAAAAACACTTTAAAAAAGTAAAAAAACCCCAAAACCAATAACAACAACAAAAAAAMCCCAAATTCTTTATTAGCTTAAATGGACTATGTTGTTATAAATATGTCAATTCTTTGTGAACCATAACCAGATTTAAGAACACTACTGTTGTCTAAATTCTGGTGTAGATGTGGTATACCTAAGTATTAGTCTAWGACATTCAGCCTTTGTCTTATGAGTGTCTGGCATTAATGGACCCTTCTGACAAATAGGAAGGGCATTGGAGAGGGGCTGAATCTGGCAAAGCATCACATATACTTTAAGCAAACTGCATTAGATGCAGAGGTCTGCTTCTTAAGGGATTCCAGATGCTATATTACAGAATGCTGTATATGAATTGAGTCTTTTGTGGGCATCCTCTGAGAATAATTTATCACTATTTTGCATGTTACCTTGATTTTGAGAGGAACTTTAAAATCACTCTTGATGTGCAGATAATTCAATTTCTTGATAGCTATTTTTTATAAACATTTTGTTCTGTGGGTATATGAATGAAGCATATTTCAAGTAGTCATCAGAAAAATGCTCCTTATGACAGCACTGCAAACTGATCTTCACTTGCATGTCTATAGTTAAATAATGGGAAAGGCTGTAGTGTGACAGCTCTGTGGGACTTGAAAATAACTGTCTGATATATATATTTGTAAAATTATCCTCAAATTAGTTTCTGCTTCTGCTGAGAGTGCAGAGGCAAAGGTTTAACTCTCATTAGGTGGGGCATTTCCCCACCAGCTTCACAAGAAGGGGAGCAAAATGCCCTTGTGGAATTCCTGTTTCTGGCTTGAACACCCTTGCTTACAGTTTGGCAAATATATTTAGTCCACAAATTTTTACTGTATTACTTATTTCAACTATGTCCCCACTAGTAATTACTGAGATTTTCTTCCTGCTTCTCTCATGCCAATGATATGCTCCAGGGAGTACCATGCCCTGGATTTRTATGTCACACTCTGGCATTTGTGGTCTAGCGTCTGTTTGTGCCTTACTAAACAAACACCCATTTAACTACTTCCTTGGACAGTTGGAACTGTTACCAGAGCAATACTAGACCCACCAATTCCAATTAATTTTACCCCCTGTGAGAGCTGGAAGGTTCACTGGGAACAAAAATAAGCAAAAATCCAGCTTATTTTACACGATAAGGCATGATGCCAGACCTAGGAGACTCCCTCCCTAACAGCTGTCTTCTACAAAGCTGGTAAAAATGCTATCATGTAGCCCAGGAGAAATGGAAGGATAAGACCAAATCAACTATGCACTTTTTCTTAACTCTTCCACTTCTGGCTCTTCTTCTCCAGTCCCTGAGATGCAGAGAATAGGTAGAGTAATAGAACAAATGCCCCAAAGACAMACCCTGTGTTCTCCTGGAGAAGGAAACTTTTAAGGTCAGTGCAAAAAAACTCACTCACCCAAATGGCCAAGATCTATATCCTTGTAATCCTGATATGGGTACATTTTCATTTTGACATGTTTAGAGATTTAAATGGTTTCCACGAATTATGAAAAAAAAACAAAACCAAAAAAATCCCACAGCTTTTTGCTCTACCTAAAGTAGCACCTTCACATCTGCAGAAATAAAAGGAAAATGACTCTCTGACACATCTTGTTTGAAGGTCAGACATATACCTTGGAGATCTGGGGAGCAGATGACACACACTAGCATTAGGCAGGATTTACTGGCAGCTGCTCCTGACAGTTGTCTCCTTCAGGACTTGCAGTCCCTTCTAAAGCTGCTTTCTCTTCTCTGCAAAGATTCCTGGTGCAGAAGTGTTGCCTCCACTGCAAGAAATATTTGTGACATATAAGGCAGATGGATGTAATAATTTCTGCACAAGGAGATAATTAAAAGTGCTCTCTCCTGTCCCAGATGAGACAAGTTCTAGCACTTGTTACCTAAAATCAGAGTTTTATAGTAACTATTTCTTATTTAAATAATATGCATATTTCCTGTGCATATGGTAAATAGTATTTCTACAATAAGCTTGCAAAAACACATAGCCAACACTGAAATATTGGCAAGTCATTCTTAGCAGGTACCTGTTCTGCAAGTGGGAACACTTAGCAGCTCTGACTGTGAGCGTTTATTCTTTAAATTGTAAAAAGAAGCAAATATATCCTCCCTTCTATCTTAGACTGGATGAAAGCATGACATTTTGTAGAAGCAAAAAAATTAGGAAGCAATTTATCTGTGTTATCTGGCAGTAGATGTTAATGACATTCTGGGTTTAAAAATAGGAAACCAAAAAATCAATTTGAATATTTTTTAAAGGCTAATCTTTTATTTCTATGATATTTGGGCTTGTTAGTATATTTGATGTGCTGCAACTGCTGGACTAAACCTATTTATCCTCATCAAGTTAATCTGGGATCAGCATAATTTTTCAGTAAAAACTTGATAGTCAGAAAGAAAGTTGCTTTGACACTGGTTTAAGATCAAGATACTTGTTTTTTTCAGGGGTAAAACCAGACAAATAGGACTTGTAAGGAACTTTTGTCTGTAAAAGGTGAATGCTGCACCAACACTCCAGTCCCAAATTTCTTCAAAAATGACTTGCTTAGCCCAAGAAGGAACTCTTCCCTGCCATACTGCCAGCTAAATAAAAATACTTAGTTCAGAATTGCTTTAATGAACAATCATCCATATACAGTAATGTATAGCTTGTGATATACAGGAAATCTGTTTAATGTATCAGAATGGGTTGTTATGCCTTCAAATCTCCAAATTAAGTTCAAGGGTGGGGCCAGGATCAATAACCCAAGATGGTTCTACTGCAAAGCACTTCTGGCTAGGTTGTCTCCCCAAAACTCACCCTACAACCACCACAGAGGCTTCTTTTCCAGCCTTAATTCTGGGGTCTGTGAGGGAAAATCACTGCATCAGGAGAGAAGCTCATGCCAGTTTCTGTGTCACTTTGGCCAGAGGAAGCCTGCTGGAAGCAGCTGAGTTCTCAGGAGAGGGAGACAGCAGCTGGCCTGAGACAGAGCTGCCTGACAAGACAGAGGTGTGCAGGAGAGGTGGGAGCCTCCCAGCCCCCACTGCTGCCAGGAGGGAGTTCCCCTGGAGGTGCACATGACTGATCTCTGCAGGGCTTTTCCTGCAGTAGAGACCTCTGTTTTCATCCTATCAATGTACCTGCAATAAATCTCTCTGAAAGCCTGCAGCAGAACTGCCTCCATAYCCCCTGCAATAACTGCCATGAAACATTTCTGCTGCCATGGAGCAATAAAGCTCCAGTGGGGCATGGGACTGGGGGATCAGTAATTCCTGTAATACTTTAATCTAGCACCTACATTTTCAGAGCTGTCCAGTCCTGTAACTGTGCAGATTCACGTGCCTGAACTTATAGAAAAAAATAGTGGCCAAATTGCTTCACTATTTTATCTGAGCTACATGGATCTTCATRTTGTATTTTCTTGTGGATTTAATGAAATAATGAAATACCTATGAGCAGGCTAACAATGATTGAAATTGTATAGCAACASACCTTTCTCCTGATAGCCTAAGAACCTACAATCAATACTTCCATATGATCAATTGCTAAACAATATCACTCTTAGATAAACAGCAGGATATGACCCCTTCCAGACAGCAAGTTTTTTTCAGCTGCAGGTCTAGATGACCCCCACGTGGAGACTTTCTCAGATGACATTAAGCTAAGACAAAGATGTGTTCTATTCTTGATGCTGCTCCATCTGCATTGTGCAAGGACCTGGGTTTCAGGCTTTGATCTTAGCAGGTCTCATCATCAAGTACAACCAGGCCTGTCCCTCACCAAATGCTGATCTTACCACATTCCCACTCCCTTCTGCTTGTGTGTTAGGATGTCAGATGGGGTGCCAGAGCCCCAGGGCAAGGCTCTGACTGGGAATCAATACACTCTGTATTCAGACACAGAGCCAAGCCTGGGTGACAATGACACACACATGGGCACTACGTCCTTTTTCATCTCAGATCCCTGCCCACCTCTTGGAAAAACACCAGTTGGGATGAATTTCTTAGATCACCATTGTACTCATGCTTTTGGTGGGGAGAGATTTGGCCCAATAGCTGCTTCTGGCCACTTCTACAAACCTTCCCCTTACAAGTGATACTCTCTGGACTGCTACAGAATCTTCATTCCAGAAGGCTAAATATATGCCAATTGTTTGTGCACATCCATTTTCTAAAAAATATTGCATATTAATTTTTAAGCCTGACTAAATATTCTGATTTAAAAAATGATGTTAGATTCAAATTAGTATTCTGCACAATAAACTGTCTTAAAGCCTTTTGAATGATGAATATTTATAAGGCTATTAATTTGTGGTGCTACTAGTATTTTTCTTTAATGGTTAATTATCACAACTAATGTGTTTGAATTATTCTAGGAATCTTCCCATTATTTTTTCTGTAAATATTCATTCTTTCACTTGCACCTTCTAATTTAATGCTCAGACTGAAGTGAAACATGATTAGAGTCTTTTAAAGGAAAAAAAAAAACCCTCGAAGTCAACATTCTCTCAACCCAGGCACCAGGCACTAGCTTGTTATTTTGGGTTTTTAGTTGTTTTTTGTTTTTTTTTTAATCAGCTTAACACTAACTGATACTCAGGTTTTTCACCCTGTAAATAGATTGTGCTATGGGTCATACATTCAGAGATCTGCTGGCAGATAACAAAAAGAGCCAGACAGTGCGCTAGAAAATTCCATAAGGCATTAAAAAAGAAGCAGTGCTCTCCACAAGCTGCTTCCTAGCAGCTCTTTCAGCTACAAGTAATTATGGACACCCACCAGTGCTACCACTAGAGATTTTCCCTTAGTCCATTCTGTTAACAATGGGGTATGAGTTTAAATAAAATAAATGCTAATCCTAAAAACAAACAAACAAAAAAGAATAAATCTCTCCCTGGAATACTATTATTCCTAAATACAAATACTTTCAGATTTCTCTTCCTGATCAGATTAAAACTGATGCTACAGCCACCATTTTTWAAGTATGTGTAAGGAATTACTGTGTTATCTTTGCAGTAGTCAAATTGCCATCTTCCTTCCTTGGACTTTCCCCCAGTGTTTGAGATTACAAAGTTTTAGGTAGCCCCTTTAGGTCAAATGAGAGCATAATACCCAACAAATGATAGGAAGCTAATGTCATCATACTCTAGTTGTATTTGAAGTGGAAGAATGTCACAGGAACCATTTCCAAGTTATGGTACAAGGAAAAGGAACAGAAATGAACATTTGAGTAAGATGGCAGGAATAAAAACCCCTCTGYCAAAACCAGAGTCCCTTGGGGTATTTCACATTCACAAAATTCAGACCAGACTATATAAGTCAAGGATACATTTTTGTATCTCATGGTAGAAGCATCTACAACATCATTATACAGTGGCATATGCTGCCAGCAGTTTCTAGACCAAAACAGTTCAGGGAAAATGGAAAAAGATTTCCTCTAGAGCCCTTGTAATTTGCTTGCTTGCATTAGTCTGGACAGCCTCTTACTTGTGATTCTCAGTCTTCAGCACTTCAGCACCAGTTCTGGGTGCTGAAGTGCTGCTGTCACTTTCCTTGCTTGCTGGGGAAAGACCAGAAAGTTGTTTTGGGTGAGAAGCACTAAGCAAACAAGGTTTGCCACAACTATTTGCCTTATTGGCACCTACTTAAGTCTGGATAAAAATAATCCAGTGATGTCATATATGTTACTGTGATACATCTGGAAAAGAAGAAAGGGAATGTAAGAAGTGATTTGGGAAAGAGAGCCAGGCTGCTGTTTATAGGAAGGAATAATTTTGGAGAAGAATGTGGGGTTTAAGTTGTGCTAAGGGAGATTCTAATTAGACATTTAGGAAAACATTCTGGTTGTAGAAATAGAGATGAGCAGTAGAATAGACTGCCTGAGGATGTCATTAAAATATAATTGATCTTACTTTTAAGAAGTCAGAGTTAGCTGTCTCATTAGGTGTGGTTACAGTACAAGACTTGGTTATGCATCACCAGCCATGCCTGAGCTCTGATGCTGTGGAAATGTCACACAGTTGAGGGCAGGGAAGTGGGGGTCTCCACCAGTATCCCTGCTTGAGATAGGCACAGATGGGCATGGTTGCACTCTGACATTGAAAATACCTATTTTCACTATTGCTTTCTGTAAATATTTAGCACTAAAAGGCAGGACCAAAATTATTTGCAAGGCTTTGAAAATAGAACTGACTAGAAGGAAAGCAATAAAAAATTCATTGTGGCAAACAAAAATATAGTGTAGGATAATTTCTAACAAACCTAATGGTCCTTAGCTAAATATTAATCAAGATATTAAGCCTATATTTTAAAGTAACCTGAAACAAATCTGAGTCGATCTCTATTCTGATTTCAGTGTGATATTAATATCCGAGGGGAAAATTAAATACTTGCATATAAGACTATGTGGACAAGCTCTTCCCATTCTGATAAAGTTATTAAGATTTTAAAAACATCCAATTCCACACTGGGATTAACCTCTAAAAGCTTTTCATAAGAAAAAAATGAAAGGCAGGCTGATACTTATGTCATCTCAGACTCCTCAGCTGAGAGYAAAGCTCACTGCAGGGTCTTGCACATCACAGAGAAGTGCAGGGGTGTGAGGGTTTCACTGGGTTGGCCTGCCCTTCCCAGGCTCTCCTTTATACAGAGCAAAAGTGATTGAGTACAGCCAAGTAACGTGGGGAGTCCAAGTACAAACTTATTTGAACCAGAAGTCCAAAGACTTGAACCCTGTTCCACCAAGTCTCAGATGAGAGTTTCTGCCCTTAAACTCTTGTGGATTCAGGGTTGGGTTTGATGCCCACCCCTGCTCTCACCACTTTTCCTTTCCTCTCATCTTCCCCATGTGTGCCTACCTTTTATCTACCCTGTCCTCCTGCAACTGCTGCCTAAAAACTGTGGCAGGTTTTATTTATAACAAGGTCCCTTTTCTTAGGAAAAAGAATCTTTTTGCAAAACACCAGTTACTTGCATTTACATCCTATGAATGTGATAACTTTAGCTGTTCAGAAATACCTAAATAAATGGGTAGATAACCCTGGAGTGCACCATACACACACTCACACTGCATGCCCTCTGCTCTTCCAGCACAGTGGCCACTGCTAGGTAGATCTAGCTCAAAGCCATCTCATCAATCACCTTAAAAGCCATGAAAACTAATTTCTAAACTAAAGCATTTTCAATTCATCTTTCATGTGTCATCAAGATACTTTGAGTTGAAATTTCTTATTAACTGTCTTTTACCTCCCACCCCTGCAATCACAGCACTCATCACTCAGAGAGAGAAAGCAGCAGGCTGCATTTTTTTAAAACTATTTGGGATTTTTTTTTCAAGATAACTCTCATTAAGAAGTCAATGGGAGAGACATAGCTGAAATCATGGTAAAGCAATTTGAAAATTCAGTCCTGTATGTGAATTTAACCATGCAAATGAAAAAAACCCTRAGGAAATAAAGGTTGGAAAAGCAGTAGGATGGAAAAATGTTTAACAAAATATGTTTTGTTCTGTATATGTCTTAATAAGCAGTGGATGTCTTATAATAAGCAGATTTTCTAACTGACCTGTCCTAAGGGACTTCAGACCTATCAGCAGCGTAGGAATATCCTGTAGAAGACACTGTACTCTGTCTTTTGTATAACTATGAAAAGCTCCAAAATATTTGGTTGTGAATGTACTACAAAAGAAGGTTAACATTTTAATGCTGGAAGCACAGTTMACCAAAACTTTTCAGAGACTAGACTATGCATCCTGTGTATTTTTCTTAGCTAATGAAATAAAAAAAAAAAAAAAGAGAAAACTGACTGTTGATAGCTCCAGTCCACAAAAGTGACACATTTCAGTTTTTAGCCTCTGGAAGATCACATCTGTGCCAAAACTTTACAAGATATCCCTGTTTTTAGAGAGAGTACTCCTGCTTCCACATTATCCCCAAGTTTTACATGGCATATAAAAATTGTAAAAGCAGAGATTTTTTTGTATTTGTCAACATTACAAAGTATTTTGGGGGAAAGTTTTTTCATACCTTACCATTTTGTTATCTTTCCTGCTTGGACTAAAATTTTGTTTTCAACACACATCAGTTCTGTCACACATCAGTGCACTCCAACATCTTGCAATGGCAATTCTGACCAAATAGTAACCATTTTGTACCTTAAGAGAATGGGATATATTTGATAATATGAGGCTTAATAACATCTCAGTAAGTAATAAACCCCAAACCTGTGTCATGATAACCCTGACCACAGAAAAGTCTAAACTACAGAACATTGAAGCTCCCTTAATTTTGCAGGATGACATTTTATAAAAAAAAAGCGCCCATAGTTAAAATAAGCATACTTAAAAATTACAAACAGGAAGAATTACAAAGACATTCTGTTCTTTGCATTTCGTGTATCACCCTCTTGTAGGCTGAAAGTTTCTATTCTCTGTTGTAAGGAATTTACATTTAATTCAGAGTTTATCACATTCCTCATAGATAAATGCAATCCCCTCAAGATGTAATTATTTCAATGAATAGTCCAACTGAGCAGCCCATGCTGAATTCCAACATTGACCTGTCCTTTGTCTGGTAGAAAGTTTTGTTTCTTTCTTCACAAACAAAGCTAAAACAATTTTTCACTTGGATCAATATTTAATTTCTGGTTTAAGGTTAATTTGCCTTTCTTTTTAAATTCCCTGCCATAAATTGAATTGAACTGCAAAAAGCAAGGAAAACCAGAAAGACATGTTCTGTAAGATTTCAGCTGAACATTGGTGCATTAACATCAAGCTGTTGGTGGGCTAAAATGTTTCCTTTTTTCCTGGCAAATATTTACTTTTGTAGTTGAAAAATATGTAGCTGAACATGACTAAAGAGTTATTGGACAAAATGAATGTGGTATGAGTGCATGTTATTAGTGGCAAGGATGCTGCTAAAATGTAAAGTTTGTTAAGTTTCCTGGTAGTGCTCTGTAAATTATAYTGCCTATAAAAAGGGAACAAGTTTTGAAAACAGCTTTCCCAGATTTGTTTAAATAAAGAAAACGTACTGCTCAACATAACATAGAAAATCCTTTATTTTGAAGTGGAGATCAGGTAGACATGCAACATAACATAGCATACATTTGGGATGTTCATACTTAAAAGAGAAACAGTCCAAAAAGAAAAACCCTAAAGATAAGAGAAACAATTTATTTTCTAAAGATATCCCTAGTCTTTTTAATAGTACCTTAACTTTTATCTTCCCCTTTAACTTGATTTAAATACTATATTCTGTGATTTAATTTTGGTTTGGATTTTTAAGAAGGTCAGATTTTATCTTTTTTTTGTGCACTTGCTCTCTTCCACTATGCAGAAAGTTTGAAAAGAAATACTAAAACATATTCATACCTGCTTTGGATTTATTAAACAGTACAAGTCATAGAGCGGATAATACCTGACACTGAAAAATATCTGTTATACCTCAGTGTGATATAAGCACTTCAGTAAAGCTGAAATTTCAGATTATTACTCATCCATTAATGAGACTATACATATTTTATTCACATATATATCAATACAATTTCCTGCTTGAGAGATAGCCCTGCTCACAGGGAAAAAGGGTACCTCAGCCTTCTTGCCAGCACCTCCCCTAAGAACCACCATGAATTACTAAGCTCCAAGTACCCCRGGCTGTCTCTGAGAGAGCTCCTGCTGTGTGGACACCTGCAGACTGCTGAAGTTCACAAACACAGTGGGAAACCACAGAATCATTTAGGCTGTAAAAGACCTCTGAGATAACAGAGTCCAACATTTGGCCAACCTTCTGGAACGCTTCCATGTAGTAGTTAAGAAGGTTAAAACACACAAAGTGCTTCATTAAAAACCTCCCAAGGTCTCCAAGTATCAGAACTTTTATTATCTATCARTCTTTCATACTTATCAGAAGGCTTCACACACCAACACCTTGTTATTTAACAGTCTCTAGCTTACTTCCCAAAGGCAGCCCCAAGCAGCTCTCAGGGTCTGTCCATTTATGCCAGCAGCCAGTTCTCCTTCTCTCTCGCTTCTCACAGCACCAGCTCACTCCATCCTGTCCCTTGCCCAGCCCTTGTCAGTCCCTGGTACAAAGTCTTACCTTGTCTGTCCCTTGCACCACCTCCTGTCCCTGCATCTTCACAGCACAGCAGCAGACTCCAACTGAAAGGTAACTCTCCCAGCCAGCTCACTCTTTATCACACCCATAGCTGGGAGAGCAAGGCTGTTCCCACTCTAGGATAATTAACACAGCTGCAATACATTTGCCACAAGATTACCTTTAGTACCAACTCTTTCCTTCCCCACACTATCTTTATCTATATTACCRCACTTCCAGGGAGGGTCACTCCACCTTCTCCTTGGGCAGACTCTTCCAGTGTTTAAATGCCCCATGGAGGGTGACACCCAAGTCTGTGGAAGGCTGGCATCCCAAGACTACTCGTGGCACCCATGGCTGTGGTGCAAGGACACCAAGTGTTTGGCAACTTGGCAGGGAAGAAGGAGGGGAGGGGTTCAAAAAGGCTTTCAGGCAGCATCTCTTTGGACATCTGGGTGCTTGCTCTCTTTGGTCAGTGGATCTATGGCATAAGCCAAAGCGGACCTGTCTGTTCTCAAGAATTTGTGTTAAGTTAGATTGCACAGGCAGTGAGTACAGGGACTGACTGACATCAGGCAGTGCAAACCCAGTCTTAGAAACTACCAGAGCTTAATTTGCTTTTTACTTTGGCTTGTTTTAGAAAACAAAGTTTGTAGCTGCTTTCAAACCAGCAGGGTGTTCACAGACACTGTGATTTCCTTCAGGATATGTCCCTTTTCTCCTCAGCAGCACCTGAAGTGTCCTGGCCCTTCAGGAGGCTCAGTCAATGCTTCCCAACCCAAAGGCAGCTCTTCCTTAGGCAGCCACGTTAAGCCTATTTTCAAACCCATTTCTTCTAGCAATGAGATTTAACACTCCCTAGCAGCACAATTTACCTCATCACTGCCTCTTTTTAACCCAGGTTATTTTTATTCAGAGCAGTGTCAGTGTGATGGACAAGCATAACATCTTTGACAGGGCACACAGTAGGGTCTAAGTACCAAACTCGAGCTGTTTCTCTTCTTAATGGGGTGCAATCAGTGCCATACACAGTGTCTCATGCCTTCTCTATTGGCTGTCATCTTTTMTCATGCACATTTTAACTTGCTAATTACCCTATCCATATGTTACACATGCCTCTAAGCTTCAATTAGTAGCAGCACCAGTTCAGTTCCCGCTGCATATTTTTCAATATTGTGTTTGGACATTATTTGTGGGGTGGAGTGGGGATTTATTTCCAAACTAAGACTCATTTGGGATCTACTTGTGTTCAGGTTGGTGCTATACTAAGGAAAGTTCTGGGCAATGAAAATTTGCAGAGAAATTCAATTCACCATTCATTCATTCATCCAGAAAGAAATTCAGCTGCTTAAACCAAGGTGTCTAGATTCATTTGAGCTGCCCTCAAATGGGACCATAAGCCCCAGGAGCACTCCTACTGAGTTTTGACCATTAATGGATGAAACCTTCATTTCCTCAGTGAGCTCAGCAGAGTTGCACTGCCTGTAAGTGCACAGTTTAAAAACCTGGGTTATCAGAACAGCTGGTAGGTCTGCTGTACTGCATCACACTGCTTGCCTTGGCTGGAGACAGGGCTAGCAGGTGTGACAGCAGAGCTGAAGGTGCTCCAAACCCCTCTGGCTGGGAATGCCAGGTCAGGCAGAATTCCTCAGGTGCAGATAAGGATGCTCAGCACCTGTGCTGGGAGAGCTGAGTGCTGCTGGAGGTGGATATTGTCAGTGGGACTGTTTTTCAGCTCTGTTGCCTGGCACCTACAGACTCTACTGTGAACTTGGACACCCACACATTAAACCTTTAAATTCAGAGTCTCAGTTTTGAGCAAAATTCCCCCATTTCAAGCTTTCCTTTCGCCTTTATGCAACAGTACCCGAGTCTTATGTAGAAGTTTGCCAGACCTCTGACAGGCCAAAATGTGATGCTCATTAGTGTATTTCTATTTCTTTTCAGTCAAAATCTCACTTAGGTGCTCCACTCCTGTGTTTGGATTATGTGGTTTGGGCTTTCATAGCTCTGCTTCAGACTGTGAGACTAATACATTTATCATTTTCTTCACTTAGTAGAAAATCCTCACCTCTCAGTGCTCTAAATAAGGATGAAAAGTCATAAGAGAGCCAGAAGATTTATTCTTTTCAGTAATTATTTTAGTAGCCCAGCCTGTCAGTTTTTCGTGTTTGGTGTTTGTTTTACTATAGCTCCTGGTAAAATTCTTTATATTCAGTTTTTCAAAAATTCTCATGTTTATCACATTCCTTAGAGATTGATGATATTTACTGGGCCAGCAGAGCAGAATGCCAAAGTACCAGTTAAACCTGACAAGAATATCCCCAAATCTATTTCTGACTGAAAAGCTAAAATTAGGAAAAAAAAAAGTATTTCACTTGGTTTTCATAGACAGGTTTTGGTTAGTATCCTACACTATGGAAAATCATATTCCTGTGCAGTTTAATTATGTGTTTTCAATTCATTTTCTCTGTCTCTCCAAAGGCAAATGCATTACTTTGTGCTGTTATATAATTCACAGCCATGTGGAAAAGCAGCAGACACACCATTGGCAAGTGTCTGTATGAGTCTCCAAGGTTTTCATCCATGTTTTCACAGATGTCCTCTTAGAACCCCTCTAATCCCCCACATCAAGGTTTTATAGATTATTTGCACTCACTGGGACTGGTGTAGTACAGAGCCAAGTATGCAAAGATTGCCAGCTGGCCAGAAYATTTGATAAATGTGAGGACAAAAAAATTCCCACTCATAGCAGCAAAGTGATCTATTCCTGGAACACCAGCTGGATTGCTGTAATAAGCTATTAAACCAGTGTAGTAAAATGAAACCCAGAGTTACTGTGAAGATTATAGAGCAGATCTATTTTCTTCTGCTGTGAGGTTTCTCTTTTTTTTTTTTTTTTTTTTTAGATTATTGGTCACTTGCAAGGGTAACAAACATATGCTATAGATCGACCTTTTCTCTCACAAATTTTGAACTGGAATGATCCAAACTAAAGTTGTACAGGACTACAGCACCCTTAAGTATCTGCTTCAGTATCAAATGACTTTGTCAGACTAAAAAACTTTTAAAGAAAATGTGAAGATTTTTTTTTACAAGAGACTGTATCCCAGATCTGGAGCTGAGGTAATGAGTACAAATACCATTTGAGAAAAAAATCTGAGAAAAACCTCAAATGCATACTACTTTATCATAGTATCTGTTTTGCAATAAAGAATTTGAAAGTCCAAAAGAACATGAGAATTTAACTTCATGGCTATATTTAATAGCATCATCTTGTGATCCTTGCCAAGAAAAATTAAACCAAATCTTTTAACTGGAAATTGCTCTCTGTGATAACTCAGTCTTTCAATTTGTGATTCTAAGTAGCTTGGGACTGATATATGACAATAAACTAAACATCCATAAATGCTTAATAARTGAAGTTAATGAATTTAGTAAGAACTGGCAACACTGAGATGCCCAACTTTTGTTACTGCTACTGRAAACAAAAGAAGAAAAACACCAAAGAGATCCTAGGCCTCCTACCATTTGAGAAGAATCAAGTGCTTTCCTAGTTAAATATGCTGTGTCTTCTCATAAAATAATATTGCCAAGGATACCTCAGGAATAATAAAATAATATTGCCAAGGATACCTCAGGAACCTCGCCAGAGGCTCAACAATATCACCACTAAAAGAATTGGATTGTTTGCTCTTGCTTGTATTTTTACAGAATGAGGACTTTGATATTTTGTTCCTCTGGAGACTGAGAAATTGTAGGAATGACAAAATGAATGCCCTTGGGTCTGTTGGTTATTGTGGCTTCTAAACTCCAGATGAAACAGGGGGAGAGCAGACATCTGAAGGTAGTAACAGAAAAAACCTCAAACCACATCAGGTTGACAAAGCATTCATTGCATTTTCAAACCAAAAATGAAAAACACAAGGAGGGTCAGTTGCAGATATATCTGTTCAAAGCTACTGAGGAATATGTACTCACATATCTCAGGAGACACAACCTACAGCAGATTTAAGGTGTGGTTACAGGTAACGAGTGTTGCCAATGRGAAAAGCAAGCAGGATAAAGATAATTTCCTTACTGCACCTGATTATCTTTCAGAGTATGGGGGATGGAAACAGGCCAGTGGCTAGGAGAATTTTCCTTTGAGGCTGGATATAGCCAGGGGTTATCCATCTGGTGCCTTTGCTTTGTAAAGCTGTCATATTTTAAGGCTGTCAYAGGCAGTATTTCATATATGACCCTTATCCTGGCAATTGGGAGAATTCTAGTTTACTTCAATGGATTTAAGAATGCCTAGTATTTTCCAAAAAACAGCTTATAAAAGCTATAAGAACTGAAGAACGTCTCTCCAGCTTTCATCTCCCATGTGAGATTTTGGTGAGACTAATTAGAGACAAGAAAGGCTGAATTTTGAATCAAATTTCTCTGCTTGACATTTCAAGCATGACAGATTTTTAATAGTTATATGTTTGATAGTAATCAGGGACTCATTTATCGTGTTTTCTGATTCCCTCTGAATGACATGTGACACCTTTACTAACAGACACAGAAATCAGCCATCCTCTTTGGTGTGGCCWGCCACAGGTCCTCTGTGGACCTGCTGCAGAGCTCACAGAAGCCTTGCTAAGCCTTCTCAGTTGCAGTGGCAAGGAAAGAATTTTTTTTTTAACGCTGATTTTTCTGGCTTGGTAAATTAAAGCTATTCATCTGTTACAGCTGTCTATATCATAAATCAAAAGCTCTATTTATGTGTATTAACCTGGGGATCTTAGCAGCCAGGGGAATGAGCTTTGTAGAGATGGCATTTGTGCCTTTAGAAACCCTCCCTCCCATTGCTAAACAGACTATGTTTAGCACAGGTTAACAAGATTTCAGTTTTTCCTGATGCAAATAGCTTTGCTGTGGGTAGGGAGGTTTGCAGAAACTACCTTATTATGAATTTCTGAAGAGAGGAAAATTATGTTTCCTTCTGTTGCAAGACTGAAATTGCTGGGGACTTTTTTTTTTTTTTCTTTTTTTTTCTGTTCAGGTGTYTGCTGCAACTGCAACCATTGAATACATCTTCCTGCTCTGTCCTTCAGAGCAGACAGCTTCTGTTTTGTCTGTGTTAACAAATGACTGAATGAGTGTTTACAAATGCTTATGAAAATTAGGTCTTGTAACAAACAAAGAAAAAAGCAGGTTGTTGCATCACCAGCATTAGTGTGTGTATTAYTAAGGTTAGGGGCCAAATATGTAAGAGAAATGTTGATATCTGGCAATCTCTTTTCTAGTTACCTATCATTCTCACAGATGGTTTACTTTAATTCCTGAGGTTATGAAATTACAATCTAATACCTGTGTATAAATAGATACCTAAAACATGAAAACAACAAACCAAACATCAGAAGAGAGAAACAAATTTCTGGTGCCTGGATGAGGGTTATTTGCCCTGGGAAGGCACCTTGCATCCCAAGCAATTCTTCATGACACTGAGTAGGCATTGCTGACACAAAGAAAGGCAATTGAAAGTAAATAATGTTCATGAGCATATTTAGGATTTACTGACAGTTACTGTGGCTCATTGGTGCTTGGTATCCGTTCAGTTTTTGCTCTGGCATGGCCTGATCTGGCTCAGTCCCAAGACATGCTGCCTTGGGTGACTTCTGGGTCCACACTAGCAAGCTCTGCTTCTTAGCTCTGAAGATTCTTGACCAGAGAACAGTTCCTTGCAGAAATAATAGCTTGGGTTAATGCTAATTTGAGAGTCTCTGCACTTTTGCCTTATTATATACTGTGGATAAGCTTCAAAAATTATGAAAACTTTGTGAGYAGTTGAAACATGTATAAATAAAGGCAGTAGCAAACCACAGGGGCAATCGTTCTAACTGCAGCTTGTGACTGCAAAATCCAAAAAGCTCAAATAGTCATTTGTGGCACATMTTTAAGAATGAAAAAAGAAAGCTCTTACAAAAAGCAGAGGCATGTGATACCCCCTAGCAAATTGCAAAGATTCAATCCAGATAATAGACTTAACCTAAAGGTTACCAACATGCAGATTAAATTCTGGTTTTGTAATTTTTCAAGGCTTGTGAGTTTAAAAATCAAGTTGGCCAGCATTACTTGGCATGTTTTAAATTCCTTGGCTGATTTAAGATCASCCAGTAGTAGCAAATGCTGTTTTCTTTTCTTGGATGCATTGCTTTGAGGGAAAACTCRCATTCTTTTGTCTTTTTTTTTTGTTTGTTTGAAACAGAGGTCCACAAAAAGTCTGTCTGAAGAGYTAGTGAATATGTTTAAGTGTRCAACAGTCTCAAAGTAATCTTATGTACTCATCAGACTGCCACTAGTGCCTGGCAGTGGCTTTTGGCACATGTGGAAGTTCATTTTACAGCTTCTAAACTCCTACTGTGTGCATATTGAAGGTGTATTAATTGTRTGCCAACATAAAATTGTGGTGGAACCACCACAGTAGTTCACTATTTTGTTTGAATATGCAGAGCAGAAAAATCAGTCACCTTCAGAAAGAATCTTAAAATCTGTAATTTCATATTTTTATGGACATTTCTCTGAAGAGGAAATCCCTGCAAACTGGGAGTTGTCTCTATTATTACAGCTTGCCCATAGAGGTTATCATAAACCTGTGTTTGAATTTCAGACAATTAACATGAAAAAAAGAAAATACAATGCGAGTCAACAAGAAAATGCCATACAACCYATGAGACAGAAATTGTTTGAGAGACATCTGGAACATACATTTAAAATTTCACTTAATCTGACCTCTTTACTGTATGCTTCTACTATTATTTTCAGTTGATTACTGCAATTATTCACTGAAAAACAGATTCATTAATTATGTTCCATAAATAAAATCATGATAAGCTTATTTTCTAATCACCAATCATTGTTTTTAGAATTGCAGGGTGGAGATGAATACATTAAATATTAGTATTCACGTTTATTACTCTATACATATCATTTAAGCTTGGCATCACATTGTAAGATGTGATCACCCTCTGTCAGAAGGGCAGAAAGGAATTAAAAATTGGAAAGATGCAAAAGAGTTTGGCAGGATGGGGACAACTGAATATTTTCTGCCTAAGCCTGAATAGCTGTTAAAACATTTAAGCCACAGGGTTTCACAAAGAGACTTTAACTGCAGGGTTGGGAAAGAGGCTGAAGGYTGGGCACAGAACCACCTCCAGCTCAAGGGCTGAAAACAGAGGATCTGTGTCTGCCCTAACACTGCCACTGGCAGCAGCCCAGTTAGAAATGTGTGAGATACCTTGTTCACTGCCTGCTAATACAAGCACTCATGTGGAGCACAATACAAGTCTACACTTAGTGACTATTTCACTTTCCCCCCCTGCTTAACAAAGCTAATATCATTCATTAACAAATGGTGTATATAAATAGTTTCTAAAGGAAGGGAATTACCTTTCCTGAGTATGAAGGAATAAAGGATGCAGACATCCTAGAAGCTCTTGCTCTACTGAGAAATACTATCATYCTTATTTTTTAAAATGCTTAGAAAAAGTCTTTGCAAATTTATTTAACATTGTGTAGAGGACAGCTGAGATGCTGTTCTATTGTTATATTCTTAGGACTCATTTGATCAAATTTTGGGATATTACAGGCTACTTAAGAAAAAATTGACATTGGAGCAGCATGTTCCTAACAATCTTTTGTTTCACTTAGGAGAATACATAAAGTCCTGACAATTCACAGGAAAAATCAAGCTTCTAGCAACAGTTCCAGCTGGAAATCTGTATTGACATATGAGCTAAAATCTGACTCCCAAGGCTCATTTCATTGTGTCACACCCATGCTGGGTCAAGTTTTCTTTCCAGTCGTGTTTCCTGTATTTTCAAACAGCCTTTCTCAGATCCCAGGAAAAACCAAACAAAACCAAATCAAAACCACACCTCTGCCTGGAGATTATTTAAATTGCTGAGCAATGTTACATTCACATACATGGAGGTGGGGAGGAAGCAAAAGGAAAAAAAGCAGAAATATATATTTAGCAGCCTTAGAAAATTTTCCTAAATGACAGACAGCAGTTAGGGTCCTTCTCAGAGAAGCTCAATACAAGCCAGATAAATTCTCTGTTTCCACAGAGCACCAGATGGCTGGAGCTGTTCCACACCATCCGTGGTCCAAGTCTTCTCTCTTGCAGGAGACAAATGAGCTGAGGTGGTACCAATCAAAGCTGCCTCACAGAATATCTTCCCCTGTATTATGGTCTTCACCATTTGGTTATTGACTGGCAATTCTGCCAAAGCAAATGCACATGACAGTAGAGAAGGCATGCGCTGTAGTCTGCCTGAAGCCTTTTCTGCCATTCTCTTTCTTTAACAAGGTTTCAATCCCAAATTATCCTCCCAAATAGAAGCCTGTCTATTTCCCATGCTCAGTTCATTGTTCAGGTTTAAAATTTAGAAGCAAATGCCATGTGTTTGTGACAGTGCAGCTGAAAGGGATGTCTGTATTGATTGAAAGTCCATCTAAAGAAGCACCATAAACAATGATGGGCATTTAATCAATTATTTAGATCCAAAGAACTCATTCTGCTTATCAAAGAAATTGAGAACAGCCTCTCACCACAGCTTTTCCTTATTCCAAAATAAAATTACTCTGGTGATTAAGAGAAGCTGCTATTAAATTCTCTGCAGCTGACAGAATTAAAGTGAAGACAGGAGTTGGTGAAGAAGGATTGAGTTCAGAGCACAGTTTATACAGGTTGATTGCATATGATGGATGAGTACCTCAGTGTAATAAGGGGCAGCTTTGTACTTACTAAGAATTTAAGTGATTCTCACTTTCAGCTTGCCATCTGTGTGTGTGTATACGCACAGAACTCTAGGCAGGCGTTCTAGACTCTTTCAGCCTACAATAAAACACGTAGAAATGCTRAAAGTCCAGTCAGGCTCAGTGTGCCTGAAGCATGTGGTAACCTTAAATGCTTTCTTCAACCCATCAGCTTTGATATACAGCTCCAGAGGAACTGGAAAGAGGAATGTGATGGCCCATTGTGGGAAAGCTTTCTCGGAGATTTTAATGTGTACGTGCTTATCTCAAAGGATAAATTTTCATTTCATAAACCAACTAGTACATACCCTGACCTCCAGTGGGCTGTAGTTTAGAGACATAGCCTCTAGACCAGGATTTTAAATGTTACCATGGGAACACAGATGACAAATTTGGAATTAATCATAATTCAAAATTCAAAGAAAATTAAAAATCTATTCTAGAAATAAAGAATACTGATGCTGTTGAGGTTTTTTTTTTTAAAAAAGGAAATAACTTTCGCTTTCACTGTTAAAAACAGAACAGATGAACAAATTTCTGTTCTCTGATGATGGAATATGGTCACTCCTTAATCTTCTCTTTAAAATGATCAAGTAAAATATTGTGGAGTTCGTTTATATTTTCTCTGTTTTGTTTCCCAGTTGTGTGTCTCYTCTGAGAAGCCCTTTCACTCTTTTAGTGGCTCTTTTGAACAGTGGTTYCATGACCAAGTACAGGAATTCAGTGGTAATACCAGCCCCAACTGGTCTGCATTATGACAAAAGCATACTGGGTGACTGATGGAAATGATATGAACTTTAAAAAAGCTATAGACTCTCTATGATTCATGCTTGGCAAATAAGCAATATGAATCAGAGAAGACTTACTTGTTTTGCTAAGTTTTGCACTTGGAACGTCCAACAGAAAATCCTGTTGATAAAACCTTTTTATGATGCCTCTGGTAAGTTTTGCATATGATGTATGTCAAGGGTTATGCTGGATACGTGATGTTTTCCTTTTGCATATTCCCAGAGAACACACACAGAAATTGAAATTACAGTACATGCACAAACAAAGGCAGTAACAGGCAAGAGTGTTTACATTGTTTAGTACTGGATGGAAAACAAAAACCTCGACTTGAGAAGCACATAAATGTTGTCAACTTTGTTAGGGGTAAAGGACCTTTGAAATGTTCATACAACCTTACACTATGTATAGTTTAATTTAAATGTTGAATTGCTTGACTGGATTCTAACAAAGCCTTTATAAAATGTCAAATGCTGCTGATTCTCTGGGAGTACAATGTAACACATTTGTGTTTAACACACACTGAGAACATTTTAATAACTTACGAAGTGTACCTGATAGTCACATTTTAAATTTATGTAAATCCTTTTAATTCTTTCCAGGTTTCTTTTTTTAAATCAGCGAAAGATTAAAATTTGGCATTTGAAACAAGCTATTACAATGAAGAAAGCAGAAAAATCAACTATTCAAATCTAATGGTATTTTTATTCCTTTTTTCATTTATAATTTAATGGAAACATAAAATTTTATAACAAATGACCTTACTGCTGCAGTTTGCTATACTGGAGGTAGATGAAATTCATAGATAATCTGCAAGGTAATTACTGACCTCTTGGGTTGACTGTCAAGAGATAAACTATTTTATTCTACCTGCATTTTCTTAGTATTTCATATTCTGTATTAACTTAAAGGTGGCGAAAAAGCATAAATTGACTGACATAACACTAGGAGAAATTTACTTTGCAACATTAAATAAGGCTGCCATCTTTCCTCCCCATTTAGTAAACACATGTATAAGAACCTACTTCCACCCAGAGAATAATGGGAAGATCCTAAAACCAGAGCCCAACAGTGGTAGACAACAGTGGAAAATTATTTCAGCATGTRCGACTCAGAAATTTTAGTTAAACATATGTCATTTTTCAGATAAATTAGAGCATAATGCTTAAAAATTGTTTGTGGTATTATTTACACTAGGTCATCTTTGCAAGAATGAGTCAAACTCTACTTCTTATGCACTAAATAATTATTTTCTGAAGGTGCAATAGCTGTCCCCAGACCAGAAAGGCATTCTGAAGAACATCTGGTGAAGTGGACATGATTGGGAGGTAGCAGTAGGATGCAACAGGAAATCCTCTAACTTGATTGATGATTTCTCAAGGTATTGCAAGAGAGTTGCGTGCACATATTTTCATGTACAAAATTACAGAGAGTAACAAACACAAAGCATAATTCTATGTTTGCATGTGTGGTGTCATTTTTCATCAGATAACAGAATTTTTTTAGCAGCCACATAAGATATAAACTAGTGAGGATGACACTTCTAGAAACAAATTCAGGTAAATCAAAAAGTAAATATCAGGGATAAGTAGCAATACAAGGAGCCTCTATGAAAAAAAAAATTAATAATTTGACAGGCAATGTGAAGTTTTAGAAGGAAATAATCTAATATACTCTGGTCATGTCAGAAAAGATTATTTCTTTAAGGCTAAAATACTTGATACATTGTCAGTTGAACTCTGACATTCAGTATCACCTCATCAGTTAAATTGCATCCCCTAGATRTATTTCATAACCATTTGAATTTGAATAATAATGGCCATATCCAAAATATGCATTGGAGTCTAGTCCTTTTAGGGCTGATGATGCAGATGCCTCAACAGATGCAGATTTTATCCTTCCTTTAATCCCCCTTTTTAAAAAAGAAAATATAGCCTTAATTATGGCAAGGCCTTCTTCTCAGGAAACAGTAAACTGGCTAGTTTTTTTATTTGTGGGATTTTTTTAAAGACAATCCATGAGTCTCACATATAATTTCCACTTTTCTCCTTTCCCCTCCCCCACCTCCCCTTGCTTCTGGTCATCTATATCTTCCCTTGTAATATTAAAATTTTTGCCTCCTTTCTCTCTACTAAAAAAAAAAATCTCTCTAACCTACTCTGTTTCTCCTTATTAATCAGCCATTTAGTTCTCATGTACCTACAGGAATAAACCACGGAGAGCCTCAGGATGAAAAATCTTAGGATGGACCCACATCACAGTAAAAAACTTCTGGATTAATAGGAAATTTAGGCACTATTCTTCCAAATCATCTTTTCTCCTCTTAAATTCTTTTCTAATCTGTGGTATTATGATATTTCTGACATATTTGTTCAGAGAAAATAATTTTATTTCTCCCATTCTTAGTGTGATTGAAAACTCTTGAATATTGGTAATTCAAGTAGGATTACATGTATGGTGACTTCTCATGGCCTGAAAGTTTTGAKGTGGATAAGATACATTTCTTGCCCAAAATGGAGGAGTATAGGATAAACAGACCTCGCACATCAGTAGAAATATTTAAGGCTTCTGCTTGTATTTATGCCTTATATATTCCTCAGTAGCCTTTACAAGTGCTTACATTTTAGGATACAAGGCAGCAAAGAGAAGAGACCGAATGGGAAAAATAATTTTCTGGAAAAAAAATCCTGTTGAAAAATACATTTGAGCTGGATATGAAATATCAGCATTGAAGAGGACTCAACACTGAACATTAAAGAAACCCAGATCAGCAGAACACCTTTGTCTTTGCCAATTCAGCACTTTCCGGAGTAGGCAATTGAGCTACACTGCAGACACTTGACAGTGGAAAAGCTGGGCCTCTCTTTAGATATGGGATATTGTGATGAATAGCAAGGGGTATCAGGAAGAGAGAAAAAACAGTAAATACCATCTGTTGATGCCCTTAGCAGACAGTCAGTGTGCTGCTATGTGTGAACTTCTCATGCCAGGTGCAAGTATTTTGCGAGTTTCCAGTCATCAGGAACTAGTGTGGTTAATTTGAAAGTATTGAAAAAAGGTAGCAAGTCATATTCTTTTGATCTAGTGTAGCTTTGGTAATTTTAAGAACTTTGTTTATAGTTCTTGTCTATAGTTTATATAGGAAAAGAGAACAGTAGGTTTAATTACAGCACCTTGTCATTATATAAAATCTATTTGTATAAGATATAGCCTATTTCCCAACCTTCAGTCTGGGCTAGAGTTGTGAAAAAAAAAATCTCTGAATCAGCAATAGTGATGTATGGACATAATTGTTCTGAGAAGCAATGATTAGAAAAAAAAATTAATATAACAACTCTTATGTAGACTTTACAACTGGAAATGTACTTTTTCACAGCTATTGTAAAGAAAGACTTTAAGTATTTCTAAAAAAAGAATAAAGTAAAATTCTCTCCTTTTCAACCCACACATTTCTGCTCTTCTCAGAAAACAGAGTTTACAAATCCTCCATATATGTTTAGTTCCTTCTGCCCTCCCAAAATACATCTCCTACATTTCTGCAAAATAAAGCCTTGTGGAAGTTTCTGAGGTGCTGCACATACTTTTAAGTATTCAAGAAGCAGTAGTAACAGAATTAATGTTTTTCTAGGGGACAACTGTGGTAAGACAGATAGTGTGGGGAGACAAATAGAGTTAGTACTGAAGGTAATCTTGTGGCAAATGTATTGCAGCTGTGTTAATTATCCTAGAGTGGGAACAGCCTTGCTCTCCCAGCTATGGGTGTGATAAAGAGTGAGCTGGCTCAGTTGGAGYCTGCTGYTGTGCTGTGMWGAYCCAGGGACAGGAGGTGGTGCAAAGGACAGATAAGGTAAGACTTTGTACCAAGGGCTGGGGAAGGGACAGAATGGAGTGAGTTGGTGCTGTGAGAAGGAAGAGAGAAGGAGAACTGACTGAGTGGCTGTTGGCATAAGTGGGCAGACCACRACAGCTGCTTGGAGCTGCCTTTGGGAAATAAGATGGAGACTGTTAATAACAGTGTGTTGGTGTGTGATGCTTTCTGAAGTGTATGAAAGACTGATAAATAATAAGTTCCTGATACTTAGAGCCCCCAGAAGTTTTTAATGAAGGACTTTGTGTGGTTTGACTGTCTCAACTTCCACAGGCAGCTTGAATTATAGATGACAAGCAGCAAAATCAGCTGCTACAGCCAATCAGTCTAGTGCTAGAGTCTGTAGCTACATTTTGCTTTTGTCTAGGGTCTTCACCCCTCTGGCACCATCACAAAGGAAACTTGAAGACAAAAATGGGGTCACTTTCCATCATATAAATAAACATGAGTCACTGTTGTGCTTCATCTGATTGAACCCAAAGAATGAGAATTCAGTTTGTTGACTTTCTTGAATGAGTCTCACACCAATCTGACAAGACAGTTCAAATTGCCTTAGAAGAAATAAAATAAGAGCTTGATATTGGCACAATAAGTTATTTATGTAGACCAGAGGTCTCTTAATATCTGGAGCTGATTAAATGTGAACTTGTTTTTTAAAGCAGAATGTACAACAGCTCGGRAGTCTACAAAAGTCAGTAATTGTCACTTCAGATGTTAAGTCTCAGAAACTGCAAACAAGTTGGTGATGATGTGGAAATTTGCTCTGATGCAACTTCAACAAGCCATGTATTTGTTCCACCTTCCTGCTGCTAAAGCCTCTGACAAAGCCTTTTTTGTTAACAATTTTTATATTACTTATATAGGRGAAGTACAGCTGAAATAAGAATCAGTCATAATTATGTGCTTTTCAAAATGATCAGAAAATTCTTCACACAGCAAATTCAATGTCTGTACCAGCTTTTCTGCCCTTGTTCCAGGTGTCCCCTGTGACAAGATGCACTCTTGTTTATTTTCACTCTCTACAAATGTCTCTGAAACTTAAAGAAGTGAAAGATCCCAGAAACTCATGCAAAATTTGTATTTCTTGAAGAGAAAGTAGGATATGTAACACATATATTTTACACCTATTGTCTGCTGGTCTAGCCACTAAGTTTGTCCAAGGAACAAAGCACTGTTTCATATAAAAAAGAGAGCTKGTTCCCAAGATGGCTTTATTCTTCACTGTATGAGGACATCTATTAACCATGGACACTCAAATAGAATTCCCTTTAGAACTTCTTAGGAGGACAATTTTGTCAAAACCTTCTGAATGTAAAAATTCCATGGAAGAAGATTGAATCTGATTAGTTCTGAATTATGTGGTTTTGTGTTTGGATTTTGTCTTTTTTCCCCCATAATTAGGTTTTTAAAAAATTGTTTTTAATCAGAATACTGATTTTAAAAGTTATAGAAAGTGAAAGAGTGATTCCCTTTACCTATACTACTAACTCTTGTCAAAAACAGTATCACAGATCCACTCATATAAGAGAAAATGTAATTTTGTCCTTTTGGAAATATGAGGAAATATGTACTCCATTTTCAGCAGCTTATAAATCTATTTCTCCTGTGTTCAAAGCCAGTTTATATTTTTTTTTCTGCTCAAAGTTTAAATCCCACAGGACATGCTAGTTTTTTGAGACAGAGATAACACATAAATAAAACCTCATGGCTCTGCCTTGTCATTTTCTTCTTTTCGTCTCTACTTTGTTGCTTTATTGATTGTTACAGTAATCCATAAATATATGTACAACTGTTTTAATAATGCAAAATATTTACTTTGTAGCTTAGCCATTAATAGACATCATCAGTTGGTTTTCAAGAACATGACTAATACTTCAACAATAGTGGGTTTTATAACCTTGTCACTCACAGTGAGCCAATATTCAAAAAAACTTGACTTGATTATGATTAAGGGCTTTAAAATTCTGGAGTGCTGTCAGTATAGAGAAATTAGTGCTGTAGAAGATCAGAGGGGAAAAAAATAATCCAGGCATGCTTTTCTAAAGCAGCTGGATATCTCCCCGATCAACTCTAGTGCTGCATTTGAAGGTATGGGTAAACAAATAGACTCCAAGGTATRATCAGTGAGCAGAGAAAAATAAAGGCTTGCCTTAGTCATGGGCATGCACTTCTTAGCTGGTTTGTTCTCAAGTGATGTTTGTCCTGATGCCTTTAGTTTTRGCTTTCATGTTTTTCAGATTCTGTGCTGCCTCAGATGTAGCTCTGAGCTTCATACTAAGTGCCAGTGAGCTCTCTTCACAGAGTAGGTTGACAAAACAAATCCTTTTCCTGCTGAAGACCAAGGACACCAAATGCCAGCTTCAGGCCCAAAATCATAAACAGCAGTGGACAGAAGAGAGAAAACAAAGAAGGATGGGACTGAATATTCTAAAGCTGTAATTGGACAATTAAGCCCCAATATGCAAATGGACAAAAACTTATAAAAGTGTAAGGCCTCCTAACGAGGAGTCCATTTTGTGACCATTTTAGGTCCACCTTGGGTGTAGCCCTGGCCAGGCTCTTGCTTTGCCCAAGGTGCATCCTTAAAGGCCTTTTAATAAATACCTACTTTATTCTCTAGCTGTCTAGTCTCTGTTTCAGGCCAGCCTTCCCAAGGCATCAGTCCAAGTGTGCCCTGCTTTGTACCATCCCATGTTTGACAATCCCAGAGCACGTGATACCGAACGTGGCAGAGCAAGGGTAGCAGAACTCGTTCTTAGAGAAACATATAGAAATATGTATTTTCTACATATTCTTTCAGTATTTGAAAGAGTGGTGCTCTGAAACAATCTATACCACAAGGAAAGCTGTTACTGAAGCAGGACCACTGTATTGCTATGGCCTGTAGAAGCAAGGGATCATGAGCAAAGATTAGGTCTACTGGATCCCCATCCACCCATAAATTCTGCATAAGATTGTTACTGATGATGAGGTGTAACAGGGTAATAAAAACAAGCCTGGGTGGCAGTAATTGTACTTTTAGTTGTAATCTAGAGAAAACTGCTTCTAATCCAGAAGAAAAATGTGAGTTTATTTCAGAACAACATTTACCATTTTCATATGGCAAGGTTTCCATTTTATCAGGAAAAAAAGTGAGTAAAGAGTATTTTGGTTCTGAGCCTAAACAGGGAAATTTGATAGAATCAAGATGCAAAAAGCAACTTGTTCAAAAAGATTACATTTTGGTGTGATAGAAAAGTTGGAAAATCCCTCCTATTGAATTAGAACCCCATTTATTCTATTCATTGAACCTAAAATTATTTAAAATAATCAGAATTCAACTTAAAATAGGCCCTTTCAAAAGGGACATGTAAAAAACATGTTTTATATAAAGGCACTTGCTCCATTTCCTTCCTGGGATAGATGTAGTCTTTATCTCATCACGGTTTCTTGTCACTATTCAGTGAGAAGAAGCAATAAAAGTCATCTTTTTATGTTCCTACAAATTAATCTTTGGTGGCGAAAACAGAATTAAATACATCAACTCTACAAAGTTTATGTTGTTTTGCTGTGTTGCTTGATTATCCCAGAATCATAGATTATGCTGAGTTGGAAGAGACCCACAAGGATCATCAAGTCAGATGGCCTGCTCCTGGCTATCTCCAAGACTGATGCTGTGTCACCAATACCAGCCCTCAATCCTGTCAGGCTCAGTGCTGTGACCACTCCTCTGAGGAGCCCAGCCAGTGCCCAACCACCCTCTGGGCAAAGAAGCTTTTTCTGATATCCAAGCTAAACCTCCCCTGACACAACTTCAGGCCCTTCCCATGGGTCCAGTCACTGATCAGAACAGGAAGTGATCAGTGCCCCTCCTCCTCAAGATGGAGCTGTATATTGCAATGAGGCTTCTCTTTAGTCTCCTCTTTTCCAGGCTGAACAGATCAAGTGCCCTCAGACTTCTTCATATGACCTCCGCTCAAGGCCCTTCACTATCCTTGTTGCCCTCCTTTGGACACTGTTTGTTTAATATCTTCTTTTTATTGCAGTACCCAGAACTGCCCCCAGCACTGGAGGTGAGGCTGCCCCAGTGCAGGACAGAGCAGGACAGTCCCCTCCCTGGCCCAGCTGGCCATGCTGGGCTTGATACCCCAGGACAGGGCTGGCCCTCCTGGCTGCCAGGGCACTGCTGGCTCATGTTCAACTTGCCATCAACCAGGATCCCCTTTCCCTGGCACTGCTTTCCAGCCTCTCATTTCCCAGTCTGTTTGTACATCCAGGGTTGCCACACCCCAGRAATTCCCCTTGTTAAAATTCATACAGTTGGTGATTGTCCAGCCTTCTAATTTGTCGAGGTCTCTCTGCAGGGCCTCTCTGCCTCCATGGGAATAAACAGCTCCTCCCAATTTTGTAATATCTGTTGCTTAGCATCTGTTCAGGTCCTGTGTCCAAGCTATTTATGAAGATGATGAAGAGCACAGAGCTGAGGATGGAGCCCTGCAGAACCCCACTAGTGAGAGGTCACCAGACTGATGTCACCCCATTCCCTGTAACCCTTTGCACCTCGCCCATGAGCCAGCTGCTCTCCCATCACATGATGTGTTTATTCAGCTGTGTGCTGGACAGTTTTTCCAGAAGGATCCTGTGAGAGAGAGTACTGAAACCCAAGAAGATTGCATTAAGTGGCTTCCCTTGATCAGCTAGGCAGGTTACCTTGTTATAAAAGGAAATCRGGTTTGATAAGCAGGACTTTCCTCTCATGAAGTCATGCTGGCTGTGACAAGTGACTGTGTTGTCTTTCAGGTGTTTTTCAATACCTGCCAGAATAATTTTCTTCATAATTTTATCAGACACTGTGTATAAATTATCCTGCAGTGATGCCTTTGTGATGGACACTAACCCATGTGGCAAAAAAACAGATTTTCATATGGGAATATGCTGTTTCATTCCTCTGAGGGGAAGGCATTATTTAAAGGCTCATTAAGCACAGGGCTTCTTTCACACTGCAGGYGGTCAGGAGAGAAAAAAGGAGGAGATATGTTTTTTTTGCAGAAGCAGTCTGTGGCAATAATGATTTCCTAGAAACCARTGTGCTGATRMCAAGGCTAACTGTTYAGGCAATCTAACACAATAACTCCTGGCTTCTAAAATATAAACTGCAGTCTACTTCTTTGTACATTCTGGAAATTGAAGGCAGTGGTAAATCCCAGAAATTGATGTGAACTAAATATCTTCTGAAGTACTGGAAAATATAGGAAAAAAGTTATGAAGCTACTTAGAATTTAAAATGTAGGTATTTTACTATGTACTTTTAAAGATTACAGGGGAGGATAATCTTGTTCAAGGAGGCAGCTTGCTCGGAGCTGAGATCTTAAAAATAACAACTTTGTTTTTCTGTCCTATATGCACTGTCTCATTTCTGTAAACAATATGAGGTCTGAGATAGGCTTACAACCAACTAAAAGGAAAAAAGCATAAAAAATATTTCCCCTTAGCAAGAGAGATATGACCTTTAAAAACTGTCACACCGGAAAACARTGTGACAAAAACATGGAGTGTGAAGTTATTACAGAAAATTTTGCATTTATCTTCATATATAACCAGTTCATGAGCAGAAGGCAGCTGCTGAACTTTCTGCTGCTACAGCCATGTTCCACCACCCCACTGCATCAATGGGATAGCTGCTCATGATTGAAAATTCCTGTGATATATTTCTAAACCCATGTATGATTGTAATCAGGACAACACTATGACTGCTAGTAGTATTAAAAGAAAACAAAGAACCAAATATCAAAAATTTAGTCTACAGARAAGTTCCCTGCCAAATTAGAAACAWGAAGGTATGATGGACCACCTTKTACATATCCTCCAATTAATTATTTATCCATCAATGTTATGTACAGGASAAAGCAAAMATCAACAAAGCACAACCTCCTGCCATCCAGCCTCAGTGTTCAATGTCTGATATGTGTCTTAGAAGTATATGTATCACACAATTCCTCAATCCAGCTTTTTTTCAAATAGTTGCTCTAAATAGCTGTTCATTGTTCTTTAATGCTAAACCTCCTAAATKCACAACACAGCTTTGAGTCATTAAAGTCTTATGCTGAGTAAAATGGGAGTATGAGAACACCACAGGAAATAATGCTTTGAGAGATCACAGTCTCCCTTGGGTCCACCTGTTAGTGGTTTTGGTCAATCAGATGGGCTCCTTGGAAGCAAAATCTCCCATTTGTCTCCAATTCAAGTTATGCAGGGGTCTCTGAGTCCTTGAGATGCACCCAAGAGTATAAGTAACACTCTTCAGATGTTAGCAGGGATTCAGTCCATGGGATCATATGAAAGCAAATGTGAAATAAAATCTCATAAGGATCATCATCATCTTAAACCCTTGGACTTTTATCTTAGAAGGTACTCTATTTTTAATTCCACAAATGATCCCAAGACATAAAACAAACAGAATTTTTATTTAATTTTGAATCTGAAAGTTCAAAATTAAAATGGCCATTTTCACTGTAGGTTTCTGTTTGAAAAGAAATTTTTTTTTATTATATGTTTGAAAGTTATTTTCCTGAAGTGGCTCCTGTTGTAATGTGTMTTTTTCATTAAATCTTAAGGTATTTACTCAGAGGGGAATGGCAATCTGGCTGCTGTCCAATTATGGATAAATAATATTCATGTAATCAAATGCCACAGAGATGTCTCTGGTCTAAGAATAAAACAGGGAGGCTGAAGAAAGAAAAGATCAGTATCCTCACAAGACAGGGAAAGATCAGTATCCTCACAAGTATCCTCGTGGCCTTAAACAGAGGAATTCCTACCCTAAACATATGTGCATGACAGAAGTTATCACCACTGGTGGGCAAATTTCTTGCAGAGCAATGCAGTTCAAAACACCAGAATTTTTAGGTGGGGTGTGTATGTAAAAAACAAAAAATGACAACAACAAAAGAATCAATCTCAAAATCAAGGACTCAGAACAATTTTAGCTTTCTAGTAGCTAATGGGAGCACTTCAGGCCATTTGGAAAGGAAATGCAAATGAAATGATTCTCTGTCTCAGCTCATGGGAGGGGTCCTCMCATGTCAGCTGCAATCAGTTGGAAAAGCTCTCTTAAACATCATGGAGGCTTTGCTGAGCAGCTGTCTGGGAATAACAATTTTCTGGCTCTGGTCATGGACAAGTACACTGAGAGGTTTAGGAAAGGGGCAGGAGGTGYCTGTCAAAATCCTTGGTCTCAGAGATCCTACTTAGACTTGTACATCTTTTATGATGGGATGCTCTTCATAGAAGTGAGCAAGACAGGGAAGTTTTCCTGCATTGGCAGGGACAGTGAAATAATTTTAAAACTGAATACTGAGTCTCCATGAAAATTATCTCTGGGAAGTAACTTGTAAATCRGCTGCAAAAATGAGAGAGCACAGCATAAAGGATGTCTCATTTGCAAAAACTACTAAGACTTGTATTATGGGGAATAAACTGACCCTTTGCCACAAGAGTCTYGTGGGTGAAGAGAAGCAACATTTCACCCTTTCACTCTCCAATCTCTTTGGAAAAAGGACKGATGGGACAAAACGTTTTAGCTTACAAGGCTGAGCTGAATGCATGGTCACAATTTGCTCTGCTTAGGAACTGGTCAGCAAGAAGAGATGATTGACCAAAGATCTGCTGAATTCAAGCATGTGTTTCACTTGCTTAAATATGGAGTCTGTTTCACATAAGGACAATGAATCTCACTCATTTGTGCAAAAGCAGAGCTTTTTGGATCTCATCATGGTGTGCTAAATTCAAGCCAAGGAGAATCAGTGCTGTGACATTGTCTGAGATTGCATGGAATGAACATTCAGTTATGAGTCTAGGAGATGAAATACAGGGAAGTTGCCAAAGCAACTTTATAAGTGCTGAAAGGAGTTTACACAATGGTCAAGTCCAAACCAGAGTTAATTGTCTCCAATCCTACCTGTTCTAGTCCTTTCAAGCCTTGGTATGGCAATTGCCTGTGGRGGTGTTAAGAAGCTTCTGGTAAGAGCATCACAGGATTTTATTTTTCACTCAAGTTCAAGAATATTGTCAGTGTTCACTTTGACTTGAGARTAGAGCCATAAAATGTGAACTGTTATATTTTAGTTAAAAAATATACAGTCAAGTAATACAACATTCTTTTTTTTTRTTATTATACAAGAGTAATGAGTTGTCAGCTTTCCTCCCCACTCTTTCCTTTACAGAACAAGATACATGCATCATCTTTCAAAAGAAGCAGTGCTGCCGTGACATTTAGAAAATGTTTTTTCTAGTGTATGTGTCTATATATTTAAAGGGACAGCAATTTATGAAGTTAAATTTCTTAGACAATAAGAACAAAGTTCTTTTTTTTATAGACACTTTATACAGCAACTGTGATGCTTCTAAAGATTATACTCATCTCCCTGCAATAAAGAGGTCACAGGAAGGATGGTCTATTTTCACTACTGGCATTGCCTGGAGTTACTTTTTCCAGTCATATGCAGGAGCACTGTACCTCAGTGCTGACAGGTCTTCCCAAAATCTGGGTGGGGAGCAATGGCATTGAGAGCAGATTCACAGCAGTGCATGGGAAGWGCACCTGAAAACTCCAAGGAGAGARCTTTGAGCTCCTCRCACACYCTGTGACCMAATCTAAATRGCTCMTGTCACACCAGTGTGCAAGGCAGGGAACAAGCAGGGGCACAACAAACCAGAAAGAGCAATCTTTGAGCAAACTTTTGACTCTGACAGGCCTRTGCTACCCACCAGGGGCAGTGAGGACAGATCCAAGAGGAACAGTGTCATTGGAGGAGCAGCTCTGGAAGGAGCTTGCTTTAAGAGATAATTGGCTTTCCTCCAGCTTAGGGATGATGAAGTTTCTCTACATTTTCCAGGCTGTTGCACTGTAGTCTTGAATTTTGATCCAACTGTCTGACATTACACTTTAGGCTATTGCCTTGCACTGTGTGCTGAAATTCCTCTCAGATAAATTCAGCACTGTAGGATTGGGCTGGAAATTGGTCTCTTCCCACACRGAGTCCAGGACACTGCCTGAAAAACAATTTTCTTCTCTCTACAGAACAAAGCTGCTTAAAAAAGCAAGATGGCACCTCCCAGACATGCTCAATACACATATCCCACCACCATGAAATGATGCAAATAAACTTACCTGTTTGCATTGCAAATRTAGTTGAACTGGGAGGTCAAGAAGGAATTAATTGAAGAACATACTTTAAAATTAAGATCCCTATGAAAAKGAACTCAGCCATTAAATTACTTGCAAAGAGAACAGTGATGGTGATTGGAGCCCTACTGAAAAAAAAGGACCAAATGAGATGGAATGAGTATTTCCCAGAATTTATGTACAGTACCTTGTACTCCAGATTTTCTTGCATAAACAACCAAAGAGAAATAGATTGCATAAGGGAATAATATGTAAAAAAAATTTAAAAAAGAGAAAAACATATAAATGTCTCTGAGGAAGGTAAAATAGATATGTCAGTAGCAAACCAAACTGCATTTCTCATGGCTGTTGGTACTTAAATACCTGACAGCTCAAATCTATCACACCTTATCTCTGAACCCAAACTTTTTTCTCTATTTCTCCATACAGATAATTTTTACTATCTGCTGTTTCACAGGGGAAGAAACTGAGGCAGAGGAGGAAATTTCAATTCCCCAATATTGTCCACTTCTTTGGATGTGACCATAAGAAAATACAGGCATGTTGGCTGTCTAAAGGAGCTGCTCAGACCACATTATCCTACTTTGTGAGTACAGAAAAAATAAACTAGAAGGAAATCCTGCTGCTTTGGCTGTGACACTGCTGTGATTGTGTGGTTCAGGGCTGCTTACTGGGGGCAGAGTCTTTGTGCTTCCAGTGCTGTGAATCTGACAAAAGAAGATGACTGTGTAGAGACAAAGAAAAAGGTAGGGTTTTCTTTTCTCCCCTCATTTTTGAACATTAGAAAAATACAATATCTCATCAATAAGGTGTTTAGAAAGTCAGGGGTTGCCTGAGGCCTTCATTAACATTTTTCTTGAGGGAAGGATGAAGAAGACAAATAATTAATGTCTGCATGTTGCTTGGCTTGAGAGCAATGCTCCACATAACAGATGTTTGACACCATGAATCCAGTCAGATGTGTAGATTGCAAGTATTGCCACTTGGCTGAAACAGTCTTATTTGCTGGAGCTGGCCTAACTTACTAGGAGACTTATATGCAGATGGATTAACTAAAAAAAAACCTCAGGGGCTTGATACTCCCAGTGTTGGTGATTTATTACCCTTGACTACACATATACATACCTACATAACTCTGAATAATGCTATAGGAAGAGATGTCAGAAAACCAACTCCTTCTACAGACTCTGGAGGTAACCTTTAATCCTTCAGGTTTATGCTGAAGTTTGTTCTGTGCCAGACCATTCTGATATACACATACCTTCTTGAGACAAAGCCTCTCACAGGACATGACTTGTTTTGAGCTCCCACTTGTCCACAGTAGGATTTGAGAAGCTGAGACACTGATGAGACATAAGATCAAAGAAGAGGATATGAATCTCTATTCATCAAAGGGATGTGAGAAAATAAAAGCTGTCAGGTTGAACCAAACTAACCTGTGCCTTTTCCCTGAAGGTGTCCAACTGTGTTTGATATGATATGATGGAAATGACAGGCATAAGCCTTACAGCAGGTGATAGTTTAGGGTCTAGGGACAAAGATTGTAACTCATATTCAGCAGAGCCTCGGTTGCACAATTGGTTTTGAATTTGACTAATCCCCTTTAAGACTCACTTACTTTATTGTTCTCTCAGATATCCTGTGGCAATGATTTCCATTGCTTTCTCTTTGCTCACTGTGAAAACAAAATTCTTTGTTGTAACCTTGCTGCCTTGTGAGTCATAAGCTCTCCACTGGTTCTTGCTTTATGAATTCTGCAAATTTTTAATTTTATAGACCTCTGTCACTGTAAATTTCACCCATAGTCATCTCTTCTTCCAGATACAAAACTATTTAGCCTTGTTTGTCCCGTATTGGAAGCTGCCACATTCCTCTGATCATGCCTGTTCTACACATGGGACCCTCTGCAGCTCCAGGGCACTTCCAGCAGTGAAGCAGGACTGCACATGTGCCATTTTGGGTGGGGGCACCATGCAGACAGTGTGTAACATCATAACAGTGTTTTTGTGTTCTGCTATTACTTACAACAAATCCTAGAATTTACACTGTCTTTGGATCAGTGACCAGATGTCAGTGCCCTGAGGGCACCACCAGTCCTGACTGTCCTTGCCCATCCCTTCCACGGCTCCCCCATGCTACCCACAGTCCAGGACCCCATTCCAGCTGCCCTTTGTCTCCTCCTTCCTTCTCACAGGGAACAGCCATCTCTCACTGCTCTCTGAGAGCTGATTTTTTTATTTTTTTATACTATCTGCAAGTAATCTCAGAGAGCAGTCAGGGAATGTGAATGGCTGTAACCTTCACAACTTGAAAAAGGCCATATGAAAAAAAAATCAAACACACATGTTGTTTTTCCCATTATTGCTGATTACATAAGTGTTGAAACCTAGTTCATTCCTTCAAGGAAATTTTGTACACAATGTCATATCCAGTAAACTCCTTCAATAGTGTAATGCACATCTATATTTGGTTTATAGGCAACATTCAATGGTGTATTTTGGCTAGTGTATTACTTAGGTTAGGTTGTGTAGAGAGAGTAGAGAATGCTGCAGAAAAGTATGACATACTCCACTGACTCATGCTGCTCAAAGCACAAAACCACTATATTTTACTTTGCTGGGGTGTGAGATTTCGATCTCACATTCTTCCTAAGTAATGAGACTCTTTGGATCACAGAGGGCAGAAGAAATAAGGTGTGAATCATTATAGTTTCCAGTTTCCAATCTGTTCTTCATCTGGAAGAAAAATAATGTCTCACCTGAGGAGAGAATAAGACAAAACTGGGAAAAGGAAGAAGCAATGAAATGTTGAAGCTTGTGGTGGGTGCAAATTTACTCAGTCAATATTTATAATTGACTGAGGAAGAAGAGAAATGATGAAATTGTGATGACTTGAGATACTAAAAAAGTCAAATGCTTGTGATTTTGCAAAATACCTGGGAAACCCCCCTCAATTTAAGGCCTGGGAAATTATTTAAGACTGATGTAGAATAACACAAAGGGGGTAGGGGGAAGTAAGTGCAATCATGGTGACCACGTTAGCCACCTCTGCTCTAGGAAACAGCAGCACTTGATAAAATCTCAATTCTAGAACAACTCCATCTTAAATTTTGAAAATATTTTGCTCCCTCCAGGTTTTAAAGGCTAATACTTGAAGTTACTGCTGATCTGTTTGCACACATGACACTTAGAAAACAACTCATTTCAGCTGAGAAAGAATGGACAATAGTATCCCATACAAAGTCCTTTAGAAATGAAAACCTTTTATAGCACACAAGACAGAAAAATTGGTTTATACATTCAAAAGAGGCAACATCCTTTGATTACTTGTGTAGAAGAGAAGCTATTCTGAATAATCTGCCATTTTCTCTTTAAAGACCGAATTGTGCACAAGAGAATAGGTTAGGTGAATACAATAGGGATCTTAGCTAGTAAGTATGTGTCAGAGTCTGTTCGAGATACCTCATTTGCCTCACAACTGTCAACAAAGGGTCTCCGAGCTGAGACCCCCAAACTGAGGTTCTAGCCTGCATAAGGAGGGGAGAAAGGCTGCCAGAACTTAAAGGTGTGTTCACTGGACCAGAGATTGGAACAATGGACTGGGCTCACCCCGGTTTGTTCTGTTCCTGTGTACGGGTCAAAATGACTTACCTTCACCAGACCACGCCAAGTGCAGCTGGTTTTGGACAATGGCAGCCTCTCGGCCAAAATTACTCCCCCACCCTGGCAAAAGGCCTCTCATTCTGAAGAAGACCTATAAGACTGTGCATTTTGGGGCCCTATCTTTGTGCGCACCCCACCGATGRAGACGCATCTATGGGCCTGATCGCCTCGAGGACGCCGTCTCTTCTCCGTGGTAGCTATTGATCCCTTTTTCCCCTCTTTTCTCTTTCTTTCTCTCTTTTCCTTTTTTTCTCTCCCTCTATCGCATAACTGTTGTTGGCACGAAATAAAGTGCATTGTTGATTTAAACTGGTTTTGTCCCTGTGCTGTGTCTTCTGCGCTCTGAGATCCCCCTAAAACGAACCTATTAGGACTCCGCAGACCCTTGTGGACCCTAACAGTATGGAATCCAGCAGAGTCTGCTGGCTGCTGTCACTTGAGAAGGGCCCCAGCTTCAGGACCGTGTCCTCTGCTCAGCTAGGAATGCAACACCTTCCTCTTTTTTGAAATTTGCAGTGCTTTAATGTCACTGGGTAGAAGAGGCAGACTGACAAGCAGTACAAATGGCTAGAAAATGAATTTTTTTGGCTGCTTCACTTTACCAAACGGTTTATCCTGGGAATAACTACGTGCATTTGGGTTAATGTTTCTGTTCATATCAGCTGAAGCAGATCCCCTGTTCGTACTTTGTCCTGAGCACTGGTGTGCACTGCAGCATCATCTTGGAGCATGCAGAATAGCATCGTCTTTTTGGGTGAAACAAAATGGAAAGATATACTCAAGGAGTGAGTGCATTTGTTGCACAAACTCCTAAAGACAGGCACATTTGGAACAAAAGCGAGACTAGAGCTGAAATCCTTACAGTGTTGTCATCATGTCCTCAACACCAAATCCCCATCTTTCCTAATGGGGGAAATTTTCCTGGGGATGCCAAACTACTTGCAAGTGAAAACAGAGCTACTGCAGTTCAAACCACCCAGGCACTAAGAGCTGCTCAGTTGCCAATCCACTTACCCAGCATATGGAAAAAAATAAGGCTAAAAATGCAACACTTCCTCTTAGTTGTGCCTTTAGGCAACAGGGAGAAATTGGGATAGGAGAGCCTGAAAACAGATGTGCTCCACCCCCTCATTCATACCATTTATAGAGACCTGTTTACTCCTAATAGCCCCACTCAAGCTTGTTGTAAGAAATTAAATCATAATATATACTTTAAATTAAATTGAGCCACGATAATAATTCCTTTTGGTGTCCAGTTCTAATCACCTCTTAAGAGAGTTTGCACTACCAACAGATGGAATTTGTATGTGTGATTTTGATAAMGCTTTTGCTGACAAAGTAATTTAATTAATGGCAGTGAAATCTAAGACTAGAAGTGAACCATGCCAGACAAAATAATTATTGCCTGCTATAATTTTTCCCCCAAAGGCTACCTGCATTATTTATATGATCTATTAAATGGTGCATGCTTTTAAGTAGTTTAGTTACATTTTGAGAATGACCCATTCAAATCAAAACAGCATTTTTCTAACTCTGGACTATAAATGCCATATAAAATATATTTTTATAATCTAAAATGAGAACTATGGATGCCAATCACGTAAGTGAGAGAAAAAAACCAGAGATACATTGGGAATAAAGAACTGACTGCTCTTGATTATTCCTGTGTTTGGCTTGGATGGTCTGGCTGGTTAAAGGGGTAGACTTGAGCAGCTTTCTCAGCTAAAGTTTCTCTGATGGCCCTTTAGGCAGTACCGTTTTGCCACACTATTTTATAGACTCTTGTGTGAGAAGTGCTGCTCTACATCAATATACAGCTCTGCTCACTTAACCTAGGTTAAATTTTACTGGGATGTGGAGTTATTCATAGTAGGGAAATCTGCAGAGCCCTCCTCCTCAAGGACAATTACTATGTGAACAGTAATCAAAAGAGAAAGCAAGTAATGAAATCCTGCTATGAGATTTTTAGTGTCATTCCTCTAAATATTTTAAATGACTGTCCTCTATTCTTATAAGAAGGAGAATATTCCTAGAGTTGCTTCAGATTGGGATTTCATTTTTGATCTGACAGATTGTTCTTGCCATTTCTTTGTACTGATGATGCTCCAGATGTTATTCCCATAGAACCTCAGCAATAAAAATTTTCTGTATGCAACAGAAGTGATACCAAGTCTTAGTTACAAGAGATAGGAAAATTRCGTATTAATGAATTTTTGAAATAAAGTTAATTAAATGGCTACTATATAGAACTATTGAACTTTGTGGTTGCCATTTTCAAAGGTGTTTCTCAAAACTAATGCACCAAACTCTCCTTGATACTATTCTCAGTCTGATTATTTTTTGTTACAGGGGTTTTAGTGAAAACCAGAGGTGCTCAGCACTTTTGGAACAAAGTTCCATAGTGAAATATGGATGTATGAATCTGCTGAAAGTATCAGTGACCTTTTGTTCTCTAATAGGTTGTTTTATACATAATATAGCTGAATAGCTTTGAGGGACTACTGCAATCCAGTGAAAGCTGCAGCCTAATCTGTGAATATATGTTAGAGAGCATTTCCATTTTTGTGGTGTATATCATCAGTTATTTGTCACTGTAAAACAGATAAGAGAAAGCAAACAGAACATTGCCTGAGTAAAAGTGTATGGATGAGGCAAAATGAGGAAAACTAATTATCCTCTTAATTTCAATAAATAAAMAGAGAATTTTTTTCTAAAGCTATATGACTCTCTGAGACATGGTATGTGCTTTAAAGGGTTAAATCCAAATTAATTTATTTCAAAATTGAAATCAGCTACATTGGCACATACTTTACCTGCCACTGGAATGGGCTTACAGATATTTGTGAATTGAACACCTTAGGGATGATGATCTCTGTGTGACTGGGGAAACAGCCTGGCAGGAATGAACAATGAAGGAGAACCACAGCCCTCATTAGTCATTACTATGAAATTAAGACATATTTTTTCAAACCAGAGACTTTTGTCCTCTGCCTCTGAAATTCAAGGGGTTTTCCAATCATATCCCTTCCCTACATCCAGACTCCCACAAAGGGGAGAGCTGTAAATCTTTTTGCAATCATTATGATTCCTCTTTGTGAATGAGAAAGTAACAGAAGTCCAAATAATTTTCTKGCTTTGGCCTTTCTGCTTCATGGTAGAAATCAAAACATGTGACAGGAGGAGTTAACATTTTATTTTTCATGTTAATTCGATGTTATGGATCACTGAGTTATTTAGATGTACAGYACTTAACCTCCTTGTTTTTCTAATGAGAATTGACTGGTATGTCTTTTTTTTTTACTATTTCCTTACTCTTTGGTTGATTTTGTTTCTGAATAAAAATAATGAAGCCTGTGACAAAAGGGTTATCAACTTTCYTAAATAATTTTCTGAAGAGCTGTAAAAAAATTCAAACAACTTCATAAATTACTAGTTTTTCCTTATTCACTGGCTAGCTTTAAAAAGCATTTTAAGGAAAATTGTGGAGCAGCACTTGTTTTTGCACAATTCATGCTGCTCAATGGCATGAATGAAGGACAGAAATCTTTCTTGTAAATCTTGTCTTCTTGAGTTTAGACCTTTAATATAYCTTTCTGCAGTGTTTGATGTTGGGATTTTTTTTGTTGGTTCTGGGGTTTTTTTGGGGGTGGATGGGATGTGTGTGCAAAAAACTGAATTACTGAATTGTTGCAATTTATAGAATTAAAAAAATATATTTATCCTGGATCCAAAGGTAGATTAACTTATTGYAAAGAAATGAAGTGTCATCATCTTTTTCAATCCTTTCTTAACAATATGTAAGCATTTTTAGGCACTCAGATTCATTCATAGTGTGAATAAATTTGGAACACWGAAGACTTGAAAAATGACATTACTGCAATATTCATTTTCAATAAAACTAGTCAGATGAGGATGATTATCATTTGCAAACACTCATGAAGCAGTGAAATAATTTTATGAAAGTGTGATGGACTAAACTGGTTCAAAATGATCATTATAACCATTGCATATAGCTATCCTTAATCTATATTTTGAATATATCTTTATTTAACCAGGATKAAAAAGCTGCCTAAAATTCCTTTTGACATAGAACATAACAAGATAGCAATCCCTGCAAAACACATAATTCTCAGGGAAATTGTTAACCAATTATAAACATAAYACAAAATATCAATGGCTATGATGTATTTTAAACACAATTATGATAATAAAGTATAATCAAATAYGTGCAAGCAGTAGCAATTACTAGTGCATCTCATTAAGCCATCTGCTAATTAATCCTAAGCAATAATATGGTTTATTTAATAAGTTTGAGCATTTCCCTTTGAAGAWGTCTACAGAAAAATAAGTGGCTTATGTCTGGTGAAGCAGGAAATGATTCTATGAGACTGGAGTTTTGTAATAACTTGGAACCTCTCAGATGTTTTTAGTTAATTGTTGMCACTCCTGCAATAATTTTAAATGTCACCAGGCTGCTGGGAGCAAAGCCTGCAAGAACAAGAGTGTGAGGGCTGCTTTTGAGTAGGAAGCAGTTCACAACAGCCAGCAAACTGATCACAGAAGAGCTCATCTCAAAGGCCTGAAATGACAGGAAAACCTCCTATTGACTCCATSGGACTGCATATGGGATGGGAACACTCAGTGCCTTAAGATATAAACTTGTTTAGTTTTACTACTGAATTGAGTAAATTTATGTAATAATTTCATCTGGCTAAATACTTCATAGTTAGTGTCTGTATCAAATATTTTTCCTTGTCATCCTAAAATTTGCTGCTACACATATAGAATGTGTTTTGTTCTTATTCTCTCATGTGAACATCTACCATCAGAACTGATCTACTCTCAATTTCCTTATTTCCTCTGTGAATAAGTTCATTCTGCCAAGCATAAAGGACTATCCTCCTGTAACGRAATAAAATATTTAAAGTATATTATAAGCATAGCACTCCCTAAAGACTTAGAAAACATTCTTTAAACTGCACATAATACATCTAGTGCCAAGTCTTTTGACACAGCTTCATTTTCTTAAAGAAGGAAAGATGTTGCAATTTAGTGCTTTATGAATTTTGTAGTGTTTGAACTGCTACTTCAATAAATGCTAAATTAGCAATATTTGTTTTAAAAAGGGACAGCTTGTGCAAACCTTAGAGAGCTGGAGGATTAAGTGATACTTTCATCAATCAAGATGACATTGCTTTTCTGGAGAAGCAAAGGGGGGCTATGAGAAGGCCAACAGGGGGAACAATCAACTTTCATTTCTCTTGAAGGAAGTACTGCAGGGATTTATCAACTGGCAAGTCAAATGCAGAAAATGTCATCTGATAAAAGGCTATGGTCTGATCCATCAAATCCTCTGAAACTGCTAAAGAAAGTAAGGTGCAAAGAGAATAATTTCCCATTTAAACCACTGTAGGGGTAGGAGCATTTCATATGGATTTTTTCTGACAGTAAGATTAAATCAGCTCAGTTAAAACCAGAAAGAAGCACTTGAGTTTTCATGGTCCTTAACTTTTTCAAATAAAGGGRAAACATGACCTTGCATGTTTTATTCATTTGGACCAGAACTAGAACAGTCCTGTAAGTCTAAAGTAAAGTGAATTTACAGTACAAAGGGAGCTGACCTTGCATAGCTCAAAGTGGCACATACTGCTGCTCCCCAAAGCTGGYAGGGTGACCAGTTTGTTACTTGCCACTGACAGCTCAGTGAGCTGCATTGATCCTGCTCTGTAAATGAGTCCAGCTTTTGTTTTTTAACTCAACCTAAATGATTTGMTCACTGGCATAAGGCAACCCTACTAGTGGTGGCCTGGTCTGTGGCATCAGACTGTGAAGCAGGTCTAGGCTGAGCCCAGTGACCAGCTCACAGACCTTGCACAAAACTGGTAGGGCTCTTGGATTCATCTTACCTTCCTCAGCCTCCTTTAACAGTTAGTTATACATTGGGACTAACATGCAGGTCTCCTCTTGGTGCACAAGCCAGCAAAGAGGGTAAAGGACACATGGTCCAAGCCATGCCCACAGTGGGGGCAATCTGGAGACAGTTCCTAGCTGGGTTTGCAGAAGAAGCTTCTCTGTGCTTCCACTCAACTCCCTGCCTGCTCCCTCATTTCTCTCCAGGCAATGACTCAGCTCCAGCAGCAGGCAGAGAAACTGCACAGCTGTGCCCAGAGTAGGACAGCCACCCTATGCCAGATTTCCTCTCTTCCTGCTTTGCCAGTGAATTGTCTTAATCCACTTTATTTCACTCCTGTCTCATGAGATGAAGTRYAATCACAAGCAGAATATGCACTGTCACACACATGACTTAAACAGCATTAGGTATATTTATTCTTACCACTTAAACACAACTTTCCACCTGATCTTGAATCCTTCATAGTTATGTAAAGCCACCCTTATCAAAAAGTAGTAGATAATACAAATGCCAAATGAGCTCACTACAGAAGAGTCAATGTAAGCTGGCAATTWCAGCAGAAAAAAGAATGCTTTCAAGAAATATAAGGAAAAACATTTTCATTTGTGTGCCTAATAATATAAAAAAATATCTCTGTCATTTGATGTCTCAGACAAAATAAATAACACCTTTAAAAATACTATTTTACTGGTGTCTGGAACTTAAAAAGACATCAGCTTCCACAGTTCCTAAGGAAATCAAACAGCACATTTTTAAACTGCAGGTTACCAATATAAAACAAAATATTGCCATTGGCACTTTATGCAAATCAAAGAAAAATATAGTTTTTTCAGTAAATAAAGCCAAAATAGACAAAATAATGAATGCAGCTACAATATGTTCATAGTTCTTCATGGCAAAAATCTACAGACTTAGATCAATACAACTCATTCTATGCAGAGGAATTTTGATAATAATTTCATGTAATAGAAGGATTATTTGAGGGAGTGAAGTAAAAGAAAATCAAGTGTGTCATGAGCTGTTATTCTGACTTGAAATCATGGAAGCTTGGCAGTGCAACCTATGACCAAACACAGCCTTGTCAACTGGCTCTAAAGTGCCACAGCCAGTCTTTTCGTAAACACTTCCATAATGGTAACTCCACCACTTTGCTGGGCAGCCCATTCCAATGCCCAACCACCTTTTTTGTGAAGAACTTCCTAGGTCCAACCTAAACCTCTCCTGGTGCAGTTTAAGACTGTGTCCTCTTGTCCTGTTGCTGGTTGCCTGGAGGAAGAGATCGACCCTCACCTGGCTACCATCTCCTTTCACAGAGCTGTAGAGAGTGATGAGGTCTTCCCTCAGCCTTCMCTCTCCAGGCCAAACACCCCCAGCTCCCTCAGCTACTCCTCACAGGACTTGTGCTCTAGACCCTTCACTGGTGTTTTGCCTTTTTCTGGACATGCTCCAGCAGTTCAACATCCTTCCTAATTTGTGGRGGCCCAGAACTGGACACAGCACTCGAGGTGTGGCCTCACCAGTGCCCAGTACAGGGGAAGAATGACGTCCCTGCTCCTTCTGGCCACACTATTCCTGATCCAGGCCAGGATGCCCTTGGCCTCCTTGGCCACCAGGGAATGSTGCTGGCTCATGTTCAGCTGCTGTCACCAGCACTCCCAGGTCCCTTTCTGCCTGGGCACTGTCCAGCCACACCATCCCCAGCCTAGAACATTGCAAGGGGCTATTGTGGCCAAAGTGCAGCACCTGGCACTTAGACTTGTAAACCTGATGTTGTTGGACTCAGCCCATAAACCCAGCCTGTCCAATCCCTCTGCAGAGCCCTCCYACCCTYCAGCAGATCRACACTYACRTCMARCTTGGTATCATCTGCAAATGATTGTTAATAGTAAACTCAATCCTCTCATCCAGATAATCAAAAAAGGTGTTAAACAGAACTGGCCCCAGCACAGAGCCCTGAGGGACACCACTGGTGACTGGCTGCCAGCTGGATGCAGCACYRYTCACCAYCKCTMTCTGGGCCTGGCCATGCAGCCAKTTYCTAACCCAGCAMAGAGTGTTCCTGTCCAAGCTGTTGTCTGCCAGCTTTTCCAGGAGTGTGCTGTGRGAGACAGTGTCAAAGGACTTGATGGAGTCCAAAYAGACAACATCCACAGCTTTTCCTGCATCCACCAGGCAGGTCACCTGGTCATAAAAGGAGACCAGGTTGGTCAGGCAGGACCTGCCCCTACTGAATCCATGCTGTCTSGGTCAGATYCCCCAGCCATCCMGKAAGTGCTGTGTGATTRCAYTCAGGATGGTCTGTTCCATAACTTTGCTGAGAACTGAGGTCAGGCTGACAGGCCTCTAGTTTCCCAGATTCTCCTTCCAGCCCTCTTATGGATGATTGCCACAATGGCCAGCTTCCAGTCATCTGGGATCTCCTCAGCCAGCCAGGACTGATGATAAATKATGRAGAAYGCCTTGCTGAGCTCATCCACCAGCTCTCTCATCACCTGAGGATGGGTTCCATCTGKTYCCATAGACTTGTGAGCATCTATGGGACTCAGCTGGTCTCTTAACTGCTTCCTCCTGGATTTATGGGAGCTATTCTGACACCATCTATTAGTTGAGGAGGTCAGCTGTCCTGAGGGCAACCTGTCTTAAAACCTTTYTTGTTGAAAACCAAGGAAAAGAAGGTGTTAAGTACCTGAGCATCTTCTTTGTCTTTGGTGACTGTATTCCCCACCACATCCAATAAAGAATGGAGGTTTTCCTCCTTTTGTTATTAATGCATTGATAAGAATATTTTTTATTTTCTTTTACAGAAGTGATTATGCCTACTCAAGGCTTCCACTCATCTCCTAGGTCTCTCATTTGTTTCTGCATTTGCATCTGTAGTAACTACTTCAGGCAAGTGAGATATAAGGTGTTGTCAGCCAGTCTYCAAAGTAAATACATGGATAAAAAAGTGTTTTAGTTTCTTGGTTCCCTAATGGGTGTAAGCATGTGTAGGAGTCTAATGTTTCATCTTCTTTTTCCACAGTAGCTCAAAAGAAATCTTGAAAACAGTGAAGACATTTTTTGGGAGCTGTATTTCTGCAGTGGGACAAGCTTATGTTCAAATCTGGATTTAGAGACTCAAAAATTTGGGACACATTGAAGGCTTGTGAGAAGGTTTTACACATTCCAAAGCCAGAAAAAAAACTTGAGAATTTGGGTTTAAGTTTAGGTTTTGGTGCCAAGGCCTGCTCAGAGGTGGAAGGGAATGGACTCTCTCTGGATTTCACTGTTTACAGTGATAGAATAGCTAYGAAAGGAGCTTTCATGCCTCCCTTCATCTTTTTTTGTCCTCATTTTTCCTTCATTTCTCTTCTACTTTTAAACATAATGATGGACAAATGCTTTTTTTCCCCCTAAATTTCCCATTGAGCCCAATATGCAGACACATTTATATGCAAATCTGTTATATAAAAATGCTCTGTATTATCTGAAAACCCTATCAGAAATGAAGCATTTATACCTCAGCAGGTAATACTCAGTCAAATATTCCAGTGATTTTTGTATTTTGTCTGAAGTGAATTATGAAGAACTGTTGAGGGTGAGAAATGACCTTTAAGCCCATTAAGTACATTAGAGGCTGATTGTTGCACAACCTTCCAGGATGGTAACTAATTGCTTCCAAGGCAACCCTGGCACTTCTGATTTTTGTTTTGTTGTTGTTGTTATTAATCTTGTCATTTAYGAGTTTTTTATTCTTTGATTAAGAATTTTCTTCCCTGTTTCAATTAACATTCTTTTTCCATGTTCCATGTTTCTGCTTTAGTCCCATCATCCACACTATGATTAAAGATGATGCATTACCAACATTAACTTATCATACACCATTTAACACTCATGAGAGCTTTTTCCTATTTTGTATATGCCTTTTGCCCTTCTTCCTTTTTGTTAAACTATACATGAATTTTCAATTTGGCCTTATTTTTCTCTAAAAACAACCAAACAAAATTTCTAGTCTATCACTTCTTTGAATGCTGCATTATCACCACTGACACTGAAAATATAGGAACAGAAATCAGCTTTAAAAAGATTTTATGCTTGGTTGGAAAGAAGTCAGTGTGCATTATAAAACAGACATTTTACTTCATTTTTATATTTTACTTCATTCTTTTTTTGCATGAACTTTTAACCCCCCCAAGAAAAGTGGAAATTCATGTCTGTCAAACTCAGTGTGATCTATCTGCTTAGAAGTATTTTGTAGCCCTCTGGTGTTACCCCAGGTGGAGGAGGCACTCTGGATTTTGGGTGAGCTGGAGGAGAAAGGGAAGGCATAAGCTGTGGATAATTAGTCAACTGTGATGGCACCATGAAGTGCTTCTCAGGAAATACTAGAGGAAAGGTAAATAAATCCAAGTTTTTTCAGTGCTGATGGAAAAAACTGTGCTGCCACCATCCTGATGCACCAGCATTTGTGTGGAAGGAAGAAGCAAGGTTTCTCTCCTTTCTTGCAAGCTGGGACGTGACTGGCACAAGAATCCCTCTCCTACACTGAGTATTACCATATTCTGCCTGTATCCACAGAAAAAAAAMTGTGGGTGCTGTTTGAGCAGGAAAGCATTGCTTAGCATAAATGAATTTATAATTCCTCCTTGCCTGTGCTTGGGGAAACATGACAGAAGACAGCTCTGAAACAGCTTATAAAAGCTAATTCAGAAAGTCACCAGTATAGCACACTAATAATTGAATTTCAGAYATGAAAACAAGGGGAAAACAATGGAATTAATAGTTAAAGGTGTCTAAATGAAGAGGAAGAAGTATACTCCATGGGCCTTTAAAAAGCTTAAATGCCTAAATGCCTGTAGAGAAAAAGAGATTTCCAAAACCACTTGCCACTGCAGGTTCCACAARTCTCTGGAGACACTGTAAATTTTATCTGAACCTGTAAATATCAATTTCAATGCTATTCCATTGGGAACCAGTAACTCTGCTTTGRGATCTCTATGTCAGAGCCTTGATTAAGGAATGAGATAAGGAATGATACATGGAAAAGAGAACATTTAGATGTGATTACAAGCCACTGTGTTTTTGCCCTTTGGATACAAGGGTAGTAGGYTGACCCTGGCTGGATGCCAGACACCCACCCAAGCCTCTCTGCCACTCCCCTCAGCAGCTGGACAGGGGARTGAAAATATAGCAAAAGGTTCAGGGCTTGAGATAAGAACTTAGAGAGATTACCCATCAAATACTGTCACAGGCAAAACAGACTCCAATTAGAGATATTAATTGAATTTATCACCAACAAAATCAGAGGTGGATAATAAGAAGTAAAACAAGACCTTAAAAACACTTTCTCACCACTTCTCCCTCTGTATCAGCTCTCCCTCCTTCTCCTCCAGCAGTASAGGGAGATGGGAATGGGGGWTACAGTCAGTTCATCACAGGTTGTTTCTGCCACCTCTCTGGTAGAGAAGYCCTTCTCCATTGTAGGGTCCCTCCCATGGGAAAGTGTTCTCCACAAACTTCTCCAATATGTGTACATGGCACAGCAGCTGTTCTCCACAAACTGCTCCAGTGTGGGTCACTCGTTCCTGGAGTGCAGTCCTTCAAGAACAGTCTGCTCTAGTGTAGGTCTGCCATGGGACCACAGGTCCTACCAGGAAACCTACTCCCGTGTGGGCTCCTCTCCCCATCGGTCTGCAGATCCCTGTCAGGACCCTGCTCCAGCATGGGCCTCCCACAGCTTCTTTCAGGCTTCCACCTGCTCTGCTGTGGTCTCCTCCATGGGCTGCAGGTGGATCTCTGTATCCCTGTTGACCTCCCTCGTCTGCAGGGGCTCATGRGCTTCATCATCGGCTTCACCACAGACTGCAGAGAAATCTCTGCTTTGGCACCTGCAGCACATCCTCACCCTCCTCCACTGACCTTGGTGTCTGCAGAGTTGTTCCTCTCACATATTCTCACACCTCTCTTCCCTGGCTGCAATTACATCACATTTCTTTTTTCTTGTTAAGTATGTTATCACAGAGAATTTACCACCMCTTCTGCCAGTTACTCTCTAAAGCTTCCTGTGCAGGGGGCATAGAAAGGGAGGTGCTCATCTCTTCCCCTTGGAATCCAGTGACAGGACACTGGATGGGGATCCTCCAAAGTGGCAGCAGAGGAGGTTTAGATTGGRCATCAGGAAGCATTTCTTTACCAAGAGGATGGTCAAACACTGGAACAGGCATCCAAGAGAGCTGGTTGATACACCAAGCCTGACAGTGTGTAGAAGGCATTTGGACAATGCCCTTGATAACCACCTTTAACTTCTGGTCAGCCTTGAATTGTTCAGGCAGTTGGACTAGTTGGACAATTTGGAGAGTTGTAGGTCCTTTCTCATGAAATATTCTGTTCTAATCTATTCATCCAGAAGGAATGAGCTCTGAAGAGGCTCTAGTTTAAAACACCAATTATGACTGAGGACACATTTGAACTGAAATATTTGCCATGGAATCAGAAGCAATTCAGATCTGCTTTGCTTTCTAATGCCCTTGTGGGCCATTGCCAGTTAAATTAGGATTCTGAGCCTAGTCCTTGTCTAGTCCTATACAGCATTTCTTACAGTCTTACTTTGGAATTTGACTCAGTCTCATTTCAATCTTTATTTTTGTTTGTTCATGCAAAGGTTTTATCATGGCCAGGATGTGATAACTAACAAGCTCTGTAACAAGGCTTGTTTTCTTCAGAGTTGCAGTCATAATGCCCAGATGTTCTGAGAACCCTACAGTTTGGACACAATATTATCATAAGAAGTTAAGTTTTCTGAAGTGCCTTTAGTTAAATTTTAATGTTGACAAAATAAACCACCATATTAAGCTCTGTTACTAGGTATTTTGTACTGGTACACATAATTCTTCTAAAGCAAGAAAACTCTGCACTGTCGTGGCATACTAAGCTGCTGTCCTGGGGTGACTAGGTTTCCCCTAAAGCAACACTTCATCACAAAAATAGACTTAATATATATCCTACAAATCAACTAGTCAAAARGAGGATCTCATTTCCTCATTGGAATGAGAGCAAACTTGACAGTTTTCTTCTATAGCATCTGTCATAATTCCTCTCTATATTCTCACTCTCTAAACCCAAAGCATTTAAAATAGAAAAGTCTTTTATGATATTTTCTTGATACGTGTTTGCGCATAGGAGGTGTGAATGCTTAAAAAGCATGATTCATATAAAAATGATATTTCTTGTATCACATCCAGCAACAACATAAGACTGAGATGAGAATGAAAATAATCACCTAAATAAGCATTGCAGAGGGGTGTTAAAAGGAATATTTACCACCATTCAGGGAACTTCAGCAAGACTAAAATAAGTCACTAAAGTCTAAGGAACCCTCTTGTGAATTCTGTTCTTCACAAACAGTACCTTTTAAGGTACAACACCAGAGACATATTTCAGTCTCTCTGAGCATACCTCAYCCATGTGGCAACATTAAATTCCACATACCGGCTTGGTTTTGCGTCCTCATTAAATTCTTTTGTAAACCCTTCATGTCCTCCAAGTATCGACTTTAAAAAATCCTCCTGCTTTTGTCATCTATAAATTTTGATGCACTCCATATCAAATCAATTTTTAAATCACTAATATAAATGTTAAATAGAAAATAGCTCCAGGCAATCTCATCTGTCATATTCTGCCTGGAGAATCCTTTATCATTTATTATGATCCTTCAGGGGCCCACTTACTACCTATTATTAATCCATTTTCCCTGACCAGTCTTCATACCTCCCTCATGACTTACTAGTTTCTTATTATCTGTATTTGGAAAAGTGCTGCTRACAGAAAAGCAAAAACCTCACACTGTTAACCTGTTAACCATAACAGATAAAGATCACATTTTTCTCTTTGATAGGTTTCCAGTTTCATGCTGACACCAGCTAACAACTCTTTCCCTTCAAATACTGTATTGTRTTCCCTAAGTATGAAAATGTTATCCCAGCTTAGATAATATTAAACATTGGCACCATCTACTCCCTTAGCTTTTGCCAAAATGACAGAGTTGGGCCTCTAGTTTTTACTAACAGGATGGTTTCTTGTGATTCAAAATGGAAGATCAGGGACATCTCTTATGCAGCACAAATAATGCCATCTCTAAATCAGTGATTTCACCTTCCATGGTTCTCAGCTGCATCATACTTTCTCCCTTGCTGCTTATGCTACTTACACCATCATGTTCCAGTTGACTATAAGGATCAGCTCACTGCTCTCCCTCTCTCAATAACTGCAGAGATCAGGCATGTAAAGTGGGTGTTTAATTATCCTGCTGTTATCCCATCACCACAAAATTATCGCTTTATTATTTTGGCAGGAAATTGTAGTCCTTGCTACTTCCAAATACTCATTTATCTCTACATCTTCTGCTAGTTAGGGTGGCTTTCAACCTCTACAAGAGCACTGTGTAGAGGGTAAAAGCAACAGCTTTGGAATCAACGGCTTTGGAATGCTCAGGAATTCATTTTCCAGTCCTAAATTAAGGCTGAATAAAGATTTTACTCTTATAACTGAAGCAGTGGTCATTACTCCTTAAGGAGCATTTGCACAGCTTAGGAGGTGTTTGTTGCGTTTGGAACATTGCAGTGAGGAAAGGAGGCAGGTTGGCCCTGCTGAGGTGGATTTCTCTCTGGGACAGGGAAGCAGCAGTCAGCTGCAGTGTGCCAAGTGTTACACTGGGCTGCAACACTGCCCCAGCTGTGGGGAGAAAGGGAGAGAGGCTTTGTGCAGGTGCAAGAATGGGAGGTCTTCCCATGGATTGAAGAAAAGGTGTTTCTTCCTTCAAGGGCAWGGGAGATTTTCTTGGGATTCAGACAGCTCAAGACTCAAGGGGCAGCTAAGTAACAGACTAACTCTTGGGGTGATGTGGTCCCTGAAACAGTGAAGGCTAAATGCACAGCCCTCCTCTGTCCAAATCTGATAAGGATGGGAAGAATTTTCTATAGCCAGTGAATGTMCATACGCTCTACCCCCCCTTCCTTTTCCTATATATAATCACAGTACCTCCTTCTGGTACTATAACATATGCCTATTTGAAGTATAGTACAGCTGTTATTTTAAGAAGAAAAGCTGTTTAATTGGGTAATTAAACAGAATATTGTTTCTACCACTCACAGWAGCTTTTTTTAATATTTGAGGGAAATGAAGGCAAGTCACAATACATGTAATCTCCAGCTAAAGTTGTGCATACTTATTCTCTAGTAAGAACTACTGGCTGATTTTTCAAGAACTTATTGAAATCTCATGAGTTAACCATATTCATGTGCAGGAAGGCAGGGAATTTTGGCAGAAGATATGCTTGGCTAAGAAGGCAGAATCTTTTTGAACTAAAACACAGAAGGAAATACACAAGAGGGAGAAGAAGGTATGGGAGGGGAAAAAATGGTAGAATATTGCCTGGGTGCTTAGGGACAAACTCAGGAAGGCCAGAGCCTGTCTGGAGCTCAGATGTGTAAGGCACATTTAGCACTATAATAGGGACTTTACAGTCATGTAATTTGTAAAACAAAACTCAGGAAAAAGTAGGGATGTACTGATGGCTAGAGGGGGCAACGAACAATGTGGAAAATATTGAAGTACTCAGTGCCTACTTAGACTCGTCAACAAAACCTTCTTCTAGACCTCAGTATTTATCAGCAGAGTTTTAGAAGGGCAGTGCAAAAAGTAGTGGAAGAACAGTATGTTAGGAATTCCTTAGAGAAGCTGAGCTCATGCTCTATGATGATAATGGAATTTATATAGGGATGCTGGCAGAGATTGTTGATGCGATAGTGATATTATTATCATCATCTATGAAAAGGAGTGGGAAGCAGGGGAACTCCTTTAAGTGGAAAAAGGCTAACTCAATGCCTGTTTCCAAAAATGGCAAGGTGGAGGACCCAGAGATCTCTAGGCCAGTCAGTCCCTGGGAATACTGTGGAGCACATTGTGCTGAAATCCATTTCCAACCTTGTGAAGGACAAGAAAGTAATTAGGGACAGCCAACACAGATCTATCAAGGGCAACTCTTACTTAACCAGCCTCATGGCCATGGCCTTCTTTAGAAAAATAATTGGCAATGAGGGAAAGGAGAGAGCCATGATTTTAATGAGCATTGATTTCAGCGAGGCTTTTGACACTGCATCTCACAGTATTCTCACTTGTAAGCTCAGGAGGTGTGAGCAGGGCAAACGGGCTGCTAGGAGCCTATCTGGACTGGCTGGCATGGAAGGCAGTCATCAGTGGCTTAATAATCAGCTGGTAGATGGTGACAAGCAGAGTATTTTTGTAGTCTGTCCATCAACAGTGGGGTTCACATTGTTCATTGTCCTCAGAAATGGCCTGAGTGGTGACACACAAACCGTTCTCAGTGAATTCACAGATTAGGGSCACTGCCCAACACGATGAATTGCAGAGGTCCAAGCTAGAGAGCCCCTGTGAAATCTGAGAACTAGACCAACAGACACCTGGTAGAGCTTATCAAGACGTACAAAGGCCTGTAAGCAGGATGGGAATTCTCACTCATTGGTACAGGCTGAGACATGATGAGCTGGCCACTGACTTGCTGAAAAGGACTTGGAATTCCTGGTGGCAAGGCCAGTAGAGTGAACTCCTGGGTAATATGAGCCAAGAACGTGCTCTTAGTGCAAATAGAGGAAACTGTGAATAAGCTTCATTTGGGGGTCTATGGTCTGCAGAGTGGGGAATAACAGCATACGCCTCTACTTTGTCATGGTGAATCTACCTCTGCAATAGTGGGTTCAGTTTTTGTTCTCCCATTTCAAAAGAGCTTGTGCAGAAACTGGAGAGTGTGAAACAGTGGGTTTTCAAGATATTTGAAAATATCCTCTGTACCTGCCCACAGAGCAGACCCCAAATTATTGGTTTTGTTCTGAATGTGGTTGGTCCTTTGTGGGTGTTCAAATGTACATCTACAGAGCCTGCAGAGGAAATTGAGCTGAATTTTAAAGCATTGTGTAACAAATAGCAACCAAACTGGTTGAGAAAATAGAAAATCAATTCATGTGGAAATATGTGATATGGTAGCTGGATTCAATCAACTTCCTAAACTACCTGAAGAGCTGCTACATTTTAGCACAGTTCAGACCTGTAAAAGAGGCCCCTAAATGTCCAGTTCCAGTGTAGAGATCTGAATGGGGTAATCAAGGATAGACTTGTGATAAGGCTTCAGCCTGAGGCCAGGTTCTCCAGAAAGCAAGACAACAGATATTTTCAAGATGGTCAATGCATTAAATGTTGAGTTCTTCTGGAAATTACTATGGATAAAATAATCACAAACATATTAAAATAATAGCAAACATATACATGATGAGGATTCCATCAAATAAAAARTTACCATTTGCTAGTGATCAAATCTCACTGCAGCTACATTTAAATTGCATGATCCTCATGAGAAATACTGTTATGAGGATGAAATCAATGGGAGTTTGTCAGGCTTCAGCTGGATTCAAACATTCTCCTGGGAAGGACACATTGCTATAACTCTGAATTTATAACGTTGCAATCCACAACACTGTGACAACTATTGTTGTAACATCATCTCTGGGGAGTTAAAATATAAACATATCTCAATCATGCTGTTTAGATTTTAAAAGGGAGTAAGGATTTGAAGTACAGAAATATCTAGATGACTCTGACTATGGAATAACTGGTACTTTAGCAGCAATATTAGTCTAAGTCTCAGATTCAGATGAGGAAGAAAATTTTCTTCAAAATGKTACTTAAATAGATGCATAGCTAGGTCCTGAATCCGGTGTTATTTAAAGCAAGCAACTGTCCTAACCTTGTCAGACACATTTGTTTTCTTTATTTGTGTGACTGTCAGGAGGGAGACCAGAAGAAAATCAGAAACTGAACTTTAGACTTTCTCTCTGCCTCCTGTCATTTCCCAGAATCATTTGCAAAACAATTTCCAAACCCAGAAAGATATTCAAAACATGTGGAGTTAAAATTATTTTAAGACTGCAAGCCCCAAGCATAGTTACATCAGTATAAAGCACACTGATAAAACAGTTGGCCAATAATCTAAGTTCTATTCATGGATTATTTTGGACACAAAGAAAAGTAGAGCTGTGGTGCCTCCTACTGGCTCTGTGTCTCTTATTACTATCTGCCATGTCTCATGAATGTTACCATTAGATYTTTGAACTATTAATACAGATTCAGTGGTGGTCAGGAGTGCCTCAGTAAAGGTCTCCGATATGAACGACGGCAGCTGTTTCAATTTAAAAGAAACTGGAAATGATGAAAGCAGTAAGTGACTCACAAATACCTGTCCAACAGGAGCAATGTATGCATTTCTTCTTACAATCCCACTTACCAAATGGTTAAGGATGTTTTTTTGACAGATTATATCATTTGCTGTAAAACTGAATATGCTTTTTACATTGATCTTACTCCAAGACCCAAAAATGTTCTTTGATTCAAATGTTGTTCTGATTCAAAACTAACAAAGCAGGAACACAAGAATAATTCATTTTTCTGGTTCTACCTATTTTTCACAGCTGCAAATTGTACCAGGCATAATTTTAAATTGCTCTATGGATGAACAGCCTGATAAGTCATTATGTTTGTAGAGGAATTTATGTCTCAGTACTACTGAATATATCCAGCCTTCCCATGCAATCTAGATACAAGAGCATAAATCAACATGTTCAAAATGTTTAAGAAAACATCCTTCATTATTTATGAAAAAATTAGTGCTATAGCTAAAATTATAGCTTTTAATAAAGAATGAATCCAACAGTTGCAACAACACTGAGCATCAGAACATGCCTGGTGTTGGTGTGGCTTTTYCTTTGGCCAGGAGCATCCCTGATCAGGTACTGTGCACATTTTGTAGTTTTCTGAAAACTCTGGGATCAGTCACTGATTTGGGATGACTAGGCATATTCTTGCACTGTCATATTCAGCCCAGCAGTGACCCACTAGTCTGTCCTGTAATTTAAACACACTCTCCTCAACAGCTCCAMATGCCCTTCTCTGCAACTTCTGTCCTCAAAGATAAATTCAATTTACGTGGATTTACTCAGCACAGGTAAATACRTGATCATTACGCTTAACTTTGTACTATTTATTCCCAAGAAAACACAGAAAAATCATTGTGACAATACTGGATTTGCATTTAAATTAATGTGTAGCATGAAATAGCAAATATGCAGCAACTATGTGGATAGTGGGAACTCAGAGCTTCCAGATCATCATAATTTTAAAAAGCAAAACTACCATGCAATATTTTTTGCTCGTATTTCAAACAATTGGTAGGACTAGACAGGAAGATTCAGGACACACAGCAAACAGCTTTCACAGCTAACAGCTGCCATGCAGAAGAATTTGCATTGGGAACTTGAAATGCGCAAAAAATGTAAACAGGATCTAATAAGGGAAATCGCAGCACAGATGTACAAGTGATTAYAACACTCCCTGCCTGAGATGCAAATATTAAAAAAAAAAAACCCTATTAATTCATAATCAAGTTTCTTGAACTCATTCAAGCTTTGGAGGACACAAAAGCCTGCAATGTAACAGAGGTTACAAATGCTAGATAGAGCCYGAACAAGTTTCTGGCCCAGAAAGACAAGGACAAAACCCAGCACAAAACACTCATGGTGTTTTGTACTGAATTTCATCCAAAGTTCCTCTCAGGCTCTGATTCCAGATTCTGCAGAGAGCTAACTTTTAATACAATATTTCTTCAGGAACATGGCAAATTACTTGACAGGTTGAAGAGCCTAGGCACACAAAGGTGAAGTGACTCAGATGCTGACTGCAGCTYGTCTGTCCTCAACAAAAAGGATGATTTTGTCATGCAGCTGCACAGACACTCTGCCTTTGCAGTCGTTGTTCAGACCCATGTTGTCTGAGTACAACATCAATATCAGGTACTACCACAAATGGAAACTGCTTCATGGAAGCGAGAAAAGCCAGATCTTTTATTAAGTGAAATGAACAAAAATATTTTAAAATGTGTGTGTGGAACAGAAAGGACATAGAGGTTCTTAATCAGACTCATCACTTGATACCTCTTTGTTTCAGCCATGSCTTTGTCTCCATAAGTACTTGTGTCATCTCAGCCCTCCCCTTGGCCTGTAAGGTCTCAGTTGATAAGGTCTTTTGAACAGAAGTTACTTCAAATTAACTTTTTATAGCACTTGTTAAATGGTTACTTGATTTTAAAATAGCAGATTCTGGGCACTCTGTCAACAAAAATAACTGACACCACTGTTAAGCATGGCCCAGAAATAACTCATTTTTTTCCTAGCTTGTGTTTAGTCTTACATAGAGCAAGAATTATGTTGCAAATTGGTAAAATTTCTGGCTAGCTGCTGTCTAGAATGGATTGTATTAAGAAGTTTATTGCATTACACCACACACATTGTGTCAATAACCATATAGAATGAGCATTGTCTTTCAGATGTTTTCTATATCATTAKGTTGAACTTATTAGTGTAGCTCTCAAACCACCAGCATAATTAAGATATTTAAGTTATTGATGCCATTTGTTTGTCATTAAAAAAACCAAAAAACACGTAATTCTCTATTTTATAAAAAACTCATGGAAAAATATCACTGGCACATTTGAGTACACATGGTTTTGGAAGCATTACTTTAATCCACAGGAAGTAATTTAATAAAAATGGATTTTTCTACTTCAAGACATCTGAAAAAAACCCTTTTCATAAATATTGGATATAGAAATGTCCTTACAGTAACAACTGTCAAAGCTCCAGCTTAAGTAATAAAAAACTTAATAAAGTTCACTTTTGATTAATGGTACTTTCCTCTCCCCCTAATTTTGAACTAAATGAACCAAATCTGCTAATAGCATAATCAAGGTTYCCCCTACCTTCTTCTCTAAATATCTATGTTGTTCCCTATAGAATGCCAGCAGAATTGCACCAGATGTGGGTTTGACATGATGCCCTTTAGATTCAGATTTTATAGGTGTGGTAAGTGTGACCCTGCAGCGACCCACCCACCCAGTCCTTTCCCTTTTGTTGGCTCCAGCCAGTGCTGCTGCAGTCAGTGGAAGGTTCACTCACTTACACCTTTGGGGGGTCAATCATAATACTGGATAAATAGACTGGCCAGCAACTGCTGCTGAGGAAGGTGAAATCAGACCAGTAGTGTTGGTTAAATTGCCTATTATCCAGGCACACCTGCTAAATATCAAAATTCCAAAGGCCTAATGCTCTCCTGTGTTACACCAGGTTTTTGTCAGGGAAACCCTATATGCTGAAGCAGGAGGCTTTATAGGCCCACTGGGCTAAGGGTGAAATTCTGACCCTTGTGAACCCCTCCCCTTTTAAACTCAACTATTTTAACACATTTAGGGATTGATCTTATATTTTGATGTCTAGCCACTGTTGAAGTCCTCCTGTGGACCTAAAAGGAATCCAAATCTCATTTACCCAAATTAATCTTAAGCCTCCAATTTCTACCACTCAGATGATTTTTAATAGGTGTCAGGAAAGTGGACTAAGAGAAAGAGAGCAGCTCCTCCTTCCTGAAGAGCAGAGGAAGTCCTGCCACACTCCCAAAAGCAAGGGTATAGACAGGTATCTTGGGAAGATTGTTCTGGCTTTTGAAACCTTTCTGAATGGAATTGCTTCATATTGCAGCATCCAAACATCTGAAAATGTGGGATTTAAAAGACAAACCCCTATTTCAGTTTTCCTAGTGATGCCTATGTGTTTGCCTTGTGCCCTATTCCTGTAGTGTTTGCCCCTTTGGACTTCAGCTGTTGTGTGTGAGTGTTATCTTGCTACAGCTATGCCACCGTCTAAGTTGTTAAACACATTTTAAATGGTCTGATATGGGTGAATTCCTGAATGCTATACAGACATCCTCACTTCTAGAAATTGTGATTGCTTCCCAGAACTATTGTTACTTTTGTACCTCATAATTTTCTAGGACATGTCAAACCTCTATTTATTTCCCTCTATTTATTTTCTAGGAAAGAAGCCACCTCAGTTTATGATAGTAATTGCATCAAATATAGAATGACTTGAAGTATTTTTCTTTCTTCCTTCTTCATTTTGTGACCCAGATATTCCTCATTGTCCCTTTGGGCAATTCCTGTCACAAACRAAATTATTGTTCCATAGCGATATAACCACACTCTGCCAACAGGAAGCAAAATGTCACACTGGCTGTCATTGCTGTTATGTGGAGCTGTTCCCAAGACTGCAGGTCTGGCTGCCTAAGTAAATCCTAAATGTAAATCCTATTCACAGTCATTGTCCCACTGCAATTAACAGAGGCGACATTTAGTGGTCTGASCTCAAGAGTTTGTGTTTTATAGCTTTATAGTTTTATAGAGGAGCATTTCATGGAGCATATCCCTCCAAAGTGGGTATGTCCTTTAGAAACATTTCTCTGACATGTATCCTTACTCCAAATTTTGTATAGTCCTGTAATGAAATACAACATGGAAACAAATTTAGGATTTAGTTTGCCTAGCTAGCATACAAAAATAATTTGGCAGCTGGGCCTCCATGCGGAAGGATGTAGGCAGTAAAAAACACAGTCTGGGACATAATGAATGTTTTTTAAATCCTCACAAGCTTAGGTACTTACTGTCAAGACTAGCAACTGATRAATGCTATTATGAAAATGTTTCTTTTTAATTTTTTTCTCTCCAGGATCTGTTTTTAAACATCAGGTGGTTACATTGAAAATAATCAATGGCGGTTAGTCTTATCAGGTCACAACACTATAAGTTATATTTTGCAGTATAAATTATTATTTAAATGATATTAAGTAGCATTAGCTCTATGGTAACAAGCAATGACACATTCTGTACAAACAGATAAGCCTGCTCTTCCTACGCCTGTATCCAGGGTGCTGGGCTGAGTTTGTTCTCAGAGAGAGARGGATATGATTACTGAGATAAAACAAAATCACACACTACAGCCATTATGGGGAACGGGGGAGGGGAGAACATTAAATGCATTTAAACTTCAGGAGGTTAAAACAGTGTGTGCCAAAAACTCTCTGAAATGTCACGATTAATAACAGCTGGAAGCAGGAGTAGAACTGACTCTCCATTCCTAATGCAGAATTCAAGCACTTAAGGTTCCAGGATTTATGAAGCTTTTTCATTCTATCCCAACAGCCTTCCCACATAAGGTGATTGCTGGTCATAAAGAGAGTACACAAATGTTAAATAATAAATTAATTTCTAACCTCTGGTGTAGCCAAGGAACATAATTTCAATGCCCTAGATTATGTCTCCAAACACYTGAGGAATATCTAAGGTATAGCAGTTAAGCTTAAATCAATTAAAAAGTGCCAACCATCCAAGGGCACACTCTTAATGAAATAAAAATTGAAAATCAATTTCAGTAATATGAGAGAGCAGAAACTCAGAAAAGACATGTAGCTTTCAAATAAAAACCTAGTGCTCTGAATGAAACCTCTTGCAATAAGATCAGGAAGCAAGCCCTTTAGCTTCATGAGGGATAAAATCTGAGGGAAGTGGCATGTGAGTGACACTGGCTGATTCAAGCTCCATTTGGAGTCAGGACTTTCAACACTGAAATGGATGTGTAGCCTACTCTACATAGTCAAATTCTGCTAATCAGCAAGAYGGTATATGTATTCATCTTTTGACAGCCAGTAGGGACACTCCTTTGATGGTGTTTATACACCTCTGATATGGGTRAGCAGCCTATTCTAAGCATTTAAAAGCCCCCAGTGTAATGTTAATGAGTAAAGTTTTATGATAAATGCTTGTGTTATGAATTCCAAAAGCGTGTACTAAGAAGAATACCAACCATAGCTGGTATGCATTAATATGTTTTAATGGATGTTAGCTAGAAGAGGAAGAAACATTCCACTTTCCATCAGATATTCCTTGTATAAATTGCAGTATCAGTGCAAGTTAGTGCCACATCTGCTTTCTCTATCACTGTCCAGARGTAGGAAGTAKAGCTATTAGTTTCTGATAATGTTARTAATAATAATGTTAATGTTAATTATATCTTAATAATGTTAATAATATTAATCCCACTAACGAATAATATTTTCTATGTAAGGATCTCAATTATTTTTATATTACATCTATCCTGCAACAGAAACAAAAGCAAAACATCTTGCTCCAAGATTAGGAGTTCTGGGCCTATTGCAGATGCAGGAGAGCACCCTATCACCTGACTCAGTCTGTGGAACCAGCAGGGGACCCTGACATCATGCTGGAGTCAGCCTTTAACAGACTGTACGCCTACAAGTTAGTTGAAAGAAAGCTTGAAAACAGACAAATGTCTGCCCCACCACATGAATAAGTAAGTGCCACAAAAATAACAAAGGCGGTAAATGAAAGTGTGCTTTGTAACCTAAAGGCAATGGTTTGTTTTTTGAGGAGAACAGAGCATGGGTCAAGCAGTTATCAGGCTTTGACTTGTATGATGCAGCCAGTCATCCATGCCAGGTGTAACAGGAGGTATACATGGTTACCACAGTGAGAATAAATCCTCTAGGTTATTCTGGAAATCTGGAATAAAACCAATAAAAGAATTACAGGAGTTTTCCCCAAAAGACAAGCCAGATACTCATGAGTTTTCCTTTAACCCAAACCATGTTTTCTAACGAAGCACAACTCAAATCTGGAGCCAGCAAAAAAATCCAGTCACAAAACTGTGACTGAAACTGTRACTTATTAACAGTTGGATGGAAGATGGTTGATCACAGGAGTTATCCATCAGAATTCCACTTTCTCAATGGAAACCGGGTGGAAGGGAAGACTTGGTCTCAGACTTATAAGGCATTACTTTAGATGCTTGTTTGTTCAAAATGAAGCCAGCACCAGCACACTGTCATATTTTTTACAGTGATTGGCTGTCACTTTAAAATCAGAGAGGGTATCTCTGGATGATGGTGGGCTTGGGTTCTCTGAAAGGTTAGTCTTTACAGGGTGCTGCTGCTGACAAGAAACTGTGGTTTGTGCACTCAAAGTGCTCTGGGGTCTGYGAGTGAGAGGTTTGCTCAAGCTGCTGATTGATGAAAAGTTTAGTCTGATTTAACATCTAGCACATCATGATGTCTGGCACAAATGGGTTGTGCTTGGGATGAGGCAAAAATACTTCAAACCCAGCATGCAGTGAACATGGAGCAATGCCTAGAGAAAGCCAATTCCTGTCTTGCATGGAACAGTTGGAAGTTGGGTTGATATTCGGATTGATCAGAGGCAGAGTGTGGATGCTTCAGATGCTGTGGGAAACTTAATGTCACTTTAATGTAACTTTTTAGAGGGGTCTTTCTGTTTTCCATTGCGTGATCTGAGTGATTGCCTGAATTTAATTTTTTTTACAATCTGAAACAAGTTACCTATGCTACTTTAGCAGGTGGGTTAGGAGGTTGGCATTTCCTGAGACAGTGCTATCTCACATTGTCTCAATGGGATACAAACAAGAAAAGGTCAAGAAAAAATTTAGCTGTAGAACAGCAAGCTATGCCTAGGGGAGGGAAGAGGGAAAAGAGGAAAGATACTATTGCATTTGCTGTTACTGTATTATTTCTAGCCAGGTCAAGGGAAAAAATCTTGCTTCCTACCTTGGCAAACTATTAGTAATAGGTCAGGAGTCAGCTGCTTCCTTTATCAGCACAGGGAGCTTAAATGTCACCGATTAAATGTTTCCATGGAGATCCCCTGAGCTTCACTAATGTGGGCACATTATTTACACCCACACTGCTGGGGAAATGAGAATGACAGCACGTTTTGTTGCRCCCCAGCATATCTGAAGCAAATGCTGCAGCTGGACTCTGAAACAGCATCTTGGAACACAGAGCCACATCYCAGGGATGTGGCAGACACCTGTTCATCTGGTTTTGGCTCTTGTTGGAAAGAAGCAGCCAGCAGTGCCTTTAATGTTGCATTCTGGAGACATGACTCCAGAGCAGAGGGATTGTCACAGCTGCTCAGTAGTAAAAAATGAATCTTTGTAGGAGGCTGCAGAAGGTAGTACATCAAATCTATGACCTACATAGGCTGCACACACTTTAGCTATTAATTTATTTCATCTAGGGAAAGAGCAGATAAATTCACAATCAGAGGAGTGGAGGAATATCTTGTTTTTTTCMAAATTGGTTCAGCCTGGTTCAAGCTGATTATTTTGCATGGGAGTCACTCCAGTGACTTTCTCCATTTCCATTAGTATTAATAACTGAAGTGTGAAAATTACTGATGTTATTTTGATGAATATTTCATCTGAGATTCAAATAAACTAATTTTCATTCCTTTCCACAAGCATGCAAGTTAGGATATAGCTGTAARTGAATTTTGACGTCATGTACACATTTATATAGGATGTTCCTGCATATTTACTTTCCTTGTGTGGTGATATAGAAGGGATAATTTTAGGTGAAACAGAATGAAGTGCTGTGGGACTCACTACAGCACATTCCGCAGCCTGAGCAACTGCATGCAGGTGACTGCCAAAATCTTTTGTCAAATCAAATATTTTGATAACCTGATAGAATACACAACTGTATATTTTAAGGCAGTACAGGCATGTTCAGTGATGAGCAATAATAACCTATACAGTTTTCCATTAACAAAAGCTTCTGAGTGAAATCTCTCCTTGGACACTGATGTCCAGATGTGGTAGGTTTTTCCATGGATTGTTCTTTTTTCCTCATAAGATGTAAAAACCATTGGAGACACAATTGGCAAATAAGTATGGCAGAAATATCTGAAATATCTATCAAGTCAAATCAGATATTCCACGAACAGCTTAGATTCCCATCTCCTCCACTATCACTGGCTCTCACATGAAGCAGAAGAATGAGAAGGCCACACAGCCTTCTCCCAATCCCTGAACATCTTGGCTTATACCAAATCCACTGTTTGCTCTGCTGTAGATGCAACAAGGACTAGATAAATAGCTTTTCCCTTCCTTCCCAGACACCCCAAACCCTTGAGGAAGCAGAAGTCTGGGTTTTGGGAAGAAAGGATAGGGATTTCTAGCCGGGTGTAGGCAGGGCTAGAGGATGGAGCAGGAGCTGTTAGAGCACTGGCAGTTGTCAGATATGTGTTTGCTTCCTGAGTGCTGGATGCTCAGCAAGGCTCCACTGTGCTGAGAGTTTTCCCTTGATTAGAGCAGAGTCTGATGAGAGCATTCCTGGAAGTACCATTCTGTCTGACAGCATTTCTGGGAAGGAAGCACCACACCACTAAACCTGATTTAGTGTACAGCTCTAAATTAAGTCTTTCCAGGAAGTGTGGCTGATGCATAGGAAGATGAAAAGTTCCTCCTTGTATAAAATCTGTTCAAGCTATTTGTTTACCATTTTAGAAAAGTAAAACACTGCTAGTCAGGACAGTCTTCTGGATGTGTAAGGACCACACGGACAAATTCATTAAAAAACAGATTGGATTGATTGTTACTGATCCTGCTTCAAACAAACTGTGCTTTGAATAAATGCAAGAAAGAAAAACTTTAAGTAGGTCACAGGGAATTTAAGGAGAGAATTCTGTTGTCAGTGAGGCTAATGAACTCACTACAAAGTGGATTTTTGTTCTGGGTACCCTTTATGATGCTGAACATGAAATGAATTCATCTTATTAAACATTTAAAAAATGCAGCAATGGAATCTCAAAGTTTTTTTGAATAGAAAACAGAGCTGGTTGCTTTTTCTCAGAAGTCTTATTCTGATTCAGGCAAGGAAAAACAAATGACCCCAGTTTCATGGCTGTCAATGGAGGTGCCTCAACCTAGAAATTAGTGGGCCATTGCCAACCAGTATAAGGAGGTTGTTCTTATCCATTACCACATAAACCCCAAGTGTCCACAGACAGGTCACTGATTGAATCTGTGAGAATCCAATGAATATGTGAGACTTCAGCTTAGGTCATAGAAAGCTTGTTCAGTACACTGGGGAAATCTATAGTGTTGCTTCTTCAGTTGTTCTTCTTCAGAGGGCCTTGGCCCTTTTCACCTTGGCTGGGTCTGATCCAGCTGATCGGGCAGCTCACACATGTTTGGTAAGGGGATCTGCAGAAACCCAGGGGTGGTGCAAGGGAACACTTAAAGTAACTGCAGTCAACTCACTTTTGGTGTATCCTCGTTGGAGCTCAGTCATGTCACAGGCAAGGACCACACATGGGCTCCATTCAGAATTAGTTCAGGTCCAGTTGGGTAATTATCTAATGCAGTGATACTTCATGTGTTCTGAAGAACCTGTCAGACCTATCACATCCTCAGAAGGAGGATTCCAGAGTGAGAAAAAACACATAGAGGACATCTCTTTCCACAAGCCCAACCCCTGCACTCACACACACATCTTTATATTTTAGTCATGAACATCAGTGTATGCAGGACACATCCTACCTAACCTGTATAAAGATTGGAGACAAAGCATGAAGTGCAGCAGGAAACAAAAATTGAGAAATGTGGCTGATCGAGCTCAGTCATAGGGACCAAATTCCAAGGTCATGACCATGTTCCAGGGTGCAAGATCCATTTGCTGCTTCATCCTGCCTTCAGGCCAGTGGTTAAACACTCTCCAAGGGAGACCTTTGGAGGACTCATTTTCCTGAAGATCATCAGCCTACTTCACTCATCCCCAGAAAAATGGGCTACCTACCACACAGCACTGTTTTCTGSAACGTCATTTTTCACTAAGGTTGAGGATTGATACTGTTATTTTGACTTTCTTCCCATTTTCAAAGGACAAATCTATATAATAAGCAGTTTGAGAAGCATGTCTGATACTCAGTTTAAATCTAGACATCCAACAGAGAAAAATACTGCCATATATGCCTTGCAAAAGAACATTCTGTTCTATTTTTAAGAACATAGAAGGATATAATCTGTATTTTTTTCTTCTACAAAGAAAAAGTAAAACACAAAGAAAGGAACTTTCACTGTGTCTCAGGCTTTAACATCTTTAGTTTCTTTATGTTTTTTTCACACTGCTGCTCACATTTTCTGCAAGTACCATATACACTTTTAGAAACCAATAGGAAGTGCTCCAAATTTTCAGTACAATATTTTATATCATATTCTTCTTTCTATTGTACTTGTGTCAATATGGCAGATTTTATTACTGTGCCATGTTGCATCCTGAGCTGTGAAGAACAGTCTACTTGCTTTAGATCTTTAATGTGGAAAGGAGGATGGTAACTATTGATACTTGCTAGAAGATTCATGAAAATCTGACACTTCAAATAAACTGAAAACTTTCACAAAAAGAGAGCTGAATTTCAGCAAGTCCTGAGATGGGAAAATCATTAGTATATCTAGTTCAAGAGTGTGACTGAAGCAATAGCTAGTATCTGGCAGAGACAGCACAGAGAAAATGTTCTTTCCTAGTCTGTTCTTTTAACTGTGTCTTTCCTTCCTTTCACACTAAATGTAGTTTAGTTTAGTTAAAGCCCTTTTTTCTGCATGACTTTTTTTTTAAAAATATGTGCGGCAATATTTTCATCTGGGCCTGGGAAGGAAATAGGTTGATGTTATGTTGAAAAGTTTACAGAAATTTACATAGCAATTACAGAATTATTATAAATACATGTACATACAGAAACAGTATTTGAGGTTCTTTGCTACTGCTACAAAGCACATTACTAAATTTTCCATCTGTGGGAACACAGAACAAAATAATATTACTAACTTTAACTCTGTGAGATAAAGTAAGTATTCTCTTTGATTTGAATCCAAGTTGGTATTTCTGTCTATATTAAAACAAAATCTGTCCTGATTTTTTGCCTGTTTTTTCTTGTAAATAAACATGACATAAAACAATGATGAATAGCATTATTTTTGGCTGCAGTGTGTTTTTCAGAGTAGGTGGAATGACAACACAAGACCATTAATAAAGATGCAATTCCTGCTATTTAGACTTCTCCAGTTGAAGACCTTCCTGATTAAATCTTTCACATTTTCAGAAAAAGGAACTAGGCAGGTAATGCACCTTAGGCTTCTATCCTGTAGCATAAATTKCTTGTCCTTGCTTCCCTTTTCCACTTGCCTACATGTTATTCCTGCATGCTCTTACACTGAGCACCACACTGTATTTTGTACCAGGCTGTGCAGGAGTGCTGTGCTGATGTTCAGAGTTGCCATGAGCTAGGACAGATTCCCAGAGCTAGCCTGTGTCTTTGAAATTGCTTAGAAATGCAAGACAGACTGTAGGAGGCTGAAGCAGCCAGTCTGTAATGCCCTGTAGAAAGAAATGAATGTCAAGCAACAAGCTCTCTTGTTTTACTACTAATGCTACTGTACAGAAAGAGGCAAAGAGGGTATTTGTTTGAATTCTGTGAAAAAATACATCACCTCTGACCCTAGTTTATTTTCTTTGTAATTTGTCCATGCAGATTTATGCAGCTATATCTACACTACTGGCTGGAAGTGACAGAGGCATGTTGGTGTGATGCTGTGAAGGGAGCTTGTATCTTAGAGAAGACACATGGGCCTGAATATCATATATCATATATTCATACAGGCATTTTGCTGACCCTGAATTTATTACAGATAAGTAGGACCCTGAAGTGTTCTGTAGGAACACATACCCTTTCCATTCCAGTAAGTTACCAAGTGTTTATGAGTGTCAGGAACAGAATTCAGCACTGATGGTGGCTGCCATGAGAAGAGTTCTTGCTGTAATCTCAGCCTTGCAATGATCCTACTGAACCTGATGTGGAAGGAAATTCTCATTCCCTCTATTTTCTTCATCCAGAAATGCAAGACTTGATCCACTTTGTGCAACAGAAAACATTCTCCAAAGAAACCTCACAGCCTCTTGGAATCTATAGTTTGTTAATGCTATATTGCAAAGGTCACACAGTTGCCCAAAGTTTGCTTTAAAATCTTTTCTAGAAGGGAAGCAAAATACATCTAGCTTGAAGCAGTCAATTTTAACAKGACTAACATAATAATGTATTTCATAACCTTCTAATCTATGTAGCAACTTGGAATATGTTCAGATGTTTTATTATTGAGAAAACAAACCTGCAGTAAATGTCCCTTTCTCTCACTATCTCTTTCTATTTTTAGTATTTAAATCAGAATTAGGGGGTAAATTAAGTTTTCTTTTTCCTGAGGTTCTTCTTCTGTGCCCAAGGCATAATTACTCAGGCGTAATTCTCAATCTGTCATTCAGGAAGGACTAAAAGCCTCTTGGTTTATACAGTTATCTGGGTGATGACATTCTGTCTCTGCTGGTTGCTGGGGATGGGCTGTTTTACTGCCCATCCTGCATCTCAGTCTCAGACAAATGTGTACTTCCTAATCTGCATCTGTGTCTTCTGTTAGGGACTTGTACATTTTTTACAAGATGTATAAAAGTCCTCTGCCATGATATATGAATATCTATGCAGCTTTTATTTGTTTAATACACTGTTTAATTCTAAATATATATTTTTATCCAAAAAACCCCCACCAAAACCCCTGTAATTTTGTTAGGTTTGCACACACATATTTTGACTTTTCAGCATCTCTTTCTGTTACGCCCAGGTGTAGGAAGGCAAAACTCTGTAACAGCAAGGCAGACAAAAATTATTATATCCAACCTTGCACAGAYGTTAAGACCATGGCTGAGAGCACTATTTCATCAAGGAGTGGCTTAGCATGTGCTTTCTTTAATTTTTTAGCATAACCCTCCCCACTGAGGTGGGCTTTAGGCTCTGGCCAATTGTTTGTTGCAATGCTGTTGGAGTCTCCCTCCTAGCAGTGTGCACAGGACTGGAATTAAAACTTGCAAACCCAAACTGTGCAGTTGGGCACTCTGTGCCTGAAGTGTTTCATTTCTAGGTCTAAAATGGTTGCTGTGGTTTTGTATTGGAGTTTTCCTGGTTCTCAGAAACTTAAATGGCAGACTATGCTAAAGAAATTGTTTCTGCTCTGTGCAATGATTGTCAGCTCTTTGGACTCCTGTGCTCAAGCCTCTTAGAGTTGATTCCACGGGAATGCATTTGACAGCAAATTWTCCCTGAAGTTATGGGAATTTATAAACTGYKTTGATTTCATCAKWTWTTTTCCTSTGGAAAGAAATGGAGGAAAAACACRWATGATCAGAATGGAGAAAATGSATTTATGTAGAGAAAGATAGATAATGTTCAATTTACCTTTTTTTTTAATCATCCCAATTAGAGTTAACAGAGTTTGGCTGAGGTAACTGCATCTCTCACACCTCTGACTGCCACATGCCTCAAAACATTTGCATGCACCTGAGAAAAAGTATTATTCCTGAATTTCTTTCACATTTTTAGGCACATGTGTCTACTACATTGTGCTAATGTTGCTTGGGTTTTCTTAGAATCATGTTATGGTAGGAGATTAACAAGTGAGTATGGTATTTCAGTTAAATGCAATTCCACCTTTAATTTTACTTTAGATTTAATTTCCTGATTTCTCCTGAAACATTTGGCCCACTATAGTCCTCATATGCAATGGTTTTGTCATGTGTTTCCATGAGTATTTCCTAATGCCAGCAGAACTCTCACTGACTTGTAATATAGATCTAACGTTATTTAGTAGTGTTAGCAATAGTTTTTCTCACAGATTTTTTCCTCTGAGCAACAGTAATGTTCCACTTGTAGCAAGGCAATTGGATTTCTCACACTTTATAACTTGTCAAAATCAGTCTTTTTACACTGAAGTGCTGAAGTGTAATTTTCCATCTTTCTTAGTACTTTCTGTGTAATAACATTTAATCACTGCTTTCTTTAAATGRTTYGGACCTATGCATCTGAATAATTGCTGCACTGCTTACACAGCTTCTGGGAACTCTGACCTCAGCAATGTCTCTTGCTTTCTTTGATTCTTTTTTTTCTTTTCTCTCTGAATTTATACCAACACAATTAAGAACCAACACCCTGAATCACCAAGTGGAGGTTCCTGCAATTAAAAGCAGACTATGACCTGAAGGAGCTGCCAGTCTGTGCTGTAAAATCCACCACACACCTGCTGCTCTCTGAGACAGGGACTGCAGTACTCAACAGRCTCACAATGCTGTTGAAGGCATGCTGTCGTTATTTGGCTTTTTAAAAAAAAGTAATTTAGCTCTTGTGCCYATTAATAGAAATTCTCTTGTCACATTCTTGGTGTTATTAAGTTCATGTATTCCCTGGTAGTTTAACTGAAGGCTATGGCACTTCCAAAGTTTAAGCCTAGGTATTTTTGCTTGACTATGTAATTGTAATTCATATTTTCCTAATATTCTTATGTCTGTTTCATTTAAATTTTTCTGGGATTTAGTTTTTATGGGTTTGGTTTGGGTTTTTTTCCTTCTCCACAGCACCAGAACTCTCAGTATTTGGTGCATTCACCAGTGTCCTGCTGTCTGTGTGGCATGCCACTGCCTATTTGCCTATTTGTGTGCTGCTGTTCCTCTCAGAGCTTTCCAAATAATTTCATTTCTTGCCATTTTGTGCTGTATTAATATCCTCCATGCATAGTCACATTCTTCAGTTCCTGCTTCTTTYGCTGATAGATTACAATGTGACTGTTTTAATTTGTGCTTAATATCTCTTATCACAGTTATGGTTAGCAGTTCAGGATGTCTTATTTCAAGGCAGAAGTGATGCAGAAGATACGAATACATATTTATCACTTCTGGTTGTGTACTGAGATGGAGCAGTAACTAACCTTGTTCTTTCATCAAGATTTTACCACCATATCTGCACATCTGCTCTTTTAATATACTTTTCTGCTTCTTTGCAGTATTTGGTATATTAATTTTTTTTTTTTTGTGCACAGCAGACGAAGACTGCTGTGATTCAGGACTTGACTTGGCACATTGTCTTACTTTCCACTTGTCCAAAGCATTTAGCTATTAGCATGAAAGCTAAAAATATTCTCAGATGTGCATCTGAACCTTTGGTCCCTGTTGCTAGCCACAAATAACTGCATCTCTCAAGAACYGATAGCTGCATGGGGCTGCTCTCTTCTGCAATGTAGTAGTATCCCAGCTGATTGCTTATTTAATGGTAGTTGTTGAAAAGGTAAATTTTTATTATCTCCTTAAGGAAAAAAATTGCTTTTAGAATAGTTCTGCCTTTGGGTCCTCCCGTTTGGACACCAACTGAGAGTACATGGCAACCTCTATTTATATTATGAACTTGCATTGCTAAATTTGTTTTCTTTTTCCTTTTATCTAAAGCTATTATTCTCAATTACTTTTAACACTGTTAATTGAGGAATGTTTATTTTTAATGAGTATTGCTTCCTGGTTATGCCTGTGAGTATTATGACTCTGCCTTCTGGAGCTGACTCACTTTGGCCATCCTGCTCRGAGCAAAGCAGCAAGGAAGGGACCACCAGGGCATCACAATACTCAGGCTTTTCTTATAGTTCTCCCTATAGTCTCCTCAAACACTGAAAAGAAATCCCTAAGTTAACATGCCTCTCCTCTCCTTGTGTCCCTTTCTTTCATTAGCTGATTATATTTGAAGGCTTCAGTGTCAGCAGGGGTAGCACCAGATGACAGCTCTCAACAACCACTCCCATAGGCATAAGGCAAACCAAAGAAGGAGGGAAAAAAAGAAGGGAGAAAAGAAAAAAAGGAGAGAGAATAAACTGAAGGTCAGATTCCTCTTCCTTTCACAGAACAGATGGGATCAGAGCTACACAATCATAATGAACAATTTATGATTGTGAGTTTTATTTTTCTAAGAAAAGAAAATTCTGCGTTTCAAGAGGTCTCTGTGCAGGGACCTTGATATTTAAACACCATATTTAAAGAAAAGTAGTATAGAAAAAATATGATTGTGATGTGTTTTAGAAAGAACGAGACATTATTTTCTGTGCGATGACAAATATGATTTAGGAGCAAGTAATCTGCTGGCTCCATTCATGACATCCAGTGGCATGAATCCACARAAAGCTAAGCATCATGGCTATAAGTAAGGAAAAACCTGATATTTTAAGGATAAAGGCCAGGAAAGTGACACAATTAGACGCCCTCATCTTTGTTTCTTTGAACCAACATTTAACATTCTGTAATTATTATTTACTTGTAATGAGTCAGAAGTCATTAAGACAAAGCAGGAGGCTTATTTCTGCTATGCACACTCATAAAATTTATATTCAATGAAATWGCTTTTGTTTTTACAGTTATACAAGCATGAAATCAATGACCAATGATTTCTTAACCCCTCAATACAGTTTTATTTTCAAAATCACTCTTCCAGCCTAGACTTCCTATTAAWTTTTTAATGTGAGTAATGATTCCTTAAGAATAAGATATTATTAGCTGCACTTCAATATAAGTGTAGAAATATGACTATATTCTGCCAGAGAGAAGCATGAATTTTTACATTTAAACTGTTTTTGAAGTTTTCTTTARTTCATGCCTCTTAACTTCACCCACCCTGAAAAGTTAAATTATGCAAAATTTCAAGCATCTTTGGGGTGGCACGAATAAAGCCCAAAAATCCATTGCAGGTGGGAAGTTCATTATGAAAATAGCTGTGGATCAGTGAAGTTTCTGAAGTCTGTCTGCAGGTCCCAAGTCATTGAAGTCAATGGCTGTCACAGTATTAAAAAATCTGGATATTCTACCTCTACTTCTMTTTACAGAGACTATTTCAACTGGACAGTCACAGATTTATTTCTCTGAGACACATCTGCTTACTGTGGTTATGAACAGACAGCTGTGATGCCACCTGTCTAAGAGGAGCTCATTTGGCCACCTGATCAGAGTTTAATTTTAAATCCCTTGTAACACTTTTAAGAGAACCAAGTGAGGAGTTAGGTTCAGGAACCTTTTGACTTCTGCTTTTGGCTTTTGTGAGGTGCAGTGAGTCCTCAAATTACATGGATTAGATACAGCCTCTAACTCTTTTTGCAAGGCAACAAGTACCTTGCATTTAGACCTATCTATGGCTGGGATATACTGGATATCCCCCAGGGCATATGGTTTCTAAGATCATTCTTCTCAGGGCATACTGAAATGCATAGTACTCCCTGTCCAGCCTGCACAGCTGGGTTGTTCTGTAGATCTCTGCTGTGACAATGAGAAGTGGCAAAGAAATAACCAAACTAGAAATAACCAAAATTTATCTGTATCCAATCCGAATTATTGGGTCTTGCAAACGGCCTTGCAAGTAGTGACATGTTTAGAAAGGGTCATGGAAGGTCACCTCCAGATGCTAYAGTCAAAAAGCCATTTGCCACTAATGTTCAGTAAAATAAAGACCTGTAATAAAGCCTGAAAGCTAGACAATGTGCCTTGAGGGAAAAGTAGGAAAAGCAGACAGTTTAGTGCCTGAGGTGCCTGGAGTAAAATTTTTGAAAGAAACAATTTGGAAAGACAAACTCCAAGGCTGTTCCTTAGAAAGTGAGGAATGGCAGTATTAATGAAGAGGAGAAAATTCTCCAAAAAATATCTTYGTAAAATTAAACTCAAGGTTAAAAATAACAGTGGCCCTTCAAATGTGACTGAGGAAAAAAAATAATAATCTTTTCTCCTAAAGGTATATTTTGTAATATACTTACACCAGAGCAGAAGTGGGATARCCAAACCTGCTACTTGAGATCTGAATGCCCCCAGAAATTTCTCTATTACCTGCCTAAATCTTATTCCAAGCTGTAGAAAATACTTATCTGCAATTGAAGAGTTGAAAGTCCCAACCCAAAAGGCCGAATTGAGTGCACTCCTGTTAAGGTGTAAAACTCCACTCTTTACGTATGTGACAGCCTGCCTTATTCTCCCTCTCCTATGGTTATTGTTTAACACTTTTCCTTTCATTAAATCACTTTCTCTTGATTACCCCAGCACACCCAAAAGCTGTTTAATTTAATGTCAGACTTCTTACTCCAAGCTGTGCCTGTTTCTTCTGCTTCCTRGTTGAATTGGACACCAAAGTTGTCTGCTTTTCTGGTGCAGGCACTCCCAAAGCAGCAGCTCCGWGTTTCCTGCCCTTGTTCTCACCCTCTATCCCCACTTCCTTCCCCCTCAGCTGTGGGCAAACACTGACTCTCCTGTTGTGGCAGTCATCCAGTCACAGGAGGTGACACAGATATTCACAGAAGTTGTCACTGCAGCCAAGATGCAAACCTGCCAATGTGTGCTAAGGTTGCACCTGGGAGAGGACGAGAGAGGTGTACCAAGCATAAGGCACAGCAATAACAATTTAGCTGGATTCAATTATTGYATTTTCACTCCTTCCTGCTAGTGGGCAACATTGCAGCTGGGCACAGAAACCTACTCTTTGACTTGCTGTGAATCAGAAGACTTTTTATGTTTTCCAGGGATAGATTTCAGTGAGCTCTCTCCCCATGATCTCTTCTTCTCCCTCCCCCTTTCCCAACTGTATATGAGAACTAAGCTTACAGGTTTAGAGAGATGATTTTTATCTTAAATGAATGGATTAAAAAAAAATAATTTCTGTTTACCAGTAAATGTAATGCAGAGATGCTGTGAACTATAAACTGTCATGTCAGGCATAGAAGGAATGTTAATGTTGAACTAAAATTCTAGCTGTGCTCATAAGCCTCATAAATCACAGCCATAAATAGACCTCAGTTAGTGCCATGGGGAAAGACTCTGCATATTCATAAGGTTCTCCTTTCATACTTTGCCACTAGAATAAGCCTTGGAAGGATGAGCAGTTTGCATCCAGTGAATCAGTGGCAAGGTAATGGCATTAAACAAAATACTGCAGTGTGATAAACAACTGATATCTGCAGATCATCTCTATTGTCCTTGTGTCTAAAGTCAAAGCCATTTATTCAAATATCACTTTGATTAATAACATTAGTTGCCCTTGATAAGATGTCATTTTCTTGAATATGTCTGGAGGCTAAACATATTATGATATTCAGAAAAGAACAAAACATTTTTTCTTATTTCTTACAGATTTTGTAATTATTATTCATTGCTTCAATGGCATCATAGAGTGAAATGATGCATTATAAAAATAAAATCCTTTCTCTGAAGCTCTCATAACCTAAAATCCCCCCAAATGATTTCTTTAGAAATATCTATTTGTATCTGCAGAGTTTTTAAAATAAATGGTAAATCCCCTGAAAAAAATATTTATAGCAATCACACTAATCATGTTTATAAAGTGGATTTAGTATTTAATTTAGGCAGAAAAGCTGATGGAACTGGTATAAAAATTAAAATAACATTTCATTTCACCATGTGAAAGCATCCTCTTTTGTTAACATTTAATGAGGAAAAATCCCTCTAAAACACATTTCTTTTTAAATATCTAGGAGAAGGAAATAAAACTTTTTACAAAGGGCAAAGTAATGATGGGAAAACAAATTTTAGTTCTAGTTGAAGGAACTGAAGGGGGAATCTTCATGTTTAGAAGAGCATATTCTGTTTCTGTTTTTTGATACAAACAACAGGCACAGCTAATATTCAAGCAGTTAAACGGGAGGAGAAAATATTGGTAAGCAGTTTAACRATATAAAAATGGAAAGGGAAACAAATGTCAATTGCCCATAGTTCTAAAAAGATTTGCTTGGATGCRAAATCCACTTTTGAGGCCATTTCTGGCTATACTTTTATATGCAACATAGTGATGTGGTTGAATATCTCAGGAGAACTCMTGAACATTTATTTGAATTCTGCAGTAGGAATCAATTCAACCATATCAAAAATGAGTTGAAGTGTATTAATGAGTAAGTGTGAAGACATTTCCTATTTTATCACTCCTTGAATTGTAATGCACTGCAGCCACATAGTGGATAAAGAAGTTCTTCAGGAATATTTCTTATCTGCATATACTGTTTTATTGCAAAAAATGCTACAAAAGGATATTTTCTCCCTACATTCTTTCTTTTTTTTTTTTTTTTTTTTTTTTTTTTTTGTTTTTTTTATTTTTATTTTTTTTTTCTTACTTGATGGCAGGATTTCTACTGATGCTTATTTCGGTGAGTTCTGAAGAGCAAACATGTAATGGGTGCTTACCTTCTGATACGGGGAGGGGAAATGGGGTCACCCTCCTGCCACATCATTCGCAGGCTGGGTCCTAACCTTGGTCATGGCTTAAAGCTCAGTCAGTCTGGGTGAAYTCGTGCAGTTTTTCACTGAAGGCACAACCTGAATAGCTGAAAGCTTGCTGCAGACTGAAAAACCTGCAAGCAAGAAAAAAGAGGGTGGCAGAAATCCAACATGAACCCAAGCTTCTGGGTTCCCAGCAAAGGTGGCTGGGAAGACAAACCTTTTTATTGGGTAATTGAGCCCATTTACATTAGTATAATTAAAAGTAAGATCACAAATAGTATGATGCCCACTATTCCTGTGAAGAATATATGACAACATTAATTTTAACTTGATTTGTTTATTCTAACTGGGCCTCCAAGAAGCCTCAGATATGTGGTTCTTTTTCCAAGTATGCATAAAGAAAAATCAGAAATACAGACCAATAAACTCAATATGTACACAGATTACTGAAAAATATTAAAATATAGACTTTAATATTCTAAGACACGTTGAGTATTGTATCATGTTGTGAATTGCCTGATATATGTAATGGAAATTTATTTTCTGTCTTCAAAATGAATAACACCCTATCTCCTATTAAGGTAGAGGTTCTGAATGTATTATTCTCATTGTGACTCTGAAATCAGCTTTTTTTTTATAATACACTGAGATACTGTATCAGTATCCCCCCAGCTTCAAAACTTACTGCGTRCTATTTTTCTTTGAAAGGTAAAAATCCCTGACACAGAAAGTGCAACAGACATTTAAAAGAAAAGAAATAAAGAAGGCATGAGACATACTAACCTGCTCAAATAAATCAGGAATGACCCATCATAAAACTGAGTTTGGCATTTGCAACTGGAACAGACTCATGTATTAACTGATGAAGCCTTTTACTTACTGTTGAACTAAAGYGAACAAGGTTGTTTGGGTTTTTTTAAAAGGTAATTATTTCTCATTGTGCAGATTCTACAGTATCTGAATAAATTTAACCAGTGTTTAGTTATTCCTACTCTCAAAGTACGAGTAACTAAGCACTGGCTCGTAGTCTTAAATAAGTGAGCTTCACTTTGGCTCCATACCTCCTTCTTCTTTCAGCTTAAATACTTCRCAGATCATGATTAGCCAGCTTTCTAACCTTCTTATTGTTGAGATAATTAGGTTGTTTCATTAGTCTCTTATCCATTTGGAGCCAGATAAGTGAGCAACTAAGGGTCAGAATTGCTGGGATCCTGTAATCCACCCTGGCACAAATGTGTTTAATCTTTTTCCCTCTGCCAGTTTGCTCCATTGGCAAACTGAGATGAGGCTGGTGTGCTTGGCAGAAGTGTTGTGCTGGTTGGTGCCTGTGAAGCATTGGTGCCTCTCAGCAATGAGGAGCATGAGCAGTTTCATGAGAACAAAGGTCTTTCCTCCCACTCTGATTCAAGCTACAATAGTAAAACAGTTGCACAATATCAGAATAATGGCATGAAGAAAAATTATCTAAGGATTAGTGTGTGATTGGAGACTGGAGTTAGAGGTTTTGCCATGAGTGTGTAGAAAATGYATAAGGGAGCTTCCTATCTTGAAGATCCAGTTGTGTGGAGAGAAAGAAATGCAAAAGACTCCTAAGTCTCCCTAGGCACAAAGACACCCAGAGCAAGGCAGAGTTAAGGTCAATGAAATTCTTTTGCCAAATTCYGTACTGCTATTTGACAGAATGTGTTAGAAGATTTACTCTATTCTTGGATTTAATAGGAAAGTAAATCCAGCAGACAAGCTCTTCTAAAGAAAAAATAATTACATAATTCTGGTTTAAGTCTTTTTTGAGTACAGACTACCAGTAATTCTAATTATATGTCACGATTTTTGCCACTTGACAGGGATTATTCTTCTGTTGAAGCTCAACCTGGACTTGAGCTGTGACTAAAATAAAAATAATTTATCTTAAACTGCTGTCATTAAAAACAGACCTAAATCAGTCACAAGGAAAATAACATAATTTTAAACTATTATCACTGAAAGTCTCAGGCATCCAGGGGAACGAGCACCTTCCCACACTTGACCTACACTCTGCAGTAGTTACAGAGATCAGAGAGTAACATGGAATTTCAATAGAAATGGCTAAATTGACTCAAGTAGAGCAAGCAAGTATTCACACATTCCTCCTCAAGCTCCTTACAGACCTGAAGATGGGACCCATGGCATCTCTGTATCTCAGCTGCCCCAGTAGTTTGAATATTCCAGCAGGTTTCTTTCAGCCTACAAAGAAAACAGGAACTATTGATAAATATTACATGGAAATGTTAACTTGTTCTGTGTTGCCTTTTTTAAGGGTTTCTGGCTCATTAAAATATACATTTACATTTTTAAGACTGCCAGCCTCTGAGTATTGAGACATGAGCACAGACAGAAACTGTAAAATATCAGTTCCAGACAGAAGGCAGAGATCATTTGGAATGGGTAATATTTTTAATAGAAAGCATGAGAAAAGAAAAATAAGTCTTTTGARTCCTAGGTCATAAGAAAATGATATTATATTTGAATAGTATTCCCTGATAATACCAAGTGAGTTGGTGACAATTTAACATGTACTATTGCCATAAATGGCCAGTTTTGACCKGGCCTGCTGATCTTCTCCAAGATTTATCAGCATTAAGAAATGTGTCTATATTGAAAATACCAATACTGTAATTGGTAATTAGTAATTAATTAGTAACTAGTAATGCTCCCCTCTTTCAGTCTTGTGTAGTTTTCCATATTAGTCAGTTGATATCTTTCACCTTACCTCAGCAGTTTGCAACTGGATGATTTCTGAGTACACCATAATACTGAGCAAAACCAAGAAAACAAAGCTATTGCAAAGACAGCAACTTGTGTTAATATTTAACTCAYCCAGAGTACTTAAAGCTCTGATCAAAAAAAGATCAAAAGGCACCCACACACAGTGAAAGTCAATAATCAGTCACAATCAGATACCCYAATGTATTATCATTTCCATCAGGTCAGTCCTCTGCAAGACTGTTATAATAGAAAATAGTCCTGATATTTAATTCATGGAGATTTTAAGATGTAGCCTTAGAACTCCCTGGGAAACCTCACTGTATTCTCTGCATTTTCCATGTGGCACTATTTTTTACCAAAGTTCTTTACAGGATTCCCAAAAGAATATTAGTTAATTCCAGAATTATCAGATTTCTTTTCTGAAGTAATGAAGAGCAATGCTTTACAACCAAAGGATTAAAAATGTAAAGCAACTTTGTGATTAGGCTGCTCTATATGCTAGTCAACAACTTCCTGAGGAGTTAAGGAATTTTTTTTCGTGCAAAGTGAAAAACAGATTCTAGAATTGCAATACTATGCTTTGGGCAATGAGGAGATCAATTAAAATRGTTAASGCATGYATGGAAAGACAGGTCAGTAGATAGTATCAAATGAAATACGAAAATCTGTCATAAGTAAAAGAGATTCCATGGAAGGAAAGTTCTGAATGTCTCTCTTAGTATGTACAGATCTATTAAGCATATTGAGCACTGGATGAAGCACTGTACTCCAAAAGCCATCAAAGTTTAGCATTATCTTGTATTACTATTTTCATTTGGGGTCACTTTGAATGCASAAAGGTCTATACATATATCTGTCTCTCTCTCTCTTTGTATATATTCTAAGCAAGAAAAATGTATGGTATAGAAAGTACCATTAGTAATTTATTTTACAAAACTTACATGCTTTATATGGACAATATAAGTTATCAGTTGAAGAGTTACAATACATTCTCCTGCGGGGATCAGAAATATCCATTTAATCATTATGATTCCCTAGGATGATTATTTGGGCTTTTTCCAGATATAAGGAACCAAGTCAAGAAATTTTCCTGGACTGGGGGCAGGATGGAGGAAAGGGAGTTACCTACTCCACAGGAAATACCAGAAGGGTATTTGTCCCTTGAGAAAGCAATATTTCTAAGAGATGTGAGGGTTTCCAAAGGCATGCTGTAAAACTTTACCTGTATCATTTCTGGATTGCTGTTATTATTATAAAGCATATGGTAAATCAGAGTTTGAGACACCAGTTTCTCAAAATTCCTGAAACTTTCCTAATAGAATAAATAGCCCTTTAGCCTGGAAGCACTTGAACACATCAGCTTTGAAATGGCTGATGATGACCAGTCATCACCCATCCTCTAATGGACATGACCTGCAATGGAAAAGTCTTTGAAGGTGAGMATTCCCAAATCTAATTCTAAGTTGATTTTGGATATCATGCCAGAAAGACACAGAACTTTCAAATCAATTTAATTGGTTGTGGTTTGYTTTTTTGTTGCYGTTGGTTGGTTTGTTTGTTTGTTGTTTGAGGCTTGATTTGCTCAGGCAAAGCTCTATGAGTTTTATCAGGGCTAGGTAATTTCAGACTCATCCAGAWCCTGGCAAGTTTCATGTTTTCAATGTTTTTGCTGGGGCACTGTGATAGAAAACTAGAAAATATAGTTAACTTTATAATCTTAGATATATCAGCTGTCACTTCCAAATATGACCTTCACTAGCAGTCCAATGAGAAATGACAAAGACTTAAAATCTTGGGGGGAAAATAATTTGCTGAGAAACTCCAGTTCCTTCAGAAACTAAGGGAGCTTGTAAATATCTATTATCTCTTATCTCTTATGAATAAGTCAAGAGCATCTTGAATGCTGTTTTGTCTGTTAGTAATTTGCATGGATTCAGCAAATAATACATAGTCAGCAAGCCAAAAGGAATGTCTGAGCTACTTCTGATTTTCATCTTGCAGTGCTTAACACTATCTTTCATAATATGGGGAGAAGGGAGGAATGTTTAAATTATATTGCTAAGAAATTATCTAATTTCCATGGACAGATTCCTTTTCATTGGCCTGAAGGCAARCAGAGCTGACATGTGTTCCTTATTCCAAATGGAATTCAAGCACTAACCTTACTGAATCCACACAAGCTCACTGCATGCAAGGGTATCTCATATGATGATTTTTCAAAATGAAAATTACACCAGAAGCAAGGTAATGGCTTAGAAAGAGATGACTTTGTCCCATCAGAGCCTTGYGTTTGCCTGTAGGAAATAATACATTCCTTAATAYTTCTCCATATAYAGAATGAAGATTTGTTTTACATGTYACAAATMAGAAGCTTTTCAGCATATTTGTACCCATTAATTTGATTTKATTTGAAGATTTTATTGCAAATTTTGYTTTATCTCTAGAGGGGAAGCTTAGAAAGCCTTTTGTCAAACGACTTCCCAAAAACACTGGGCATTTTTTTACTGCAAGGCTGAACCTCTTTGCCAGGAGAACTGACCTGAATTGCAGTATAAAAGCTGGTTTTGCTATCATGCTCTTCTRTTGCTGTAATGGGGAAGCACCTTTGGAAATCAATGAAGTCGCCATGGACGCTTTGCTGGTGACTTTGTGACATGAAGGTGTTAATCCAAATTTCCAGGGACAGTATGAGGAGGGAAGGCCCAAGCAAAAAGGACAAAGAAGAGTGAATGACAAGGAATATAAAGATCCCACAGAAGAGAGAGAAGAGCCAGAAGAAAGAAACATGAAGCAGGAGAAATCAAAATGAATTTCCAGRTCATTATGTTAGGAATGTAAGTAAGAAGAGGTCTGTTAAAATGTTTATTTGCAAGTAATCTATCCAAAAGTGTTCCCTGCAAAGGTTTGGAAACACTGTGTTGCAGATAAAAAAGTTTTAATGAGACAACTGCTTTTCCCCTACATTTAAATTTTTGATTTTGTAAGCAGGATTTTGTATGCAACTGCCTATTACCTAATAAAGCTACTGTTTTAGATACCGAAATTGATGCTTAGCAATTTTTAAGCTTTTTTTGGCTAACACATGCATTGTTTATATTACAGTATTGCTGAGAGAGCTGTACCCAATTTTGCTAGGTGGCAAGCATAAACATAACCATTCTTAAAAAACCCTATCATTTATCTAGCCAACACAGAGAAATTGTAGGACACAGAAAATTACAATGTTTTTGTTAGGGAAGACAGACTTAATAGAAAATTGGGGGTAGGATTCATCTTTATCTATTTACAGACGTTTTCAATGACTATTCTGTCTTCTCTTTGTAGGTGGTGGAGAGAAGGTACAAATTATCTGATCTWTTTTTGAGTACTGTTGCAAGGTTTAATGAACAATACTCCAGAGGTGCCYGTTTCTGTTGTCTGTAGCTGATACTGAGACAAATAGCTCAGATGGGACTTTTATCTGTTTCTTTGCAAAATTAAAAATAAAAGGTCAGAAAGTATTTGTTTACCACAATTAGAGATTTTTAGAGGACTTCTATAAGTATCAGTTTATTTTTCTGGCCAATGTATCTGTAGAAGACATTATTAATTTTTTTTTCCCATTTCTTGCCAAATTACATAACATTGTCATGGACATTACGGGCATTGCTGTATAGAATGTCACATATATGATATACACTGAATTCTTGAGATAGGTTATTCTGGGATCTCTCACAGTTTAAYTTTCCATATCAAATGTTATTTTTACAGAACGTGAGAAATTTTTTAAAGCTTGAGAAAAAAAATTCAAAGCACTCCAGTAAGAGAGATTCTTTGTGTGCTGCATCTTGCTTACTGCAAGGAGTGAACACATTCTCAAATGCAGAACTGCACAAAAGAGCAAGTGAACTGTGCCACTGGCTGTGGAAGGCAGCTGAGTGTTTCTAGAGAGCAATTCCCCCTGGACCAGGGCTCTCATTTTAGCCAGACAAGATCTATCAGTATGAATACCTGACAAGATAGACACAATAGAGGCTGCATTAGAGGCAGCCTTTTAAGAGTTTTGATACTTTCAACTACTTTCTTACTTGCCTCATAACCATTCCTTCATGTTTGTACTTTCCACCTACAAACTGATGTTATCTTACTTAGTAGTCTTCTTTTCCTTCTCCATCTACCCTTGGAARTACTACTTCAAAAACTTCAGCTGGACTTGTAACATGAGGAATTTATCACAGTTAGAAGCCCAGTGCAGAAGCAATTGGAATGTGTTACAGGAATCATACTGTTGCTGTTTGAGCTKAGGGCAGCTTTGTTCAGCCTGTGCCATTATTTTTTGAGAACTTACTGTAGTAAATATTCTTTTTTTTCAGGAAAAAGAGTAAATGCTACTTTTCTGAAAATAGAATCCCTGCTTTTCATTATCAATTTCTTCTCTCCAGTTAGGCTTTGTTAGAGCACTCTCTCTAGTTTAAAAGCATCTGTGTGTGGTGACACAAATGACACGGGGTTTCTGGTTCAGCAGGGATATTTACATTTTAACGATTAACTTAATAAATTACTTCATTCACTCTGATTATTTAGTTTGGTACTGCACAAGGTCTGTCTTCATACTTTGCATATGGCAATGCATACTAAGCAAACTCTCCCTACAAACAGCAACTGATTTCACAAGATGCAGAAATATTTTCAACAGTAGACCTCTAATTCAAAGGTCTTACACAAAAAGGAAGGAAGTAATGATAGATACTTCAATGAGTCAAGGACTGTTCCCACATGAGAATCAATTTTTACATTATTTATATCTTTTTTTTAACAGTTAACATTTAACTATGTGGACTAAGCAATGAATTCTTTGGTATATGAACCCTTTTGTGACAGCATGGGAATATCAGAGCAAGTTTTTTTCATAAAATTTTTCCTGGAAAGTACTTATAATATTTAACAGTATCCATTTAACAAGACATTAACTACAGCTTCAGCTGTCCCCAGCTGCTTATGCTGTGTATTATAATCTTGCAGTTGCTCTCTAAAAAAACCAGAGAAAACCATCAGAAATATAAGATCTCCTATAGAGATGAAGACATTATCACACCTCTGTGACCTTGACAATGTTAGAGTAAGGTTTAACTTAAGATCTGTGGCAGTTCAGTAATCCTGTTTTCTACTGATAATATGGTCTGTGACATCCTTGTTGTCAATCATGCTCACATGGTTGGGTTCTACAATTAAAAATAAAAATAGTTTTCCTGAAAGAGGTGTTACCTTTCTTTTCTGCCTTTGCATTTACTAGGGAGGCATCATGCAGCTGAGGCAAACACTGCTGCTGCCAGATCACTGCAACATAGAAGAAATACACAGTTGTAGGTGGCTGTGGGAGTTTTGCAGATATTTAAAGGAAATGCAAAATAATGTCAAAATTGGCAGTGAGTAAATTACTTGCTTTAGAAGGTTCTTTTAATTCTTGCCAATATCTAAATACTCTATGACAGCAAATCTGTCTAACTCTTTCAGGGCCCTCCTATTTCTATGTTCTTGTTACTAGAGATCCAGGGCATTTTATGCACCTCAAGGGTTTTTAAAAAAATACTGCAGATGCAGTGTTAAATCTCTTGTTCTTGGGAAATGTAATATCTGGGCTGTTTGTGAAGGACATTTTAAATGGATAAAGTTCCTCTTGTTTTCTAAATTACCAGGTATCAAATGTGCTGAATCAATCTATATTGTCCTGTCACAAAGCAGAGGAGATTTTATTTAGATGTTGAAGTGAGTGATCTGTGCTCTGAGTAAAGGTAGTCTCTAGGTAAAGACAGCTTACAGTGCAAGAATGATTTTTTGTTAAACTCACCTATGGGCATACTTTGTATGCTAATACAAGCCAGATAAAACTGGTCAGTCTGGGCTGATGTTCCATTAGGGATTGTACCAATTTTGTCCAAACTGATTCATTTATACAAATGCATTTATCCCCTCATGATACTGATGCCGTTAGTTTTAGCTTTTACGTTTCCCAGATTCCATGCTGTTTTGGTGTAGTTTTAAGCTTCATATTAAGTGCTAGTAGGCAGTAGGTAGAAAAACAAATCCTTTCCTGCCAAAAACCAAGGACAATTTTCTGCTGGCCCAAAAGCATCAACAAGGATGGACTGAAGAGGAAAACAAGAAGGATGAGACTTCACAGCCTGGAGTTGTAATTGGACAATTAAACCCAATATGCAAATAGACCCAAGGGGTCAGGGGGTGTGGCTGGAGTTTCYCGGGTGAGGGAGGGTTTGGAAGGGCTGTCAGGGCTGGTTTGGATGTCCCGGGGTATCCTGGGGGCCTTTTAATAAATATTTGTTTTATTCTCTAGTTCTGTCCAGTCTCTGTTTCAGGTCAGCCATCCCAAGGCAACAATACCACTTTACAGATTCTCTCTTTCCAGGAAAAAGCAACCACATAATTTTTGTGGTCTTTTGGTCCAGCTGTTYTTAGCAAATGATAAGGACTTTACATGCCATAAACCAGCAAGTTACCCTTAATTTGCATTAGTAGGCAAAGCACGTCCATAGGTGAATTAAGTATGTAAAAACTCATAATTCATAGCACATTAAAAAAATATTAAGCATATATATGTTTAAATTTCCACACTGGGCACTTAAGCTAACAAAGAATAATACTGTATGAGTGGGTTGGTTAACAAAATAGCTATTTATTTCTTGTATATATGCCACAGGAAATACATATGTGCATAATATAAAGGAATATGAGTTCTTGCTCTGTTTTGCTAAAATTCTGTAGTGCTGTTTTGTGCCATCATACCTGGTGAGGTGTTTCAAGAGGACTACATCAGTSTCTGTTTCACTCAGTAACATGTGCCTACAGAACATGGTCTGTTCCCAAGGTAAATGGTAAAAGAGGCAATTACCAGAGTGGGAGTAGGCAAGGACACAAAATATGGTATAAAATAAGATTATTTAAATGCAGAGCAGATAATTATAATGTATTTTCTTCTATGCTTTAGCTGTTTCTTTGCTTTTGTCTTAAACAGTCTGAACTTGAGCTCACTTCTACTGGGTCGTTTAAATTTAAAGCAACCCCTTCTAACCCTAATGATATCCTGGCATACATTCTTGCTTTCTTCTGTTAGTGGCATAAGATGTCTTCACTGCAGAGAAGAAGGGTTTCTAGTTCATGACAAATTACATTTCAAAATTTGATTTCACTCTAAATCATCTGATCAAGTGAAACTATTCAAAGTTTCCTGTGCAAAGTGGACCCCTTATGAAAATCATCGTCAGTATCTTCTGTAAAAATCATCTTTGCATTTTATTTTAGAGGCCCAGGAAATCAGTCTGTACCATAGATTAGTTTGGAGAAATAGCAGTTAGGAAAAGCAAACAGCTTGGAAAGTAGCCAAGTCACCAGTTTGATCCAGAGCTCTTGAAAGATAGTAAATATGAAACCTATGGATATCAGTTTCACAGGGTCTCTTTTCAGAGGAAAACTGTGTGATAAACAGTGCTTTTTGAAAAGAGAGMATTTTCTTGATTTGAAATATTCATTTTTACTCTTGACCATTATCCCTGTGCTGGTTCCTGATAAAACAWACCATATCAATAATAATATGGTATCATAGCAACATAAAGGAAACCACTCTCACAGATTCTGAGGATGCTGATATCATTGTATTTAGCTATTGCAAAACAATTATTGAGCTGGCATCAAAATAAATAGCTTTATTTTCTGTTAAAAATCTGGTGCTACTATCTGAGATGACATTGTGCCTCTAAGTTGCTTCAGGCTTCTTTTAAAAAGTCTCWAAAAGTAAATTCTTTTACTGCTAAACAACTTTGTCATGACCTTGTCTCTTTAACTAGCTGTGCTGGRAAATATTTTTCCTTCATTTTAATGTCAACCACCAACCCAAAGCTGTCATTGCAATAACATTGAAAAAAAACTGTGTACCAGCTAACATCTCCTGCTGTGCAGGCTCTTTATTTTGCGGATTGGACGGGAAAACAACTAACTAAGTTGCATAACATTAACTGTGGTCATATTAAAAGGAACTTGAACAATATTTTTTTTAACATATGCAAGTGTTTTAAAGCTTATCTTCCTGACCTGTAATACTATAGTGCTAGATCTGGTTGGGGAAAAAAAAAGAAAGTCTCAGATGTAAATAAATTTACTTTCAAGAAGTGGCAAAAAGAATCAGGAGTTCAAACTGTGTAATTAAATTTTCCTGCAAAATACCTGCAAGCATGTTCACATTATCAATTTTTARTTATCGAAAYAAAATTCTRCATTCTTGACCATASAGCCCCTCCTTCCAAACAGTCCTCAGAAAATTACAGCGAAGTATAGATGCCGCAAAATTCAGGCACTGGAAATGGGATGTGCTTTTTACAAGGCATCTAGCAGAACTCCAGAGCATTTGCAAGCATTTTTGGCATTGTCATTTCGGATTATCTTCAGAAATGCGCGGTTCCCCGCCATGCGCGGCTGCCTGGCCGGCTGATGCCGCGCCCCGCAGCTCCATCGAGCGGGGCAGGGCTGGGCAGGGCCGGGTGGGGCTGGGCGGGGCCGGGGCGGGGCCAGGCGGGGCCAGGCGGGGCCGGGCAGGGCCGGCCGAGGAGCGCGGAAGGCCCGGGCTGGATGGAGGGTCCGGGCTGGGTGGATGGTCCGGGCTAGGTGGATGGCCCAGGCTGGATGAATGGATGTTCCAGGCTAGGTGGATGGGAGGCCCGGGCTGGGTGCAGAATGGATGGCCCAGGCTGGATGAATGGATGGCCCAGGCTGCATGGATGGTCCGGGCTGGGTGGATGGCCCGGGCTGGATGGATGGATGGCCCGGGCTGTATGAATGGATGGCCCGGGCTGGATGAATGGATGGCCCAGGCTGGGTGGATGGATGGCCCAGGCTGGGTGGATGGCCCGGGCTGGATGCAGGATGTGCAGCCACACCCGCAAGGGGCAGAGCCCCGCTGGAGCGGATTGTGCCCACCCGGAGCAATTCTGTCCTGGCTTCAGCTGGGCTGCTCTGAATGCCTTCTCAGCACCTGTTACAGTGCTCTGCTTGGGATTCAGAATGCAAATGGTGTTGATAATGTGTTGATATTTTGTTTTTTTTTTGCTAAATCCTGTTTATCCTAAGCAAGGACTATTTTCTTCCTTTTCTCATGCTCTGCAAGCAAGGAGCTAGGCAAAAAAAACAAACTGGGGGGAACATATCTGGKACAGGTGACCCGAACTAACCAAAGGGATATTCCACACCACAGAACATCATGACCTCTATATAAACTGGGGGAATTGCCTGAAAGGTTGGCCAGTTTGGGTTTGGGAAGGGGGCTCTGTCAGCAGGTGGTAAGCGATTGCATTGTGCATCGCTTGTTGGGTTTTCCCCCCTTTTATTATCATTATTACTATTTACCATTAGTTTTGTATTTTAACTGGTCTTATCTCAATATTCAGGTTTTACTTCAATGATCCTCCTCATTCCACTGAAGGGGGGAGGGGGAAGAAAGGGGGTGGGTCAGGTGAGTAGCTGTGTGGTGTTTCATCTCCAGCTGGACTTAAAACCATGACAGACTCTGATCCAGCAGCTCAACATTAAACTGTATCCAACACTAAAGAGAAAAAGTTGGACATGTCCTGCATTTTCCCATAGGATTGTGTTAGTTACAGCATTATGTAAGTAAGAAGGCCACCAAGGGATGAAGCACCTCTCCTATGAGGAAAGGCTGAGAGAACTGTGTTTGTCCAGCCTAGAAAAGAGAAGGCTTTGGGGTCACCTACTTGTGTCCTTTCAATACCTGAAGGAAGCCTACAAGAGAGATAAAGAAAGACTATTTACAAGGACTAGGGGAATGGCTTCACACTGAAAGAGAGAAGGCTTAAATTAGATTTAGGAAGATATTCTTTAATGTGAGGGTGGTGAGGCACTGGAATGGATTTTCCAGGGAAGTTGTGGATGCCCCATCCCTGGAAGTATTCAAGGCCAGGTTGGATGGAGCTCTGAGCCAACCTGGTCTAGTGGGAGATGTCCCAGCTCATGGCACAGGGCCGGGAACAACATTGTCTTTAAGGTCCCTTCCAACCCAAAGCATTCCATTATTATAATTTATGAAACAGATTTTTTAATTTAGTGTTTTATCATCAGAAACTGCCCACCTTGAACTCTGGCTACATAATATGGGYTAAAATGTAAAGAGAAATATGACCAAGATAATGCTTAATAGTTTGTTTAAAGTGAAAATTTTATTTAAAAGACTGTATTAGTCCATGACTACTTCTTTGGAGCCAACTAAGCTGATACTGTCTAGATGAGAAAATACATTGCAACATTATGAAAAGATGAAACTTGAAAGGCAAATTCAAATACTCAGAAAAACATGTATCTGGAGATTGGGAAACACAAGTGCAGAGGTCTGTCAGTCTGCAGCTACAGGGAAGAAGGTCATACATGAGAGCAAGAACAGTCTTCAAAGTGCTCCTTGACCTGAGGTGTATAATAATACTCTGGAGACCTATTTAATGTCTGAGACAATAATCCCCTGAAAACTCTTCCTCATGAGTGGACTTGCATTCTTCCTTATGTTAGGACCAATCTGAGGAGGAAAGAGCAACAGCCCTGGAGGAACAGCCAATATTGAATCAAACCTAATGRCCTGCAAATTTCCAAATATGTACAAGAATAGCTCATCTTGAGAGCTCACCTGCTGCTTTCCTAGCTACATCTTCACTTTAGCCTGCAGCTGTGGAACATCACTTGACACCATGCCCAGTGCTTATGGGGCCAGTGTAGAAGGGGCCCTGGTGCTGGCTCCTGCAGTGAGAACTTTCCAGGCCAGCAGCTGGCAAKGTGGGAGTTGGAGCCTCTCCACTTAGTGTCGTACCCCTCCACATTCTGGCCATCTGAARCAAAACCAAAACAGGGACTCTCAGAAATTACACAGCCAAGCAGTTCCTCAGGTCATAGAAGCAGACTGATCCCCCACCAGGAATTCTGAGGCACCCAGGTATCATGATACACCTTGCCAGGGCAGAACACATCCCACAAATCCACACAAACCTGGCCATTGTGCTGGCTGTCTACTCATGCAGAATGCAGGTCAGGCAGATGGGCCTCTGAGTTCTTATCTGTCACTTTTACTCTTGGGAAGAAAAAATTTCAGAGCAGCTTCTGGGCTTTTTTACACAWTGCCACAGCAAAATAACTTCTGAGGACATTAGAAACTGGTCATATTGGTCAAAAAGTAAATAAGGAGAACATGAGCTCCATGGATTTGTATCTACGGCTGTGGGAATGATGGTGTTGGCTTTTTTGAAAACCACTTTTCAAAGAACTGAATTCAAGATACAGCCCCAGCTTGCTTTTCTCCTCTTTCACAGGGACAGTTAATTGCACATCAATGAAGATACTGCATACCTTAAATTCAACACAGCTATGAGTGTAATTCCTACAGGTAATTCAGTTTTCATGGGACTAAGTTGCARAAGGAGGTATGGTGTTTTTCCTGGTCATATTGCAAACCAAGGCTCCTGTGAGATATTCTCTGTACTTTTCAGACAAGCCATTCATTTGTTAGTGGTATGGTAAATCTCTGTTTATCCACCTGGATCCATGGCAGAAAACCAACTCCTTCTGCTCTGGCTTCAGTGGAGACAGTACTGCACTGACACTTCCACATTTCCAAGATCAGTGAATAAATGCACCAACATGGAATTTTACACATTCTCATCTCATACTTTTCTTAATGTTTATTGATTCTCAGAAAACTTCTATTCTGTCTTTACTCTTSTCCTCTCAATGGATTTTCTCTCTGAGAGGTTGCTAGACTATCCTGCACCAGTTTCTGTGCTTAAATAAAATTATTACTTTGAATTTTTATTGTAAAGATTCTGGCATAATGAGAACTTTTACAACTAGACATGAAGAGAAGACATATACACTGAAGGACAAGATTTAGCAAATCCAAACCCTAAAAGGAAAGGATTTATAACAGATACATCAATCAAGCTATTCTTTAGTTTGATGCTTCCTGCTGTCAGCTTAAGGGTAACAGCAAAGTTATTTGTGAATTTGATTTTTTTAATCCAGATGATGTTAAAGACTTTTGAGGAAGCAAATTAATTTTTTTGGTGTAAAGAGACAGGTATGTGACTTCTATATCAAATACTGTCAATATCAAAATATATTTAGAATTTAAATTACTTCTMTATTTAATATTGATAGAACTAACTTGCAGTATTTCTGCTCCTTCTTTAACCTAGAGACAGGATTAATATTCATGACATTGCTTTTGGTGGTGTGCAAGAAATTCCATAAGTCAAATTCACTCAACCCATATTGGTTGGAATATAGAACATTTACCTTTTGCATAATATCTTTAATTTTGTCAACAATGAAAGCAGATCATGACTTTGTTTGTAATACTGCTAAAAAAATYGTCAAACTGTTTTGACATTCAGCAGAAAGCTATTCTTGTTCCCACCCCTCAAGAAAATAACAAAAGACCTTCAACCAAGCACAAAAATAAATAATGTTGTTCTGTCCTGGCGAGCAAATATTTGGCATCTTGTAAATAACCTGCTTTATTTCTGTGGTGGTAATGGTATACAGAGAGGATAGAAGCTGCATTCCTTGTGACTTACTGCAAGTGCTCCTGGACAAAATAAAGGGCTTTTATTAGTCACATTTTTTAGCTCATACTGAAATATTTTTCAAAATAGTTTTGTTAAAAATGATCTAGACTATTTGCTCAATTATTAGGTAAATGGTTTGCTATGTTCCTTCTCTTCTCACTGTCACTGTGGATGGCTTAGCAAATGGTGATTCAGTCTTTGGTCCAAACCTCATTGTACTGATCCTGCTCCAGATGTCATAAATACATCTTGTTGGGATGGTTTATTTCTCTCCTATCCCTGCAGGCAGCCAGGACCGGAATGGATTTATGTATTTTTATTTTGAGACTGTTTTTGCTGGAAGGCCTACCAAAAAAACTCCAGGCTTTGCATTTTGAGTGAGCTGAGGTTGCACAGCATGTACACCTTGATTTAGCTAGTGAGTAGATTCATGTTCAAAAATATCTGAAGTGGTCTCCCTTCAATACCCTTCAGTTTCTGAGATTCTGAGATAGTTTCTCTCATTTTCTTGTCCAGCTCCAAATGAGAACAGCTTGGATAAATATCAGGCTTAGATTTTTGCTGTGAATTTTTGATTACAATTTTAAATGAAGAGTTCTACTGAGGCTGCATGGAAAGTATTCTGAGAGCCTTTACTGTAGCTAAAGGTGCCAATTTTGTACAAGATAATTATCTCTGTAAACATCAGTGTACCCATTGAAAAAAAAMCCCCAAAAATCCCAAAACAACAGACCAAACCAAACTTGGCTTATTTACTGCAAGGATTTTAAAAACACGATATTCTAATTAAAATATTTCTATCACATCTCCTTAGGAAGTACCTCTAGCCTCCAGATAAGTAAAGTAAATAGAGATCCCCCTGAATGGACTGTGGCATTCAGATACACCAATCAAAAAATGCAGCAGCAAGTAGAGCACTGGTGGTACCACAGGAGGGTACATGATAAGCACATGATTCTCTGCTTTTCTAGAATGCTATGTAACTGAGTCAGCAGAGGACATCTAAATCATCCTCTAACATTGCTAAACCCATTTAAATTAAGTAGGGACATGTACATCTGCAAAACACTGCTTCAGATATTATTGAGATGAAAGTCAGCATTTGTGTCAGTTCTCATTAAAAACATACAAGCTGAAAGAAAGTACTACTACAGAGAAGAAATTTAAACACATCTGATTCTTCAAAACAAGGTGATCATCTCAGAAATACCTATTTGTGATGTTCTTAGATTGTATAAAAGAGAAATTAAACTCTAGTATTCTGGTTTTGTGGGATAGAGATTTTCTTTTCCTTCTAGTAGCTATTGCAGTACAATGTTGATAACACACGGATGCTTTATTTGTTGCTGAGCAGTGCCTACCACAGGTAAAGAATTTTCAGCTTCCTATGCTCTGCCAKTGGATAGGTGTACAAGAAGCCAGGAGGAAGCAGGCCAGGACAGCTGGCACAAACTGGCCCAAGGGTTATTCCATACCATAGAGTATCATGGCCATTATATAAAATGGGAGGAGCTGGCTGGGAGATGCCTTTCATGGCTCAGGTATAGACTGGACATTGGTCAGCAGGGGGTGAGCAATTGTATCGTGCATCACTTGTTTTTCTGTGCTTTTATTCCTCTATCCCTCTTTTTGTTGTCTCCTCTTTATTTAGAACTATTACTATTATTATTACTGTTATTATAATTATTATTACCCAGGGGTTTTATTTACAAGTGTGTGAGCAAGCGGCTCCAAGGTACTTAGCTCTCATCTGGGGTTAAACCACAATGCCTGGTTACACAGTGAATATCACAATGACTCTTATACAAACATAGCTTCTAAGGCTTTTATTTTACACTGTGAGATAACACAGGCTGCCCAGCTTGATACCTATATTAGGCAAATGTGGAGAAGAGTCTGTTCTCTTAAGAGAAATGTAATAATTTCTCTCTCTATTGAAGGAAAGTAACCTTGAACTGGTTCTTTGAACCACAGCAAGATGAAGAAAGAGACTGCTGKTAAAGAGGTAACATTTGTTTGACCCCAAGACATGGGTGGAAGTACAGAACAAACTTGGGATTGTCAACTAAAAAGTTACGTTCATGAGCCCATAATTCATTTTGGGATGTCAGATGTTACGACATCCTCCACTCTACTGTCCTGTGCAGCCTTCTAAGCAAACACTGTCAGCCTGCCATTTGTTCCATCTATGCTCAAGTATACTACTGTTAATGTCTTATAAGAGCAAATTTTTAGCCATTTAAAAAATAAAACTAAATGCTAATTTTACAAAGTTGGGCGTTTCTTTCTAAGTTTCCCAGGCAGACTGAATCAGTGGGGCTTGGGCACATATGAATAGGCAGAAAGAGATTTTGAAGTGCAATCAGGAGCATGGCAAGACAACACCTTGAAAAGCAAGGCTGGGAAGTTGAAATGAGGATGAACACCTGTAGGATGGGCCAGGCTCAGGTCTCCAGGCTTTATTCTGAGGTCAAGTCAAGAAAAACAAGAACCCTTTCATGGCATTCAGGACTGTGATATACATCCTTACTTTGTTGCTTCATTATGCAGCTGTGTAAAGATAATTGAGAGAACTAAGCTAGATTTTTCATCAACAAGCAATAAAATGTGATAAATATGTTACATGGAATGGCAAATGTTAGAATTAATAAGCTGAAATGTTGACGAATTACTGTTTATATACTTGACATGTAATAATTGCTTCATTTATCATCTGAATCTGGAAAACTTAAACAGCAGGCATTTATAATTAATTTTCTCCCCTTGCAAACTGCAATTCATTCCACACTCAAAGGAGTCAGCGTTAATTTCTTTTCTATCAGCCACAGGCCATAAGTTAATGCATTAAAAAAAGTCAGAACATCTAAAATAACAGTCTAATTAAATTATATCCTCTACTGTYGGAGAAAAACACATGATTCTTCAAGAGATAATCAGTCACCACAGTAAACACCATTTAGTTCTTCTCACAAATCTGCATCTGCCCACTGGCAATCTTGGACTGTCAAGAAGAAGAATTCACTTTACTGAGCGGATGAAGGATATTGCCTTCAGCCTCATTAGCAACTTCAAATGAGAATGACAATGGGAGTTCATTAAATAATAATATTTTTCCATATACTGAGTTTTCTTCATCATGCAGAAGAACATGCTTTTCACAGCAGCTGACAAAGCCCACATTTCAGATTCATTCTTCTTGATCATCTARATAATGWCCTTTCCTGAGGGTCTTTCATACTTGAGCAGCAAGGGCTGCTACTGCCTAACWGAAACCAGTAAGGCAGATCAGACGGTGCCCACCTCAGCTCAGAAATCTGGGAGTGCCTTGCTCCAGGTTGGATCCGCCCAARTCCCTGGGAAGATCTGGGGATTTCTGTGAGGACCACGTCAGCTGAAGCACCTACAAAGAAAGTGCTCTGCACAAACAGAAGTTGCTGTCCTATGGAGTGGAGTGGCAGAGTATCATTAAAGACCTGTGGGCTTTTACTCATACAGCTATTCTAGTCAAAGAATGTTGGACTAGGAATGAGAGATCCACTTAATATATACAACTGGGAACAACTGTCAAAGAAAGTCTGGGCTAGCTACATTTACACAACAAAATGATCTCAGGTCTCCCATAAATAGCTAGTCTTTTCTCTATGCACAGTGTGTGTGGTGGCTGTGGAAATCACTGACGTAGCTACTCCAAAGGTTATTTTATTATAGAATTGTTACAACGGAAAAAAAAAATTAGGTTGGTTGTTGTTTTCTTTTTTTTTTTCCAGCTGGTAGACATTCTCACATCATAAATTTAATTAAGTTCTGGCAAGAGATTGAGTACTTCATGCTAAAAAAATTCCCTCAGTTTAACCTATTTACTTTTAATGATGTTTTTCCATCTAAGTACTAGCAAGAATCTTGAAATATTAGGGAAAAGGATATTTTGCAAACTGAAAATAATGAATACTTCCTTGTGTACAGCCACAACCAATTAGTTCCCAGTTCTGTGTTAAGAATGTCTTTTCAAGTATTTTTAATTCTAAGATCCTCAGGGCAAAAGAGCATGTGACTTCTCTTATGGCTCCCTACCCTAATTAGTAAGTTAATTCCACATACAGAGAACTAAGTAGAACTGACAGACTACAGCTTCTCCTGCATTCTTGCAATTCTCTYTTTCACAAGATACCATTGAGGTCAGGGGCTTAGAAAAGGATAGAAACCCATCTCTTTCAAGGTGCATTCCAGTACCTTTATCACAGAAACTTAAGTTATGCATTTGAGCAGGTTATCCCAAAGTCCTCCTCTGGTATTGAAACTTTCAAGACAGTGCTCCAATTCTTGCTGTTTCCAGGAAAAGGMATACCACTCTCCAGCAAGCTGCACTGGAGTTGTATGTAATCCATGATGTCCTGGCTCCTGCTCCCACAACTGTTTTGGCATTTTGCATTGAAAAGTCATGAGAAACAATCTGCAGCAAAGGGGGCTTTCCTGCTCCCTCTTCCCAGCAGAGTGCCTTTTCCAGTGGGCAGTTGGATCAGACTCCTTTGGTGCTCCCTTGCCCTGCCTGGCAGGGCAGTGGAGAGAGGATGGGAATTCTTTGCAGCACTGAGGATGCTCATTTGGTACACARGTAATGAGCACTTGAGCTCATTTGGCTCACCTAAATCAAGTTAAAACACTTTGTTTAAAGGTGAGTGACAGCAACTCCTCTTAGCAAGACTGCAGGAAAAAGAGTAAGCCAGTTGTCTAAGGAGAAAGGGACAGCATCTAAACCCCAGACATTGTTTTAGGCATGAAATCTGATTTTACTTAAGCACCTTCTTTCATCCTTGGCCTAGCTCTAGGGTTAAATGAGAGACACTAAGCTAACATTTCTTTGTAGCAGAGATGCCATGTTCCCTCCCTGCCCCACTCCCTCAGCAGACTGGCCATCAGCTTCAGCTGCAACTTTAGCCCCTGACAGGAATGTGGTGATCATCACTGGCACRTCCTTGTCCTTTTATCAATCATATCACGAATCACCTAAAGTTGTGGTAAGGAATCAATGTAACTTAGACTCACTTAGGCTGAACTACATTTTATGCAGTAGAAGGAAAGTAAATCCACATCCCTTTCTCATGATAAAACCACTGGTTCCATACAAAGAGATGTTCTGATCAAGCAGTTGACTGGACATCCTTACTACAAGTGGAATGTCAGGGATTTTTTGTCCAGTTTCTTCAGAGAAACAAAAACAAAAAAATGAGATTAGCAATGAAAAAGGAGATTCTCTTGTGTTATACAGAAGATGAAACTATCAAGTAAACTTCAATTAGACTTCATAATTCTGRTCTATTAGAAAGAATAATTTTTAACAAATTGCAACTGCATTATAATTACATTRCAATTACACTAATTGTATTGTAGCTAATGTGCCTGTACTATTATGTGCTTTTGTTTTCTTTCCTTAAACCCAAATAAGCAGGTGAACTAATTACAATGAATTRTTTGAGCTCTATGAAAGCTGTTCATTTTTGGCAAAGTCTAGCCATGTTCATCATCTCAGCTAATTACAATTTKTCCTGATCACTGCAGAAGGTGATCTTCGGAATTCTCCAATAAGCAGCATGAAAAATGATGCAGAAAGTAATTTTGGAAATAGAGCAACATTTTAAAGCCTTGGAAGCCAGAGAGGATGTCATCATAATGTGGGATAAAATCACCTACGTTACTGAAGATCCAGCTCCAAGTTTTTGTTCTACTCTTTACTTGCTGTAAAGTAGAACAAGTACTCTTGTTCTACTTTACAGCAAGTACCTGAATTTACATTTCCTTATTCATTCAAAGATAGTTAAAATAAATATCCTTAAAGGGATTTTTTTGGTTATTTAAGATTACTCTGAAAGGTCTTCAATACTGGACCAACAAAATTATTTTGCAAATTGAGGTCTATATTTAAGAAAAAAAAAATCATTTCATCAAAACAATTCTATTTTGTCAAAAGGTAGTTTTTCCAGACTGAAAAAAAACCCCCAAAACCAAACCCCAAACCAACCAACCAACCAACCAGTATCATTGCTACAGCAATGTTCCCACACTAAACACCAACATATTTTAGATGTCCTGTTTCAAATCCTCCCCTCACCTCCTGTTCCAGCTGTTTTCCTTTTGTGATTTAATCCTGTATCTCTCCTCAGATTATCTTCTCTTGCCTGGACTTTTATATTCATTGTACTGTTGTTTGTTTTTTCTTTTTCTAACTTAATAAAATGAGGCAATTAATATCAGTCTAAAAGAAAGAATTTATTTGTCAGCTCCTACCAGTTGCCAAGCAACAGACTACAAAATCACCAGTCAGTTGATGGTTGGTTTAATTACCATCTAAATTAGTATTGTTTAGGTTTTAATTCTCTCCTATAACATGGTCTCAAAGTGAAGCCTACTGGGCTAGAGGTTTCAGATCCCTTCACAGGAAGGATAGGAAGCACTAGGATTATAATTGCTCCACAGAAAGCAAACACTTATCTATTATCTAATAAAAATAATCAGTGCCATATGACTTAATGCAAGATGCAAATTGTCATTCCAACAATTGCTTCTCTAGAGGTATCTGGACACCTGAGCTGACAGGCCTGTGTCCATTAAAGTGTATGTTTAATGCAGAAGAGTGCCTTATTTATTCTGTGCTTGAAGATAATATCTGAAGATATAATAAGAACACGTTGAAGACCTAAGAAATATAAAGAGAGGAAAGGGAGTCCATGCTGTTAAATTTGAGAGCTATATCTAACTATGGCAATCCAATATCATTGACAGGCTTTGACTTATGAACAATAAAATAAACCCGCTTCAGTCTTCGTATTTTTTAATGTGATGGTTTAGATTAATTATTTTACTGGTGTTATTGAGACTTTTGACTTCCCAAACCTGATTTTGTGCGAGTGTGCAGTAAGATAGGTAAAGATAGTGTGGAGAAATAGAGTTGGTACTTACAAAGGTAATCTTGCAGCCAATGTATTGCAGCTGTGTTAATTATCCTAGAGTGGGGACAGCCTTGCTCTCCCAGCTATGGGTGTGATAAAGAGTGAGCTGCTGGGAGGGGCTTGGTTGTAGTTGGAGTTGCAGTTGGAGTCTGCTGCTGTGCTGTGAAGACCCAGGGGCAGGAGGTGGTGCAAGGGACAGATAAGGTAAGACTTTGTGCCAGGGACAGGATGGGGTGAGCTGGTGCTGTGAAAAGGCAGAGAGAAGAAGGAGAACTGGCTGCTGGCATAAATGGACAGACCCTGAGAACTGCTTGGAGCTGTCTTTGGGAAATAAGTTAGAAACTGTTAATTAACAAGGTGTTGATGTGTGAAACCTTTTGRTAAGTATGAAAGACTGCTAGATAATAAAGTCCTGATACCYGTGGAATGTTTTTAATTAAGCAYTTTGTGTGTTTTGACTTTCTTRACTACCACATGAGTGTATCAAATAGTATCTAGATTYTAATACCTAATAATGCCCCTATTCTCTGTAAAAAATATTATGATCTAATTTGTCTCAGGGCAGTGTTGTTGGGAATGACTGACTGTTTTGCTACCAAGTACCATAGTTCTTAATATCTTTCAGCAGAACATCTACTCAGCTGTCTAGACAGTGCCAAAATAAAGAGATAAACAATGACATTGAAATGTGCTACTGGTTACTCAGGAACTCCTACAGCACATGTACTGAACACAGAAAGGGAAGAGAGGAGATACTGGTAGGGTGGACATGAAGAGTTTTTTGTCTGTTTCATCTTTAGCCAACAGAAATCCTATGGTGTTATATTTACAGATGAATGAGAAAGAGCTCTGATTGTTGCTGGAAGAAGCTGGAGCAGCTGCAGGACCTATCACAGTTGTTTACATCAATATGTGAGGCCATAAGCTGAAGAGGCTAGGGAGAGGGTAAGGTTGCCATTCAACCAAAGTCATTAAGTAGGATGGTAATCCTCAGTGCATGCATGTTTCAATCATCTGACATGATTGAAACATATCACAGAACTGAAGAGTTTTGAAAGGACCTCTAGTCCCACCTCTGCTCAAAGTAAGGTCAATTAGAGCAGGAGGCTTACTCCTGAAGATAAAATATCAAGGTCTCATCACGAGTAGCCTAGCAATCTAAACAGCATTTTGCAGCTCAATATTAATCTTTGTCAGTGTGGGAGTAGTTCAGTTCAGCTTAAGACAAAAGCATGCTTCATTTTTCACATGACAGATTCCTAGAGATTCAAGTCTGCACTTTGGGACTATTTGGTAAATGCCTTCAATCAATATATTACATATTATAGTATATTGATTGAAGACATTCTAATGCATAGGTCACAAAGGTTTCAGATATTTTCATTTGCCTCCTGTGTTGGGTTTTTTAAAGTCGATGGTGTAAAAGTACATTTGATGTTTAAAAATCTTAAAGCAGTTTTCTTCTGATTAATTAACTGAGGAATGTAATATAGGTCAAGATGATATGTAGGACTGAGAGCTTAGTGTAATACTTACAGCAATGTCTTGTGAGATAGTCTTGTCTGTTATATGGTAAAGTGAATTAAGGGTCAGATTTAGTCCTCACACTGGTGAATGGAAACAGATTTGAGAGAAACCCATTAAGCCCTTATTTGCATGATTTGTTTTTATCTCAAATGTCAGATCATTAAAAACATAAAATCATAAATKAAGTTAGCTGCTTCACTTGATCCTAACAGTTTCAATGAAAAGTGTTGAATGAGACCAAAAAGGGGCTTTTAGRGACCTGAGTTCCCACTGGTTGGAGAAAATTACTTTTGTCTATATGTATTAAGAAATAGTGTTTGGTCCTAAAGCAGTATGTTACTACTTTATACAACTGGATTTACCAGTGGCTTTCTTCCTTTTATGCATGTGCAAGTTTGTCTGCACATCATTTCTGATTTAAATAATTGATTAAGGCTCAAATTCAAAAACTGAAAAATYTGAGGAAAGAGCCAAAACCATTTTCTCAAAGTAAAAAAAATTGACTTCCCACACAAACGGTCTTTTCTCATTGTTAGTCTGTGTGTACTTCCACTTATCTGGTTTGAGTGTTTTTTCCCTATTTTAAGGAAACTCTATACAAATTTCACTCCATGTTGATAAAGCTAAAATCATTGCTTTCATTTTTTTGCCCAGCAACTTCCTATCACTCAGATCTAAGGTTGGGAATATGACAGTGCTCTTCTGTATTTTAACTTTCATGCCTCTTTGGAAGGAAAGCTAATAATTAGAAATCACATGGACTTAAGGGAAGATCAATATCTCTTGTTACAGKGAGAATTTGGTCCCATGGTGAAAAAATGGATTTAAGCATATTGTAATGGAAGAAAATTCATTGGTAATACTAACTCTAGAAGGAAAAAACAAGCAGAGTATTGCTTCACTTTTGCTGCAAGTGAACTGAAATTCCATCCAATTGAAGAGCTTGGCTACATTTTAAATAGAATCAGAACACAGATTTAGCATTTACCAAGGCAGAGAGGGTTATTCCTTTCCAGAGGAATGTTTTTCTTTTATCTGTTACAGGATACCCAGTCACAGTATTGAAATGTGAACAATCTGGGCCTTGCAAGACTTATTTTTTTAACCCATATGAGGTGTGATCCTGATACTCCAGTACTTTACACAGGCATAAAAAAGTAACAATAATTTTAGTTCATTAACTGAACAAAAATATCATCAAATATTAGGAGTGGTTTAATATGAGCTGATTTCCTTTGGTAAAAATATAAAAGTACTTGCCTCCTCTTCCCAGTTTGTACAGTGCTCCCCTGAAATTCCTACTTCCAGCTGTCTTGTAAAACCTTCTCCAACCCGACTATTTTAATGACACAAATCTTCACCTCTTGTTTGTCTCTTGAACCTTAGGATCAGTAATCTGCACTCTGCTCTCTGACTCAGCCACCTCTCTGCCAATTGAGCATGATTCTTTTCTGAGCAGCCTTCTTGGGCACCCTTGACWTACTTCCTATGCTACTCCATTTACCTTTCCTAATTACTCTTCCAGTGCATTTTTGGAGGATCCCTCAAACCAGACAGTCATGATCTGGACAAGGAGACACTCAGAAATTTTGAGGAAACTGTGAATTAGAGGTGGTGTTGGACACACCATCAGGCAGGTCTATCATCCATGGGGAACCTTGGCACACTGAGAGGCACCACATGAATTTCAGCACAGGCAAATGTTGCAGGTSCTGCCCCAGCTGGCAGAGAGCAAGCCCCAGCACAGATTGGGAACTGCCCATGGAGACCTGGAACACGAACCTGGTCATGGGTCAGCCCTACAGCCTTGTAGCCAAGAAGGGCATGAAGGTGGTCACAGATTGGAAATATATGCACAGTGAAGGCATAAAATTTTGATTCTTGTAGGTAGTCAAAATTAAACTGAGCAAGAACTTGAGCAACCTGGTGTAAGCTGGGCCCATTTTGAGCAGGGGTTTAAATGGATAACTTCAGAGGTTTCTTCCAAACTATTTTGTTCCATTATTCTATAGAAATCCTCTTACTGAGGTAAAATTTACACAGCCATCCACTTTAGGGTTTTRCATATTATATTGTAACTATATTGTCTGCAACCTATAACTGTTTCAGGCTGAAACATTATAGCATAACTACTGTATAGACATAAAAATTAGTAAGTTTTTATTGTATACTTTTTTGTATATTTTCCCCTCTACTTCCTTGTCATTAACCCTCATATTCTTATCTAGGCTACCATGCTTGGAATCAATGTCAAATGTGATCTTGAATTTCATTTGTGAGGTGAAGAACAAACTGAATTGAGGAGGAATGCAGGGGAAAAAGATGGCTGTTTCTGCTGACTCCTTGGTGCCCTTGCTTGCACCMTGCACTGCTGACACAAGCCATCTGTTCCTTCATTCACCAGTGGGTCTGCACTGAACATTTGGGCTGCCTTAGGTGAAAATGGCTGCATACATGCAAAAGGGGACACATGCTGCATTATCTATATATTTTGGTCTGCCACTGTCACAGACTCTCAATTGCTTGCAAACTTAGGRGCAGAAATGGTAAAGAAGGGATAAATTAACCTGTTTAGAGTATACAGGATTATTACAAAGAAATGTGGTAAGATTTTGTTGTGGTTTCACCCCAGCCAGCAGCCAAGCCCCACACAGCCACTTGTTCACTCTCCCACCACTAGGATCAGGGAGAGAGTTGAAAGCATAAAAACTAGAAAACCTGTGGGTTGMGAAAAAGACAGATTCATAGGGGAAGCAAAAGGCTATCACTCCTAGCGTTGTCCCCTTCCTTCTTCTTCCCCCCCCCGCCCTTTATATACCGAGCATGATGTCATATAGTCTCGAATATCCCTTTGGTCYGTTGGGGTCACCTGTCCCAGCTGTGTCCCCTCCTAATTTCCCATGCACACCCAGTTTCCTTGCCAGCATGGCAATAGGAAAATCAACAAAGGCCTTGGCTCTGTGTAAGCCCTGCTCATCAATAACAAAAACATCTCTATATCATCAACTCTGTGTTCAGCTTACATCCAAAACAGAGCCCCACACGAGCTGAAGTAAAGAAATTTAATTCTATCCCAGCCAAAAATAACAGAYAGGTTCACCACAGAGATGGTAAAGCCACAACATGAGAGTCAGAGACGTTTGCTGCTATACAAATTAATAGCTATAAAGCATAATACTCGTCAGCAGTGCTGAAGGAAAACAAAAGAGAGTTTTTTTGTGACTGGAAAGAATAACGCCAGACCACTGAGCCGAGCAGGATTTAAACCYGAGCGTGCGTTCCTTGTGCAGCCGCACCCCGTGCAAGCGCCGGGGGCGCAGCGCCACCTGCAGCCCGCGCGGGGCACTGCGGGCGCTGGGACACGGCAGCGTCCCTGCGCTGCACCCGCCCCAGGAACCCGCCGCAAATACAGCCTCAAGGGGTGTTGTTTGGCGTGTTGTTGTTTTTGTGGGGTTATTTTTTGTTTGTTTGTTTTGTCTCTTTGCTTGTAATAAATCTTATATTTTTTTTGAAAAGAGAGCCTTATCTGGATATGGTTAACTTTCAGCTGAAACCGTGCTAAAGTGTTTGAGATAATGCTCAGAAAGCCACAGTCCAATTCATTTTCAATATAYAAGTAAATCATCTAACTTTTTCAATGGTAAGCCATCCATGACAGAAAATGTACGCAATCAGTTTTGCTGGAAGAGGTATAGTTAAATGATTGCATTTTGCAAGTAATGTTAGCAAAAATCTGATTATTTGKTTATGTAAATGAAAGTGTTCTTTTAATGCAATGGTTCCGCAAGCAGTGTACTTCAGAGAAGGTAAACAGGAAAAATTAAATCAGTCCTTTTTAGTGACTCAGCTTTATTGAGCCTAGCAGCTACAGTCACAGTAGCCYTCAAAGTGTTTTATTGCTCTAAGCATAGACTAAGCCAGATCCTGGTTTTCCAGTTAACTACACTGGGATCATTAATGCATATCTAATTTGGACATGAATTATTCAGGCCCCATTACTTTAGGCATTGTTAAAAACCTTTAGCAAGTCAGGTAAGTGGTTAAGAGAAGATAAATGTATTTGCCATGCTGTAAATATACCACATTTGCAACAGTYTAATTACATTGCTAGGGGAGATGGAGTATTGGCTGATGACTTACATCATACAAACGTTATAAAAACGTATCTTCACTGTAATCACATTTTAGGTCGACCCTGACAATGACTTGTGCTTAACACTCTGTCAGAGTTTGGCTGTTCTGTGAAACTTGTTCCACGAGTAAACCCCACAAGAAACCCACTCCTTTCCTTCTTCARTTGTTTTAAGCAAAGGTGTAGAACTGGAATTACTGAAGAGTGAATAAAGTTTGTGGCTTGGGCACTGACCTTCCAAAAAATTCTGGTTGTCCTGCACCAAAAGCAAACTCAGGGATCAGCACAAGAGATGCACAAGGGCATCTATGGGATGGAGATGAGCCAGGCTTTTACCATACAAATTCACACTCTGAATAATCAGATCCATGGGGCACCATATTCAGCCATAGTGTGGGGGAAATGACATAATATTAAGGAGCTAAAAGATACTGCCTGCTCACAGGAGACTGCTTCTGGGCAGAAGCTGGTCACATAATGAGTTTATAGAGCAATTCTTAAGGAAGCAAGGAGCTTGGAAGGTTTTTTTACATCATAGCTGCTGCAGTCCAATAAAACATTTAGCCACTTACTTAAGCAAGCTCTAACTTAAATGTTTAATCTAAACACTTCTAGCTGTTTGTCTTGACATATTCTTAAATGCTTTGGAAAATTATTCTTCTCTGATACGCTGCCACCAGCATTGTGCATGATGCAAAATAAAAATATGTTTTAATAGGAAATCCTGTGCTTGTAACTGGTATATCTGGGGTGATTTACTGGGCAGCCTATTAACAGCMCAGATGTGGGTATAGATAAGCTGCAAAAGCTTAAATCTATTATATTATTTATTTCAGTAAGTARTAARTAATTGGAAAGGATCAGCTCAAAAGAACTGAGTTCTYCACAGCTTAATTCATACAAGTAGAGATTATTTTGGCAATGCAATTTGGAAATTACATTCATTCTAGGCAGAGAATGCCTATTCAAACATGTTTTTACAGGAGTACCTTCTCTCAGTACTAAGCACTAATCTTTATTTAGCCCTATGGTATTTACTACAAGAGGATAGCTTTCAGCCTAGTGCATTACCTGGTAGCAGAAATATTACCTATTATTGTAAATTGAGGTATTTATTCTCTGCTATGCATTGATGACATTAATTTATTCAGCATAATTGTAGGGATCACATTTTAATGCCATAGTCCAGTACCAGTCACAGGAGAAAGGCTGGTAGACAGCACTCTGGTTCTTGAGAGCTGAAGTGAGATTCATCTCACCTAATTTCAGCCTTTTTCTTTTGCTTATCTAGATTTTATTTATTGACTGTACTGGAAGATAAACATCTCCAGAAAGAAAGTCATCAGAGACAACCACGGCAGAAAAATAAATTCAATCCTAGTTTTTAGATACTAGAGAGTGGGGCCTGGTTTGCCTTGATGTTCCTGATAGTTACTTTTCAATGCAGCTTTCCTGGGGGTTGTWCTTCTTGCTTTCCCTGTAGATCAGAGATTACGTACTCCACATCATTTGGCAAAGGAAAATTAGGAAGGAAAGTTTTATCTTTCTAGTGGATATTGCCAGGCTTTTTATCTTTCATAACTGGCAAGACATATGCCAGTTCAGAGCTGGTTGTATTATAGCTTACACAAATCATGTCTAATTMATTTCACTGTTACATTACTCTCCAGTAAAAAAAAAAAAAAAGCAAACAAAAATCACCCACCAATATATATCTCAGTAATTAGTACTTGTCTGGCAGYCCTAAGGTAGGTTAAAATGACACTGCCATTTTCATTATGAATGCCTTTGATAATGTAATAGGAACTTATTATTATGGACTAGATAGGCAAAGATATATATGAAAAATGTCAAAGGTCATGAATAATTCTTTCCAGKTCCCATTTACTCTAGGAACCTCTCTCAATAGCATAYCTCTGCTGTAATATGCTGGCTCACTTGCYRTGTATACAAAGAGCAAGAATTATATCAAGAGTATCACTTATTTCCATGCCTGGCCCACACATTACAGCAAACCCAAGAGCAGAGGCCATCCCAGCAGAGACTGCCAGACACACTCCTCATTGCAGGTTCCCTTCTGAAAACGGGGCTGGAGAGCCTCAGTCTTTTGGGAACTTTGCAATATTAGGTTAAAGTTTCCTCACAAGGTCTTTATGATGTGGTGTACATTTTATCCCAGGAAAAAACAGGGAGAAAACAGAGAAGTTCACTCATAGTCTTGAAGATGCTGCCCAGAAAATTTTGATGACAAGTAGAAGATTTATTACAATTCTCCCTTGCCACACTGAAGTGGATGATTTCCATCTGCCCAYTCCAAGTGTTCCAGAAATGGAAATAGCTGGAGTAAAGAGTCCCAAAAGGTCTGAAAGGTCAGTAAAATTTTACACTTCTTTAAGAGAACTGCAGATCATTTCTCAATTGGTTGGGATGYACCACAAAAAAACCCTACAGGCTCTGTTTGTGTTCTGTTAAATGGCTTCAAACTGCRTTTCTTGACATTTTGTTGGCTAATAAGAAAATACACCTAAGAATAAAATGCACATATGGAACATTTATTTGTCATACCATCCCTGACAAGTGAATTTCCCTTTAGACTATAAATACAGAACAGCTGTGAAAACCTAGACAACTTATTATAAGCAAGTATATGCTGAATGAGAAAATGAAAAACAGTTATTTTGGAAATTKAGTTTTGAGGCTCTAAATAACCTCATGGAAATGTWAATGAATTTATATTAATTATGTTTTTCTAAAAAGGAGAAATATGGATTTTGATATTTTTTGGTGATACTGGTGTCTTCAAACATCTGTTTAAATTTATTCATTAGACAGAAATGRCAAGCAGCAGTTGTATATGTTAATATCTTACACTGATATAAGCTCAAATGTGAGATCAGATCCTTTCTAAACACTTCAAGTAGACTTGWAAGCAGCATGGAAATGGTAACATGGCTTTCATGGGTTTGGCCACATCAAGACTTATAAAAACAATTTGGATAAAATCTACTGCCTATAAAGTGTATTAATGAAGATACTTGTTCTAAAGGTTTATTAGACTCTGTGACTGTTTTTCTATGCAAATATAGTGGAAGAAATATATCAAACRTTTTATGACCAAGCATGCTCTATTAAACAAGTGCAATGCAGCACATTCCATTAAACAAGTTGCTTGGAAGCAAGATTTTAAAAGCTTTTCTTTTCAAAATAGGGCTTCCATGTAAAAAATTAGATGGAAGCTTTATGTAGTCATCTTAAATCAACAGAGAGGGATGTATTTCAGGCACAGAAATCAACCTAATTCCTCAGGCACATATTACAGAATAATTTTACACAACTGGTGGTCTTTCCTTAAGAAAASCCAAACACTGGAGCAGCAGGGATTCTGCAGGTCAGAACCAGCAYGGGAAAACCTGCTGGTAACATGGATGGCATTCTCATTTCAGTGAATGGCAATTGCAAGCATTCTCTGAAAGTCATCAGTAAATACATAAAACCTTTCAGATGAATTTTCACTTTAGTTAATTAGCATCAAAGATGAGAGATAAATGGTTTACTTTATGTCTCCCCCTAAGTAATTCATGATTTCTATTGCTAACATTCCAGGATATAAAACAGCATTTGGATACTTAAGATAGAAAATGGTTTCAAACCTTAGTTATAATAATCTGCAGCAATAGATCATATTCTTATATGAGCAGAATAAAGTTAAAACATCACCATAAAAATAATCTTTAAAAGGGCTTCAAAGTTGTATTATATTGTCAAATTGCATAAAATGTCACRTTAACATTTCATGTCCCTCAGTGTGAAAATTAATTTTGATTAGCTACATTTAAAACCAGTAATTATGACAACTTGGTCTGATTAACATGAGTTAAAGCAAGCCTGAGTTTATGTTAATTGCATTAAATACCTGAATTATAACTTTTRTTATAAACAGAAATATTTCAGAAACTGATAGAAAAGCACAGAATAGTCTGCAATAAGAATTTGAATGTGCTCATTCTTCACATACTTTTTAATCTTTCCCTTCAGAATCCTGACAGAAGAAGCTTTCCTCTTTTCTCTTGTCTACCCCTGCACACTTTAAAAGCATGCCATCACAGTTGAGGCAAATGCTGATCATCAGAAGAAAACAGGAGAAATGAAGGAAGATATTCCACTCCTGTTTCACTACATTAGCTAATGTCTTACCTTGCATCTTTATTCAGCAGAGATCTACAAATTCTCTACTGATTTGGTGCTTGAACCCAGGAAGTCTTTATCTTATTTTCCTAAGTYCAAGCTAGGTTTCATATGTCACACTCACATTTGAACATAGTACCACATTATCCAGTAAGAAGATTTAATGGACAAATCCCTTCTTTTTGACTGTATTCTTTGCTAGGTTTAGTCTCAATCTCTAAAGTAACATATATGGTTGGCTCAAAGCATCCCACAGGGCTGCCTCTATTCTTGCCAGAATTTGACATTTATAGGTTTATGTAAGGTCATCTTTCTCCACAGGCTGAGAATTACAGCAATGTCAATTTTTCTGCTTAACAAAGCCAGTTCTCAAAAGGGCGAGTGACTACAGGATCCAATTGCTTGGAAATTATTTCCAAAAAACCCTGAGAGAGCAAAGAGAAGATGAGGTTTAATAGCACCTCTCACTAAACCAGAAATTCAAAATTCTGGAGTTATCTGTTAAGAATGATGAGGCATATCAGTGGTTTTAGGAAATATGGGAAGAAGTGAGCTGACACTGAAGTCACACCCGCACATGAGCTAAGGGACTCTGGGTCACAATCCAGTTGCCTTTAGTGACAGCAATCATGTGTATGTTGATGGAGGACATTGCTGAGTGCCTAGAAAGGAAAGGTATTTTCCCCATTTCTGGGATCCGCAATTAATTATGCACACGGGACTGTGTGAAGTTCTGACATAACTTGATTTTTTGTTCTCTATGCAGAGAACAAAAATGTATATAGCACTATACAATTTTGCAAGTTTTGCACTCAGTTGGTTTGCATCTTTGAATGAACTGAAATGCAATTCACCTTCATGTAAACCACCCTCCCCTCCCAAACCAATAAATAAAAAAAAACAGAACCTAACAAAAAACCCTGAAACATAATACTTTTAGCTTCTTTCAGTTGGATTTATGCCACCAGGACCACCTTCCTCCTTCCAATTTAAGGTTAAATTAAAAATACCCCATATCCAATCAAAGATCTTTCAACAAAAAACTGTCACTTTCCTCTTTTTAAGTGCAAAATTATGTTGTTTGGTTTCTTTTTGTAACTGGCACAAAACCATGGTACCTTTCAGTTTTATTATATAAGATATATATATGTAGTTCATTATGCTGAAGAAGACATTGATTTGTACATGAGCTTGCAAATCTCAGTTCTTTCTACTCTGTTTTCCTTGAGTATTGCTGTTACCTAGTGCAGAATCAGATAAAATACTGCTCTGTTCTACTGTTYTCTGCTACAATCTTACTTACAAGCTCTTTTTCCTTCCATTAAAACCAATGAAAAAACACACCACCACCCCAAAACCCCCACTGCCAGATTTGCACATGGCAAAAGCCCTGATAGAAATGGATGCAGAGGGATTTTTTTCTACATTTTATCTTGCTCTCTGAATGTTGACTCTCACAGCAGTTCCCAACACTGATTTGTGCCCAAAGCAAACCTCGCCCTCCCACTCAAATCAAGCAGCAACCTGGTTGCTTATTCACTGACACTTTTCTCAGGTGAAGTACAAATCCTGCTCTTCTGGAGCACACTCCTACACCTGGAGAGAGCCTAGGAAGGCAAAGGTGAGCTCCCATGAGAGGTTAACACACCCTCTGATGCTCCTGTTGTGAGCTAATGCAATTTCTATTACCATGCAGACTTTATTGGTCTGCTTCCCATTTTCAGTCTTTCAGTATGTGGGATATGGGACACATCAAAAAATGTCATATGTTTGATTCAAACACACAAAGGAATAACCTCTACTGCACTTTTTTCACATATCACAATCAAGATTTTCAGATATTAGCAAATATAATTTCAGTCACCCCACACATAATATATGAAATTGACAGCATCTACATTTTGTAGGAAAAAATTATATCACACTTCTATACTTAACACCACTCTATTAGCTGAAAGTTTTAATCATGGAAAATTTTAAGTAGAATGTGACTGGAAGCCAAACAAATAGATCCAAATCCACAAAAACACCACATAAAACTCTATTACAAAAAAGTGAAGCTTCACTGACAGCTATATTTAGGATTACTCTTGCTTTAATGGTACTGTACACCACAAATTCTAATGTAACACTAAGTCAGCTTATTAAAATTCTGCATCAGATTCACAAGCCCCTACAAAAATAATAAAATTAATACAATTTGACAAGATGTATTTTTCCCAGTATATAGAAATGTTGGAATTTATACCTGTCCTAGTCAAAATTTCTTAGCAAAAATATCCAGCTCTGTTATCTGGACCACTGAAACAAGCAAACAAAATTGTTAAAACCCACCTCAGCTTACACAGTGAACCTCAGGGACGCCTGGCTAAACAACAGTGTTCACACTTGCACATTCATTAATGCTAATGGTAGAGATGAAAATCACTACTAATTCCTTCTGTTTATCTGTTCATCTGTGCATATTCATACCAGAGAGKGTGTTTGAAGTAGCCAGTCAGGAAAACCACATTTGTTGTACCTCCATCTCAGTAGAGTTTCACTGTGCAGCTGTGGGCTACCACAGGGAAGCTGCAAGAKGTGTGCTTTCCTCGTGGGGCAGTTTTGAGAGCTAAAGTGGGCAATGAGGAGAAAATGAGAAGTTAGGTGATCTTTTAGAGTCTGTKTCCTGGCTTTGCTGAGAGTCCCCCACATAAATCATGCACCAGTGCCAAAATAGAATGCTGACATGATTTTCTATCAAAGACAGCTGTGTTTGCTCCTCAGGTTTTTTGAGGGTGGTTCTGAGTGACTCCTAAAATAAGCTGTAAATGTGATTTGCCTCAAATCAGAAAACCCAAGATATTTCACTTATACAAACAACATTCTAATTGATCTCACAATAGTGTCTCTGGACTCCTAGCCTTCAAACATATTGCCATCTCAAAGAATATTTTTCCATTCAGGGTGGCATTTTTGGCCTTTCTTCTATTTTGTTTTAAGGCACTTCTTTTCAGCAGTAACTGTGGTTAACAGGGTAAAATGAATAAAGTAGAAAGTGCAGTTGATCCCAAATGGATATGGTCATTGGCTCACTTGGTAAAGTGGRTAAATGTTTTTAGAGAGGGGAAAATGGAACATAAAAAACCCCAAACAAACCTTTCTGCACCTTCTGCATACACTGTTTCTCTCCTTGCACCTTACTGAATAGGTAAAATGCTGATTCTTATTTGCATGCTTCTCTGTGTATAGAAGGGCTAACTCATTGGTTTTGTTTTGTTTTGTTTTTTGGTTTTTTTTTGGATGCATGATAGGGAAATAATGATAGAGGAATAATAAGAATGAATGCTTCAACTAGTGAAAGACCCTGAATGTGACACTGTGGATGTTTGACAGGACATAGTGACTTTTATGGGTTGASTTACAGCTGAGTTTTAGCTGTGTAAAGTGRTRGAGCTGAGGATCAACTCTATAAGCTCCCTATCACCTCCCTTYAAATATCCCAGTTATTTAAAATAGAGAAAAAGCAGAGGATTTTCAAGGGGTCTAAAATGGTTTCTTCTTACAACACCTACAATAAGAAAAATCTTCATGATTAGAATGCCATGGGTTAGAAAAACTGAAATGGGATAAGGGGTTACTGTCCAGGTTGTCAGTATGCCAGTAACGTGCCAAGGGCTGAGAACAGAATTTAGTTACTCACCTGCTGCTGTAAATGRAAGTAATAAAACATTGATTTWTTTTTTTTTTWAARGRMMRGRRRAWTTTTTTTTCTTTTTTAGGGAGTTGTGAAGGGCAATTATTGTTTGAAACAGGCGAGGAAATTCATGGCAATGATAAACCAACGATATCCTTTTAATAATGAAAAAATGTGATGGATAAACTAAAGGAGAGCAGGCATTAGTGTTGAATTTCTAAACATTTACTTGGAATAACCTGTGGCTACATTTTAAATATATTTAAATACTTTAAAATATAAAGTATGTAATATAAAGGTATTAAATTTTTTAACCCATTTAATTTTGTTTTCACTATTAAAATATCTTATATGATGGTGACCAATAAACAAGAGAAAAGGGATTCACTAAGGAAATAACAGTTAAGAAATGTACAGTCTTTCAGGTTTAGGACAAAAAGCAGTGAAGTTGAAAATAAACAGTTACAGAAACAAAGAAGAAATTTCAACCAAAAAAGAATTCTTCTGACACAAGTTTTTTGAAAATACAGAAAATAATAAACTATAACTGACTACAGTTTTCAACTTGCTACCAAAGCTGACTCTGAGTGTATCTAGAAGACCCCAAAGATTCTGGTTCTAATAAACTAAGAAAGACTTATTTAAAGTTGTTTCCCACAAAAATTCTCAGTATACYTTCCAACACAGTCTGTATGAATTAAGACCTGAGGACTTTAGAGACAAGATGTCTTGGAGTCTAAATATTCAATCAGAAAAAACTTCATAAACAGAAAAGTTCCTAACATAAAACTACATAAAACTTAATTTCCCCTTTGGGATTATGCTTCAATTAGGATTGCTGTTTCCTATTCACTTTTTCATTCACTCATTTGTTCACCATGTTATAATAAGCTATTTCTGAGGAATAATACGAATGTCTCTTTATCTGCCCTATAAYGGAAAAAAAMMCCAAAAAACAACAGAGAGAAAATAACTGCATAATGCAATCCAATCTAGTTATTTTATTCTACTACCATCCTTCTCCCATCTTATTTGAATTTCATAGGAGAAAAGAAGCACAGCAGCTGCCTTTCTGTAATCTTGATGTCCTGGCAGTTTCAGATTAGTGGAAACCCCTGCAAACTGCTGAGTTTTACATTAGCTCTGAGCAACAACAAAGTCACTTAGAGCTAATGTAAAGAAAGATGACGACAAAGTTCTTTTGTCTTCTTGTAAGTAATACTTAAAGAGGAAAAGAAAGGGAATAGGAAATGGAGACTAAGCATAGTGTCTTAACAAAGAGGAATCTGAGGTACTGTGGTGTGACAGCAGAGGGTATACTGAACTAATCATTCCTTCCATGCAGCTTGTCTGGAGTGTTAGGGCCCACAGTTCAGAGATGCAGGGCATTAAAGCAAAACCCCAACAAAACAGGAAAAACCCCAGTAATGATGGAGATAATGTCATAGATTATGTAGCCAGTATATATCTATTATTATTATTATTATTATTATATGTTGAGTATTATTGTTTTCCAATCAAGTTCAGACAAGAACTACTAAATATTTCATTAAGGCATAAACAGTTTTACTTAACATGGGCTTCCTCCCATTTCAATTAAATTCAAATATGCCTCATCAACTAAAGTGCAGTTTAGACATGCCTTCYCTATTAACTAGATTTTAATGTCAAAATCCTGCAGATATTTTAGGACAGTTTCTTCTTTTTTTTTTCCTCACATTGAAGATAAAAAAATTACAAAATATGTTTTTGGATATGTCTAATACTATCTATGGAGTAAAAAAGATTCGAAAGCTGAAGACAGGTCAGGCATGGACTCTTTTGCAATTCAATTTAAAGTGCCTAAATTCTTCCAGATATGGGCAGATAATAATAAAATTGATTAGTTTGCAAGGCTGATTTGAGTGGCTGAAAAGCTCTGTGAATTAGGTGCCACTGCAGACCTTGTTGCACATAGAAACCAGCACCTTCCCTAGAGAGTGAGGTGTATTTCCCATTGCCATGAATATCTACAGGATTTTCTGAATTTGTTTTTTTTGTTTTTTGTTTCTACTCGTAGTACTAAGATAGAGTTTAACATCTTCTTACATTATTCATCTACTGTGACAAATTTTACCCTGACAGATTATTTTACCCTGTGCCACCTCTTCTTTTATAACTACTTCTTTAATTTCTGTTACCTTAGCAGAGGTATTTATGTTCTGATAATTTATCTAACTGTTAACATTAGTTTTTCCTCATTTTCACTAGAGAATATTAATGCAGTTCTGGAAAAACTTTTTTAATGGCTTTAGGCATTTTGGGAATGCAGATATAATTTCAGAATAAAATAACTTAAAGAAACAACTGAAGTGCATGTGTAATTAATACCATTTTTCTCATCTGAGAGAAAAATCTGAGATTGGTCCTGAAAATGTAATTGCAGTTTATGTATTAGTTAATTCCWTTTTTCCTCTGACTGAGGGGAATCCTTTCTTTTCACAAAAATGATGAGCAGTTAAATTGAATAAGGAGAAAATAGATATGAAGATACTGAAACATTATGTTCACATCTCTCTAATATTCTCCCCAATAACAGCTTCTATCATTAGGGATACGTGCAAGGTGCTATAAAAAGGAGTATTAGGAACAATTTTTTACTGTAGTTTCCACAGCCTGGATTCTTCTGAAGGCTTGTTAACTCYTGGAATTTTAAGAAAGACTAAAATTCTCTGAAAAYACCAGTGCACAGGTTCAATTTTTTCAATGTCACTGAGAGATTTTGTTCCACAGCTTGAATTCCCAAGGCTGTTGGGAGCTTTATGCTTMTCAACAAACTGACAGCCTTCATTATTCTAAATATGTCTGTACATGTAACCCCTCTGATAACAAGTGAATTCCTCAGTCTTCAAATCRGTGTGGCAGCACATATTCAATGGATTAATTTATAATTAAAGTTCAAGTTCAGAGTAGATTATTTCATGCTGATGTTCAAAGAAGGGTGTGGATTACTTTGTTATGTAATCACCTTTAAAGTCTATTTTTCCACAGACAGATATCTTGATTAGCATTTTTTTCATGGTGTTCATCAATATTTCTCATTTAAGCAGATTCAGTGYCCCACAATTTTGTGTTATCMTTTGCATTTCACTCTTTGGAATCTACTTTTTACAGAAGACAGAAAATTCTCAAAAATTTACACGTCTTCAGAGATTTTTTTTCTTCCAAATTTAACTCTCAGGAAGTCTTAGGAGTAGAGGTTGTGGAGACAGAACAGTTTGGCTTCAGCATTGCTGAATTAATCCCAAGACTCCTTTAGGCCATCTTGCTTTGCAATTTTAATTATTATCTAATCTTTTTTCAGCTATCAGTTTTTTTCTATGACTACTTTGGCCAAACTAAACGACACCATGTAGGATCTGAGATGTGTTAAAGCAAGAATAATATTTTACTTACATTTCACTCAATCCAGATAATAACRATTAGTAAACAAAATAAAATAGCACAAATTAAGAAGAAAATAGCACAAATTAAGATAAAAATAGTTAACATGTCTGTGAAAAAATGGGTTTCATTATATGAAAATTGTTTTAATTCTACCTACAGCTAACAAGTAGAAACATTTTGAAATTAGTGTTTCAGGATACAAAAAACATTATAAAATATAATTTAAATTTTACCTATTAATTCCATCAGTTGCAACCTTGAGGTAATAATGCAGCAACAACAACAACAACAACAACAATACAAATAAAAGTAATAATTCAATTTGGTCTCAAGTTTTAAATATTGCAGGAAAAATACCTCCAGGAAACTTCCAATCTAAAAAGTGTAACATGATCTAAGTAAAAGCTGCTATAGGAAATGAAATTGTGGGCCCAAGCATTACTTTTATTACATATTGCTGAGGATAGCAAGGGCATCTCAATTTCAGCAATGCAGATGAAGATTGGGCTGAGGCCCTTGACCCAGCCTCTGATATAGCTTAGATGACATAGTATATATATGGTACAGCATAGAACAGACTCACTGAGCTACCTATCTATTTCTGCAGAAATACATGATACCAAAATACCATATCTTGTTACCTTAAAGGTAAAAAGGAGAGAACATAACAGTTTTAAGTGCATGTGTTTAAAATGCAATTTTGCTTTTAGATGACAATGATGCTAAAAAAATTATGTTCTGTTGAGTCACTAGGAGGGATCAGCATATACCTGCAAATCCATGAGGGAACGATCCTGACCTTTCATACTTACCAAGTTTTGGGGTGGGGGCTATGAATTACTAATAGGTTGCTAAATGCACCTGCTGCATCTAAATGTTTTGTGTTTTACCATTAAATTATGAAATTGCGCTCTTCTTCTTATCTGACTTTGATCTCAAGCATATGTGATCCAAGCTTTCTAAGTGATRGATATTGGTTATGTGCTGCAGGCCCAGCTGCTCGGGACATATGGATTAAATTACATTTAGAGACAGTGGTCAGATGTCAACTGTGATGTGGTGATCATCAGATGGTTTTGTTTTGGTTTGGTTTGGTTTGGTTTTTTTGATCACAAAGGCCTGCAGTATACCTTAAACCATAAAAATCCTGTTTAGAGTAGCGTTAAAGGTTTGAGATATTCCCAGCAGGATTCAAGCGGATGACATCTGAAGCAGTGATGATCAGAAATTATTTTGAAAGCAGAATCCTTACTTTCMATACATCAGCAGTTGCATGAATGCCAGGTATTTACATGTAATTTATCCACAGTGTTGTTTAATAGTCCTGTGAGCATTACTTTTAATTCTTAATTTTAATTAGCTATGAGTTGATATTTTATTGGAAGAGGTTGTTTCCCTTTATAACTTTGAKGTAGATKAWATTTTTATAATTTTTTAAAGTATGTTTTTCTTGAAAAGTTTGTTGGTTCTGCTTTTCCTCACAGATATAATCAATCTCAATGAAGTAAAAATTTGTGCAGAGGGAAAACAGATTTTATTAGACCCATGATATAGAGAGAAAGAAAAAACCTACAAAGAGAAGTGATTTTTTTTTTCTTTCCTATTTTTATTAATCATTTCAGTCTCAAACAAATCTTGGTTTTCTTGGGCTTGGCTAAAATTTGTATTTTATTTCTCAGTCACAACAAAGAAATCTAATCTTGGAACATTTATGCCATCAATCTTAATTTTATTGCTGTCAGTTCATTGAAATCTATGTTAATTACTCATGTCTTTCATCTTTCTTTTTCCTGCTCCATACTAGAGGAATATTGACTCCTCTCAATACTAAAACTTCTATAAAGAGTAAATTATCATCATCCATTTTTAAAAAAGAAAAATATCTACTCCCACAGAGTATTTTAAATTAAATCCAATGGCAACAAAGGAAAAAAAAGAAAAATCAATAACGATAAAAAATATTTCTTACTGATTGAAATAAAGTTTTGAAAAAAAGTTTTACTGCAAATCATTCAGGGAATCTCTACGAATGAAAATGGAAATATTTTATAAAATCAATGTCTTTATTTTGTTTCATTTTTTCCTGAAAAACTTCCTGCAAAAGCTTCTAGATTTTGTCTTTAATTGAAAAACTYTGGTCATAATTATTGTGGAACTGGCTTAAGTGTCTGTAACTATTCAAATCAGAGGAGAAATATTAATTAAGCTGAATTTATTTTCAGTGTAACTTACATATTTTCAAACATATTTATAATGTTAATATTCAGTCTATGCATTACTACTTAAAGCTGTTCATGCACAAYAGTCCAGTGTTTTATGGCATCCTTACTACTAAGTAGACTAATTCATCACCTGCACATAGGTGGGCTACAGTGAATATAATTTTGTGATCAGATCAACATGTGATCTCATATGATCTATGTTAATATATAGAAACAATAAAACTTCATTGGAAGTGTTCTACAGCTGCATCATTTTTTGTACGTACATACATCTGAAAGTYACTGTAATTGGATCTGTATTTCTGGTTGCTCAGTTTTTCTGACTCAAAAAGGTCATGACTCAGGATGTTTGGCAGAATGACATTTGGAGGGAAAAGGAACCGTTTGTTATGGAAAGCAAAAAGAGATAAACAGAAATGCAGAGGAAAGCACTAAATGTCAAGCACTTCAAAACCATGCCACTTTTCATGGTTTTTATGTTGAAGTATTCACATACAAATTCTTAATAGTTTGGAGAAGTGGCTCAACAGTAGACAAAGCGATGAAGTGTTATTAAAAATGGGTATTGGGGAAGAGACTATATTTACTTTCATAACATGAGAAGACCTGACCCACAAAATCAATGTTACCAGTGACAGGGGAGAAGGAGAGAGAGAAGAGTTTGCCCCACGTCCTGCCTGGACATTAGCACTTGGCTAATTCAGCAGGAAGTGTAGCACCAAGGTTTTCTCTGATTTTTCGAGTGATGCATCACCAGCCAAGGGACCAGAGAGGTGACATGCCAGACAGTCACTGGAAGATGTGTTCTGTGTGATTTCAACCAGACAATCTAAATTCATGCTTCTCCACTATGAACTGTTATAAGGGGAGAAGGGTTCAGGACCTCCTTTTTTTATTAGGTTTGAGCCCAAGTCATCCACGGCATTTGCTGCATGGGAGAATGCAAAGAATTCTGCACAAAAGCCCTGTTATTTCACAGTAGAGCTAAAGGARAATTCCAAACAAAACACCTCTGTCCTAAGTGGCATACTACCACGTTTTAAATTCAAAATTTATTTTATAATAGTATTACTATCTTGACTTGATATTAGCTGAAGCTGAAGTTTAAAATCCTGGTTTCACTGGTAGCAATATGAATTTCATTATTGCCTTTACTGAGGCTTMATTTCAGCTGATGCAAAGTGACTTGGTGAACCCACAATGATTTGCACCAGTTGAGGATTTGACCCAGTTTTTCTGAGCACTGCTGGCCTTTGCACTATGGACACCTGCCCACTGGGAATAAGGTTAACCATTAGCTTACTTTACAGGCAAAACTACATCCATCAAAAGGTCAGAACTCCCTGTCAGGACTAGCTCTAGGTGAATTTCAGAGACTGCTGTAAAAATACCTTAATGGAATGCAGAAGACAATGTAGTATCCCATAAGCCACTTTACAGCAAAGGAGAATACATGACATTCATATCAAAGAACATATGATAGCATATTTTTTCCTCCATTATTCCATTATTGCTGTGGTTTTCTTTTTCTAATCTTTCAGACACAAAGCTGAACATTATTTCATTTTGTTTTGAGGCCATATTTTAATAGTAACTGTATGAGATACAGTCCCAAGCCAGATACAGACCCAAGTACAGATAATTTGATACCAAAAAGGTTCAGCATTTCTATCAAGAATTCAGCCTGACCTTTGGATAAACCTTGATCAGCACTTAGGAGTATGTTATATTTTCAACCCTCAGAACAACTGGAGTGGGATGACCAAACCTTTGCTCAGATAAAATATATYCACTCCACCCATAGAAATTGTTTCCTTGTCCAGAATGTCTCTGATCCACTAAATGMAGAACTTCCAGCTCTTGCTGCTCACTGTGTTCCTCTACTTGAAGCATAAAGAACCACGCAAAGCAATGTGGGAACAGCACTTCATTTTTAATAGTCTGAATTGCAGATGCCATTGCACCATTTGCCCCACTTATCCTATGAAGGGCATGACAAGTGTGCTTTGCTTTATTTCTTATTTATTAAAACATCTTTTTAAAAAGATATCTCATCCTTTGTTCTTCATGGTCTTCTGGCTCTGACTGAGTTAGTTGAGTGCTAAATGTCATAGCTGTAGGCATTTAACTTTTGAGAGTTAGAGGCRAGAGAATAAAATCTTCATAGGGGACATTACCTTGCTAATCCATCTCCTTTATGAAGTTTCTGCCTTTGTTGTACATATCCATGGTAGTCCCAAAATTCCAGGTAGAGTCACCATATAAGACACCTTCCAGGCCTTCCTGCAGGCTCTGTGAGTGTCCAGGGCCAGCTGCATCCCTCAAGGGAGAGCCTGAGGGCAGGATTTGCACATGTGGTATGTACAGACTGTCTGAAAGTCTGCCTCTGGGCACTTCTGCTCCCCCTCTGGCATCTTCCCAAAGCTCACTAACTGCAGGAGAGGCAGGATTAGTGGCACACTGTGCATRAGAAGTGTTCCTTCTCTGTACATGAAGGATGAAATCCATTTAATAAATCAGCGAATCGTACCCAAAAATGTGAACCACTTAATTTAATTAAACTATTAAGTGTAAATCATAACTCTTAAATATCAAAAGTGATGAAGGAAAAAAAAAAAACATACTGGGTAGCATCAGTCCATATTCAGAAGTTATTTTTGGGGTCTGGTGTGCTACTGTAGGAATTGCAGTTGTTTGAACTGTAAAATAAAATGCCAGTGATCACCATCCAAAAGCCTGGCTTTATTCCAAAGCATTGTGGCAGAAACAATTTTGGTTTTCTGTACTTGCAGAATAGGAAAACTTTGCAAAATCTTAAATGTCACTGCAAATGCACTTCTAATGTGCATTGCAATAACAGAACAGATAATTATGTACACAAAGGAAAAACATTAGGGATATTAACACTACAGGAAGGAAGTGAAAAACATCATAAATGTAGGCAAAGGTAAGTAAGAAAGTGCTTGAGTATTTAACTGTGATATACAGCTTTGCACAATGGATGTTTGAGGAAAGATTGACAAAAGGAATAATATAAGTTCCAAATATAGACACTGTATAGGTTTAAAAGATCATTTTGAGTAGATCTATTAACCTGGCTGGAAAGGAATATAAAATACAGCCTGAAATAGCTGGAAATAGCATGTGGTGAAATACTCTGAAAGACACATGAAGAGACCAATAATCACTGTACCYGCAACAAAATCTACAGAACAAGAACAGAACTATATTAGGCAATTCTTACAGCATTATTTTATGTTGAAGTATAYAAAGCTAGAAAGCTAGATGTAGGTTATAATAAGAGAATAAAGGAACACACCACATCAAAAACTTTTCATTTTGATAGGAAGTTTCACTTGACATGCAGAAAGCACTGATGGATATGAATAATTAGGACAGAAAACCTGGAGCATGCAAAGCAAAAACTTTAATTTCAACATGTGTTTCTGTCTCATGTTGCAGCTATGATAGYTGTGACAAATAATATTGTTTCCATTGGAAGATACTGAGTCCTTCCAAAAGCAAAATCCACTCCTAAATACTACAGAAGACAGATAAAAAGTCATGGAGTCCTAATTTAATAGATGGCTGCTATGGTGATGCTATGCTTGACACTTAGGTGATAAGTGAGGTAAGTAATCAATCATAGTTTTTGCACATATTTCTCAGAAGGGTTGTCTAAGGTAAAGAAGCATTATTGTCCTTGTGCAAACAGCAATTCAAAGCACAGACAGAACATCACATCTAATTATGGCTGCACAGTAAATCTGAAACATATCTGGGAACAGAGCATGAGGTTCCTAACTCCCAGGCTCGGATTCAATCTGCAAAAAAACATTACCCTTGGCTGAGATCATATTACTAAGTTACACTGTACAAAAAGAATTGGAATAGTAGCCATCAGACAACCATTATATTTGTACAACACTTGAATTTATAGGATCTGGTTTAAATCTTCTTTATGGACTTGAAATAGTGAAGTTAGTGGAGTCCCAGTGGAGCCTGTGAAAGTGCTGTTAGATCAGAACATAGCAGAAAATCATGACATATATGCTTGAGGTAAAAAACAGCTTTCTAAAGTAATATAGGATGAAGGCATAAGTTGTTGCAGACTGAATTCTCTCAGAGAATATTTTGGATTGACTGGAATGATTCCAAAAAAGCAAAGCTTTTTATTTTATGATAAAAACAAAAATCYGGCCATAAAGCTTTCATTAAAAATTTCACTATTATTTGATACATAATTTAACATTCAGTGCACTTTAATATCATGCTCTTTGATACTCTTCTGTTAGGCAAAAGTTAAACAGCAATGCAGCCAACCATAAAAGGCCTTGAAAYCAACAGCAAAACCTTATATGCACTCATTTCAAGCCTAAACCTCTACTTCAGTGTACAGATCTTCTCAGATTGCACCTGCAGTTCAATGGAAAAATATCCAGGCTATACCAGGTTCAGCCAAGGCAAAGAACAGCCTGAAATTCAGCAAAGGCAAATGCAACGTTTTTCCCTGCACCTGGGGAAAAACAACCCCCAGCACCAGTTCAGGCTGTGAGTGACCTGCTGGAAAGCAGCTCTGCAGAAAAGAACCTGGGGGGGCTGGAGTGTGGGAAATAGTAAAGGTAAGAAAGCTTTCAGGAGCTGACAAAGCAGGCCTCAGAAATAGAAAGAACAGAGAATTTAGAGCCAGCTGCAACTGCAAAGTCTGAAAGCAAAGATACAAAAATTCAACAAGCAAGGACATTAAACAATAATGTGAGTCTTAAGCTTGGCCATGATAATTTTCAGATCACAAAAATATACTTAACAAGATAGTAGAAAGTCTTACATTTAATAATGGACTATTGTGCCTTGTTAATTGAAAGCATAACAAGCAAGCATTGTTTGAAGCAGGTGTATGTGTGCTATAAGTGATTGGTTGAAGCAGTTGTCTGTAAGCTTTAGCAATATGCTATTGGTTGAAAAGCTCAAAATGTCACGGAACAAAGAGATCTTTGGTTCCTGGCTGCTGCTGGCAAGACAGRAGGTATTGCCATGTTTTTATTGTCTTAAACCTGGTATTGAGACTGATGTTGCAGTTATAAAGCTCTAGGAACATCTCCCAGTAGTCCCATCCTGTTCTTGCAAATACTCCAACACACTGGTGGACAACAAGCTGTGCATGAGCCAGCAGTTTCAGGGTTTTAGATGGTTAGTTTAAAATTTTTGAGTTCTGCACAGCAAACAGTCCAGTTGTTTGAATCATAGCTCATATTTTTTTTTTAATATGGAGTTGAGGTAGAAAGATAGTATAGGAAAGGAGAGATAGAGTTCTCAAATAGACTATTTGAGTGTCATTTTTTTACATTAAATATATAAAATGTATTTTAAAAGCAGGAAAAATGTTTAATATAAAGGGCTATCCTGTAGTGGGAATGTGGTGAGTTGACTTTGGGTAACTGCCAGACACCCACCCAGCTGCTTTCACTCCCACTCATTAATAGGACTGGGAAGTAAATAAGATTAAAACACTTGTGGGTGGAGATAAAGACAAGGAGATCACTTCCCAATTAGTGTCACAAGCAAAACAAACTCAATTTTGGAAAATAATTTAATTCCTCAACAATTAGAAGCTTAACCAGATGGTGAGATACAAAAGTAAACACAGCTCCCAGGCACTTCCCCCACCTCCCCAGATTCAACTTTGCTCCCTCATTTCCAGCACCTTGACCTCCTCCCTCATCAGGTTTTGCAAGGAAGGTGGGGAATGGAGATGGAAATTGTGATCAGTACATAATGGTTTCTTGTCTGCTGCTTCTTCCTCTTCATACTTTTCCCTTGCTCCAGAACAGCTCCTCTCCATGGGCTGCAGTCCTTCAGGATAAAATCCACTCCAAAATTGGGTCCTCTGCAGGCTGCAGTGTGAATATATAGACCAGCATGGTTACACAGGCCACAGGAGAATGTGCTCCACTATCTCAAGAACCTCTTTTCCTTCCTTTCTCTCTGATCTTGGTGTTTGCAGGATTATTTCTTATGCCTTTTTTTTCCCCCTCTCACTCCTCACTGCTGTGTGCTGTTTTGCCCTTCATTAGACATGCCTTGCCAAGGGCACCTTCAGCTTGGCTGATGGATCCAGCACTGTCTCCTGGTTGGTCTGTTACACATCCAGCTGGGAACAGCTGTGCCCAGCACAGGGCAGCCCCATGTCTCCTCCCAGAGGCCATCCCTGCAGCTCCCTTCCTTGAACCAAAACCTTGGTACCTACACCTGATCTACACTAACACTGGAAGGATGCCCTTATATTTTCTATTTGAAACATGCACAAATGCACTTTCAAAAAAACCCCAAACCAAAATCCTAGGAAGGAGGAACTGAAAAAGTGTCCTACTACAAATGCTTCAGGAAAAATAAAACAGATAAAAGACATCGTTATGATCTGCAAGAATGTAAAATTCTTCTGGAATTAAGAACAAAACAATCAGCTCTCCCTGCCTAGAGAGGATAGAAACTGAATTAATGGGTTTGAATTACAGGTTGGAAGATTTAAGATAGGTACCAAAGTAAAACTTKCTAATGACATGGATCATGACAACACTCAAACAGATTGCCTGAAGAACTTTTAGAGTTTCAGTCATTGGAAATCTCTAAGGACARGTTAGGTAAGCATCTATCAGACTTGACAGGTACAGCTGATTTTGCTTGCAGGCAAAAGCATAGAGTAGATGACCTCCTGAGGTCTCTTTCAGACTGTTTTTCTCTCATTCTGTGATAGGCAGTGGTTTAGTCTRYAAGTAGACCCATKACTTCAATAAGGGTATTTATAAAAGAAAATCCTTTCCAGAAAGACATTTGCAGAGATGTCTGGTTTTTTGAAAGTAAATAGGTATGCAAAAAAAGGAGTAGAGCTCCTGGCTGAAACTGTAACCCGCAATTCTTCTTCTGATAAACAAATAACATCTTAAATAGATTCTCTCAAGACTGTAGGTGACAGTTGGGTTTGCATTTTCAAGATGTGCATGGAAAGCCATGCTGCCTCACTCACCATTAGAAGCAGAGCAAAATAGTGAARCACATTTAAATCTTCTATATGTCTACAACATATGATTTTTATAGAGATAAAAACTCGAGTAATGTAAAACTCAGAAGATAGTGTATCTTCGCCTGAGTAATTGCCCACACATTATCTGCATGGAAATCTATGTGGACAGGTTAGGTAAGCATCTATCAGAGCTGGCAGGTATAGTTGATTTTGCGTGTGGGCAAAAGGATAGAGTTGATGACCTCCTGAAGYTTCTTTCAGACTGTTTTTCTCTCACTCTGTGATAGGCAGTGATTTAGCCTGCAAGGACTGTCTTGACTTCAATAGAACTTCCTAATTATAAGAAACTTGGAGTTCTTTCACTGAGTAATCTGACCAAATACCTGCAGTTACAGACACTTGCACATCTACACCTGATATCTCCAATGCAATCAGTGGAGAGGAACAGGCCCATTGTTCAGCTCACTTATTTTCAATGTTGCCTTTAGGATGAGATGAGTTGTGCCCTGGACATACTTTTTTATTTCCAATGACCACAAAGAAAACCACAAATGAGCAGCTGAAAAACAGGTAAGTAAATGAACATGACTCTTCCTTAGATAGATTTTTCACCTTGTATATCATAATTTCTCTTCACACAGCTTCTGTGGAATAGAAAGATCTGTTSGCTTATTTGTGAAGCTGTGGAAATGAAGCACAGGACAGTTAAAAGAATTGCTCAGGGTCACACCACAAAACTCAGCAGAAGAGAAGTTTGTAAAGTTTGTAAACCTAGTTTGTAAAGTCTCCAACTGCTCCACAGAATTCTTTAATTATTTTGTTAAGGTAACAAAAGTGTATTTTTTAACAAAGCATGTGTTTCTAAGACAGCAATCATCACAAGTCTGTCTGTGTGACTGCTTTTGATTTATCCCTCCAAGCAGACACCAACTTCCTTAGCTAGATCATTAAATAAATAAATAAATRACCCCAAACAAACCAAAACCCAGAAAAAAAGATAATTGCTTTGCGTGAGGAGTGAGAGGACTTTCTAATCAGGATGCTGCAAAGCATTTGAAGATTAYATGACTAAAAATTGTCTGGTGGTACAAGGATGGCAAATCTGCAAAAATATTTATCTTCTAAATGAGCATAGTATTACAAATATCCATGTGGTAAAACATTTTTTCTGATTTGGAAATTAATAAATTATCTTCCAGGCTAAAAAAGCATATACAAACATATCTATATTACTTGGATACAAATATGTATCTCATAAGTATGAATACACATATAGAAGTATTTCTTTATTTTCATTAGTTTAATCCAAGGCTGGATSCAGGCATTTTCYTCAGGATCCAACTGCYTTCTGCAGAATACCYAGTAAAAAGGAAACAGAAGTATGGRATACTTAAGTTGATAAATGCCTACTGCTTTAAGCATTTTTTGATCAAGAAGAATTGCTAAGCATATTTGTATGGGAAAATTATGGTTTATCTTCAGCTATATGGCAAATGGTACCAGTCCTACCACAGAAAGTACCCTAGGCAAATAATCTTTAAGAAATTTTTTAGTTTCTAACTTTTCACAAAATTCAATAGGCCTTGATGTCCACAGTTTGGTCATAAATATTTGAGGTACAATCCTGGTCCCATTTGAGAAGAACAATAATAACCCCTTGGTGTGAACAAAATAAGTATTTCCTTGTTGGTTCATGCAGGGATTGAAGCTCTATAAGCCACTGTCTGGAATGTATATTTAGTTCTGGAAATGGAAAGCTGGGCAGGGAAAGGAGGAAAGAAGTATCAGCAGAGATACTTCTTCACTGTAGTTTTTCCTACTRCAGTGTAGGAAAAACAYGTAACAAAGMATCTCTAGGACACACCAAAGTACTTTGTGACACACATTAAAGCCCTAGCTTCTTATCCAGCTACCTTGATACYCTCCAAAACTATTTCTGCATACAGCCAGCTCTTACATTAAATTATCTTATATTGGGGTGAAATCTCACCTRGGATAATGTACCCTGCTTCTCAATACACAGAAACTCCAAAGAGCATTAGATGTCAGATCCCTGGTAATTCTGATCATCTAATGTTTACTATGTTCTTGATCTAGGTGGAAAAATCCTGCAACATGTGAAGTACAAATCAGAAATATTATTGAATGCTTCTGAATAACCTGTAAAATGATACTCCTAAGGTTCTTAAAATTTTAGAGTTGGTATAGATGGTTTTAAACTACCCAGCACATGAACCATCAGATCAGGGGTAATGTGCCAATGACAAGAAGCAGCTACAAAGCACAGGATTTTTATTTTTTAATTGCTATATGTGAAAAAAATTAATCCATTAGCAGCAATGCTCAGACTACATGATCTTACTCAACAGTAATTGTGAGAAAGGTGTCTGGCTATATGCAAATACTAATTAATCTTTTCAGCAAAACTAAAGACAGAGGACCAAGGAAAACTGAATTAAGCTTCCTCATGTTTGTACTTCTGGGGACAAATCTGGGCTCTAGCTGGAACAAGCCCCTRGAGAAGTGCAGATGGTGTCTCTGTGATTTGGTCTTTAAATGTTACACAATTACTTCAGCCCCTAATTTTTCTTCTAATACAACATATGTGAAACTTTTATGCATTCTCAGTGAGCTAAGGCAAACWATATTTGCTTGGTAAACTCCATGCAGAAGTCTTCCACAGAGGAGAAAACTTACTCTGCTCTGTACAGAAAATGAACCAGTTTGTACAAGGATATTGTCCTCCATCAAAGTGATAATTTAAGAATAAATGTACAGAATACTAGGCATTCTTGAACAGGCCTGTTTTAACTTATCTGGTTGAAAATCCAACTAAWATAATTTGAAAGCTTTTTCTAAAGTACAGCAAGATGGAATTCTAAAGTGTCTATGCTCAAAATCCATTTCTTGTTGATAAATACTATGATATGTCTAAACTACTGAAATCAATACTGATTTAAAGATAGATAACAAATGTAAAAATCACAGGAAATAAAACTTTTTTTATTCACATTTTTCTTTCATTTCTGCATATTCTTCCTTAAACTGCAAATCTGTTCGAAACTTCTGTATCAATCATTTTTCAATGAGTTTTCTCCACAGGGATTCTTACCAATGCTATGTTTTATACACGCCAGATTTGTGGCAAGAGAAAGCCCTGCAGCATGTAACTCATGGCCACATGGCTGGCCCATGGGAAGGCTGGGACCCAGTGGCTGGTGCTCTGATTCATTGGTGGTACTGAAAATTGAAGCACAACAGGAATGTTAGTCTAGAGCTACACTACCAAAACCTTGTATTTTACATTACTACCTCTGCTTTCTGTCACAGTGTTTACTTTGTCTTTTCTTTTTATACTTCTGGTTAAATTTACTGTTTAATGTACTAAATATATCATGCAAGCCTTTATCTTTACCCTTACTCTTTCTATACCAAATAAAAACAATCCTTTTTCCTTTCTACTGTTCCTCTTTTTATATCCACCACAAATCTGAAGGTAATTTAACTCTACRAATCCTGGGATGTTGTGTCCAACCTTTTCTTCTTTGCTTAGCCTGCAAATTCCAGATACAGTTTGCTTTTCTTTGTGCATGGCTTGTCTATATTAAAGTCCTTAAACTCTCAATCAAGTCATTGTCTCTAATCAGTTCTCACGATGACTTGAAGTTTGGCTTTTCAAAATCCTTACTTACAGACATGCTTTTGTTTTTCCCACTGTTTCATTTAAACCAGATCAGATGGGGATTATCAGATTCAAGGTTTTCTGCAGAAGGCCTCTTTATAAAATGACTCTTAGGTCCTGTACTTCATTTTACATATGTTTTATAACTCCTATTTAAAAGTATTTATTGAAGATACAGAACAACTACAGAGCAAAGGAATTTTAGATATTAATATATGCCATAAAGCTCCATCTAAACACAAYGGTATTAAAATCACAAGTTCAAGCATTCTAAACAAGGAGTTACAAAAATCAAAACTGCARAAACCAAAATGACCCTGAAAATTATTAGTATCCATTTCTGATTACCATTATGATAATGTATCTAGCTATGTAAGCAAATCTCACATTTTCCCCAGGTTTTCTCCCTCAGGTGAGAAATAAATAATACATGAGAAACAAAATATATGAAGATGAAGCTGTCATCTTCTATGGGAAATATATACACTTTAATTTTAAAAGGGCTGAATCAGTCACTCAAATATATCATAGGAAATGCAGAAATACTGGCTCACTTCTAAGATTCAGTCMCAGCAGTGTATATCATCATCACATAAGGACTGAATCCTCCCAAGTTCAGTGGGGAGCAACATGCAAAGAACTAATTATCTCCAGTGTAATGCAGCAAATTGGCATGAAAAYACCTCTCCAATAGTTGTTAAAGTAGATGTGACTCATTCAAAACTCACAAACAGTTTTGGGCTACACTGGTAGATGTTTCTCATGGAAACTAAGAACCATACAGACCAATATAACTTGACTTTCTATGTCTTTAGGACAGTTTCCCTTCAGTTTCACTTATGCCAAAATGAAAGTATATTCCAAATACTCTGACTGTGACTCTTGAAACCTTTTTCAACAGCRACAAAATGATAGCATTCCAAGAAGTTTTTGGAAATGGAAAGACTCAGGCAACATAGAAGAACCGTATGTCTGAATGTGTCTTAGTTGGAAAGACAGGTGTCTKCCAGAGAAAGCTGGAGCCTCCCTTGGAATGGAGAATGTAAACCCCCTCCCACTGAATTATTAKAATTTTGMCATTGAGAGGCTCTCAGGCAAAGGTATGGGGGTASGAATAACAGTTCTTTACTAGTGTGTGCAACAAGGCAAACAAAACAACTACAGCATTAACAACAAAAGAGAACCTCATGTCAGCCTTCTCAGCCAACACAGGAAGGGCTGGAGAGGTTTTGCCTCACAAAACCCTGGGGCAGTCTGATCTTGATGCCCCTGCAGGACTCTGAGGATCATCAAGCTGGAACAGCAGGAAATGAGCAGAAATCCCAGGCTGGTGAAAGAAGCTCCAAAGTGGTAGCTGGAACTGTGGGACATCTTGGCAGGGCAGGGGGTGCTACAGCATAGCAGAAGACTCGGAGCAATGCCAGAGAAGTGGCACAGGCAGTACAGCAGCAGCACAGCTCCAGCAGGGCAAGCTCAGAATTCCTGGACACCAAGCAGATGGTGGTAGATCCCTAGGCAGGATTGGACTTTGGTGGTGACAGTGAATTACTCCCCACAGTAAGCAACAGCCTGACCGTGCTCCTTCCAATGCCAAGAGCGAAGCTGCCCCGGCCTGTGCTTTGCCTGCCCCCAAAACTTGAAGTATCTTCCCCCTCCAAGAGAAACTCCCAGAGAYAAAAAAGGTGTAGCCAGGTGCTACACTCCTCTCCTTTTGCCACTTTGCTTTGCTTAAGTACATATAAGTACTCAATAGCTAGTTTCCTAGCAACTTATGGGAAGAAAGTTGTTAAAAAAGAAACAAATCTAACCCCCAAAAGAAGGTAAAAATGAATGGACTACTCCAAATTGAACACTTTAAAATAAAAAGCTTTCATTAGATTGAAAATGGGAGGCAAACTTTTTCTTTTATAATCTGATCATGTAACTCTCTTTCACATTGACACAGCTTATTTTAAAAGAACTAGGTAAATTRGGAAATGGGGGAAATTTACCCAATCCTGGAAAAAAAAAAAAATCAGTAAAATTCATAGGCTTTTAGAATGGTTTAAGCCTCCTAAAAAGTCATGCAGCCCTGTAACACAATGTAATTTGTTGCTAGGAAGGGATCTAGCTTACTCAAAGTCATTATATCTTTTTTAAGAGGGTGAAAAATATCACCTTTGTGATGATAAGGTGATAAAGAAGGTAGGAAAACATAATGAAAGAGCTGTCAAAAACTATAATGTTCATGAAAGCATTTTCTGCTGTTAAAATATACAGGTTAAATCGAGTTTTCTTATTTTGTCAGGAATGCCCTGGGCTAGGAGGACTGAAATGAAAAGGAAGATGTGATGTCATTTCTAATGAACATAAAATGTGATTTGTTTTCTTTTATGTGTAAAAATTAGGAACAATTCTTTTTTGCCTTACAGAGCATTGAAGGAAGTGCCATATTTYCTCTAACAACCATGAAATACTATCTTTTAAGAAAATCACAACCTGCTTTTCCTTTTTTCTTCCTTTCCATAGTTACCATGACAACCATAGAATTTTGGTAGAGATAAAACATTTGACAAGCACATTGTCTTTCTGCTTTTAAAGTCTTCATAGCAATATAGATGATCAAACAGGCATTATTAAACAAGGCTGAGCATTACACAAGAGTGACAGCGACACAAATAACCTSAGCAGGTCAGGAAAAATAGTATTTCTTGTCAAGACTATGATATAAAACAACAGAATTTGTCATTGCAGTAACAAACATGAAAATTGTGATTTACTTTTTTATGTGAGCAGTGGCATGGAAGGATATTTTCAGCTAGGGTGAATAGACCCAATACAAATGGGAAAAGATGTCCAAAGAACAGCTCAACATCCAGCCCAATGCAATATCAGCCCAACGTCTCAAATTAGAGAAGTTTAAAGAGTAGTACAAAACCCAAACATTCTCTTAAGATCCTTATCTTGTTTCAGATCACCAAGACATGAAAAATGTCACATACCAATACATCTTTTCCTATCAAAGCTATTAAACAGATTTCAATAAGACTACGGATGGGCCTTTTTAATTCTTAGCAGTATAATTCAAATTGAAAATGTGATACTTCAAAAAAGGGTTTCATTCAGATTTGGGACTAAAGCAAAAGCTTAAAAAAACCTCCTAGAAATAGAAATGGTGAAAGCATATAATTTTCAGATGATTTTTGCTTAGCTAAAATGAAAATGCAAGCTATAGTAACAATTTTTTTTGTTAATTTGGTAGATTTGCAAAATTTATCCTATGTGTTATTTTTATAGTTATCACGGCAGCATATTCACCTACAGTGCTGGTACTGGCATGTGACAGTAAGAATAAATACAGAAATATTTTATTATTCTAAAAATCAATCCCAAAACTGATTTTGGCCTTCCAAACAGCAGTCCACTTTTTTCCTTGTGTAAAACACTTCATTACAAACACAAACAGGAGATTATTTATAGTAAGCATCAAACTGCTTCTTGCTTTCTTTTTAAAGCAGTCTTTACCTAGAAAATTTTAGTTAAAATTAAAWCTTCCAAAAACATTTCCATTCTACATAAAAGCATATTTCCAAAGTAAAATACATACGTTCACCTGAGAGAATTCAGATCAGTTCAGCTGACTGTAAATATTTGTTTCTTTATTTAATCTGTGTACGCAGTGGCACCAATCGTGCACAAAATGTTCAGAACATTGGAATGTACATAGTGGGAGAGCCACAACAACTGTATCACTTTTTCACTATGAAGCTCTGAGTACTTCAAACTCTGAACCAGATTTTGAGAGTTTTTGTGGGGGGAAAGGGGAAAAAAACCACAACCAAAACACAAAAACACAACACCACCACCACCTAAAACCCAAAATCTTTTTCTCTTAGCCAAGAGAAAATGGGAAGTTCCTACAACTAGTAGTTCTTGCTAGTGAAGGCCCAATATCTTAAGTACATACACTGATACGGGACAAGCTGCCCAACCTCATCTGCTCAGTGACATTTGTAAAGACAAATCACACAGATCAATTGCATTGCTTGAGACACACAATTCAAAATTAGACGTAATCAGAAAGAATTCTGTTTAGTAGTAATAGGGGATGTATTTYTGGCAGGCTCATTTCACATGTCTAGCTAAGCCATAACTAATTATTTTTTTAGCCAAATTTGACCAATACAGCCCACGGCTGGACAAGCAGAGGGCAAAAATCTTGCTGGATGAGCAGGGTCAGGGAGGGCTGGCCAGTGGGGAACACTTTACATTGGTGCCTGTGACAAGAGGATATCATGGGGCTCTGCACTGGAACCTATCAGCTTTAACAGCTTTATCAGAGGCCTGCAGGTAGTAATGGAGCACACTTTTATCAAGGTTGCAAGGGACCTCAACCGCAAATTTAGGAAAATGGTAAATGTGATGAAGGGCACCACCACCATCCAAAAGGATTCAGGCAGAATGGAGGAAGGGCCCAGCAGGAATCCCAATAAATAAAACAAGCACTGTACCTGAAATAAGAGAATTCCAGGCACCAACGCATGCTGAGTACTGACAAACTGGCACAGATCACAGAAGTRTTGTTTTATAACAACATCCTGTTTGAAGACATTGGAGGGTGCATCAGTACTGATATCCTTGTTTACATTGTGTTTGGTTATATCCACCTAAGTTTTGGTATGACAGGGGGTCAAACAACTTTCACCAGACTCTGTTCTTCTGAGTGGCTTAAGGAACAACACCACTGCAATTTATTACCAAGTGAAAAGAGGCAGAGAAAGCAACTTTTCGTGACATCTAGGAATTTTTCTCGTATGTGTCTATCTGCACATGCAAAAGCATAGTTACATACCTTGTTGCAGCAGCCCTGTTGTTAGAGGTAGAAATGAGCCAAGGCACAGACTTCCTGTTTACCAGAGCATGAAAAGGGTCCTGGCTTATGCCTCTTTACAGCCCAGCCATCCTGACTTAAGCTATTCACTGACTCTGGCTACACCAAGCTCCTACAGTAGCTTTCCYTTGCAGCCTCTCACTGCTGGTTGTTTCCTGCTAAACTCTGACTACAGGAATTAGTCTGCAGGCTTTTACCTAGCATGACTATGACTGCAGTTTCCAACAACAGGCTCTAATTGCAGACCCAGACTGACCTCACAGCAGTGATTCGCTCCCCCCAGGATCCTTCTTCATGAGTCCGCTCATTCCCGCTTCCTCAAAGTCCCTCCTCCTTCAGGATTCCCCCTCACCAGCTAACTCCCTCCCTTTTATCACACTTCATTGGCTATAGCTGTGACTCATCAGGGTACTGGCTAATTAACACAGCTGTTACTTATCAAGGGGCAAGGTCACCTGTATTCCCTTCTCCTACATACCTAATTATTTTTTGTACAATTAATAAAAGATTGCGTATGTAGGCAAATAAATTGCTATGGATTTTCCTTCTAGTAATTTAGAAATTAATTAACCTTGAAGAAAAGACTGTGAACAACAGTCTGAATTATTCTGTATTTAAAATCTTAGTATTTGCAACATAGAGCAGGAAAATCAATAAAAAACAAATTTGAAGGATCAGCTTCTTCTAAGTTACTGTTATTTTTCATTCTTTCTCTTTTGGTGTTAAGTTGAAGGACAGAGTATACAAACAGCAACTTCTCAAGCACATCAAAAGGCTTTCTCTTAATTCAAGGGAACACAATGTTTTTATCTATCATGCCTTACTTTTAACTATTTGTGTTCAAGAAATGTTACTGTAGACACTGAACAGGAATATTAAGACTTCATAATTATTAGCTAGATATGTTTGAAAAGGATCTGGTATATGGCATGATGTTTTCTTAAATAATTTGAAAATACATCCTAAAGCATGAAAGGTATTAAAGTTTTACATTGATGTGAGTTGAGAACTGATAAGTATTGTGTAAAAGGCTGGGTGGTTGCTTAGGACTGAGGCTGATTAAAAGGAATTATTACAATTGTTCAGACTCCACACACATCCATTGATGGAATTCAAGCCCAAGAGGGTTTTCAGCTTGATAGGTCTGCCTCTCCTTGGCAAAAGCAGTAATGGCAAGCATGGCAGCAAATTCAATTGATAAATGCATGGAAACAATTTTCATACTCCTATAAAAAGTAAATCTGATATGTCTTTTTAGGTGATTACAAATCTGATTGGCAAAGGCARTGTCAAAAGCATGTCACTTGTCTTATTATGCGACTTTCTAACTAAAATTTGACATTCAGCAACAATCAGTGTAAAACATTTGTGTCATGTAGACTAGAAAAAAAAAATCTTTATACTCTCTCCTAAATTAATTGCAAATGAAAAATCATACACAAATTAATGAGTTTAGTGCTGTCTGTTCTGGACTCAGTGTTACTTTGTTGGTGTATTGGTGATTAGAAACATAAAATAAAATCATTTTTTAAAAAGTTTCCATGTGACATGATTATTGACTCAAGTGATAAATAATATATACAGAATTCTGAATCACTCAGTAATCTGAATTCATTTTTAAACATCATGCATTTTAATGCTGCCATATGCAAGATTGTGCATCTAGGAACACAGAAAGTAGGTCACACTCACAGACACAAATGTTTCTTGGAAAGCCTTTGTCTCAGAAAGCCTTTGGGGTCTGGTGAGTAACCCATCGAACATAAGCTCACAGCAAAATACAGTGACTAAGACTAATGCAGCTATTAAATATRTAAGTTKAAGATGAATAAGACAGATTATAGAKACTATATTTCATCTGTATGGTATTATTGACTCCATTACTAGAATCACATGGTTAATCTTCRGGTATACACCCCAAGGTTGGAAAGTCTCTGAAAAAAAAACAGATTTACAGAATCTGCCGCACAGTAACACTTCACAAAGAAATTTCAGTTTGGTTTATTTATAAAAGAAGTCAATTGTGGTCTGCAGGGAAACCTCCCTTATATCCCAGATTTAGCTTCAGATTCATCTTGACCTATCTTCAGGTGGATTTCAACGTTAAAGGAAATCCTCCTCTATCCAAAAGGTGGAAAAAAGTTCAATGTCTAAACATTAATAAATACTGCAGTCAGACTAGAAATAAGGTACACATTCTTAATTTAAGACAACTACAAAAAAAAATTCCCTAAAGGTGTGTTGCTTTTTACATTGTTTTCTCTTCTGATATAAAGAGGGGTGCCTGTTTAAAAATRTGCTCTAGTGCAATCAGAAGGAAAGTAAGACATAAAAAATGCAAGATGAAGAATTATGAACTGTTTGAAACCAGAAATCAGATCAAATGACTGAAGTGACAAGAAGCAGCTGGGAACATGCCAGTAWGATATATTTTTATTAGAAAACTTATTTTTGCAGAATAGAAGACACAGATTTGAAATGAGTGAAGCCTTGGCTTTGCCCTAATCTATGTGATCCTGAAGAAGATGAGTCCCTGGGAGGAAATAACTATGTTCATTCAACTAATAGCATAGCTTGCMTCTGACCTTTCTTTATGGGTGTCTCAAGTGCAACATTTTCCTAATTCATCTCATTTAGTCTTCTTTCTTTAGTGYTGTGGATGAAACCTTATTCAGGATCATCACTTGAACACCGTCTTTGAGTCTAAGGGGTTGATTCTCACATCTGGAAAATTAAAGTTTGTGTAAATCTGAATTCTTTGGCATAATATCGCTAACATTCAGTCCTTTATATTCATCCATGCAGCTAAACTCCTACCATTTTCCAYTGTAAACATTGTGACTTCTTTTCTCTGCTCTTCATATAGTAGTAAATATTTATTTGCCAACAGCAGAGCAAAAGGTGTTTTCCAAGCCTTCTGTTTTAGTCATCCTGTCTCTCTTAGTATTTCTGAATTTGCTTCTCTTCTGCACTGCATGAAGACACAGAACATTAAGTTGTAGTTCAACACTGAAAARCTCAATCCTTCTTACAGACAACTGATGGTGTCAGCAGTAATTCTTAATTTCATAAATTTCAAAATAAACATCTTTATAGTTTTTGTTATGTTTCCTGTGTCTGGGAAAAATCTCACTCAAACTAGCTCATCATTTTGGTTCAAACCCCTCAGTAGACCTCACTGCTCTTGTATTTCTCAAACACACAATATGAGACTTATCACATATTCAAAATTACCAAAATGTTTTCCTATGTTTCCTCAAAAATCTTTGGATAGACATCTATTTCCTCTTGCTTTATACACAAATGATGAGATTTTTGGAACAGTAAATCATCACTTCATCCTGCCTTCCACTGTGACTGATAACTGCACTACTGATAATCTTACTACCTATTACTGACTTTTCTTGTTCAAGAGGAAACTGTGATGGAGAAAATTCCTATTGAATTGCTGCTGGGAGAAAGTAATAGTATAAGAATTCAACCTATGAATGAAGAATAGCARCTTTACAAGRCACACAGATGGATTTCYGGAATTTACTCACAGRCTTGACCTAGGACTGTGCAAAATCATATTTCTCAAAAGGAGTTGGAGAAGGTCATTAACTTCAGGGATCACATGCAGAAAGAATGAYATAGACCACCCACAGGAACCCATGGGGAAAAAAGAGTTACTATGCAAAGGAATGGAGTTGTGTTCAAACCTTGAAGGAATGTTCACAGCCATAAGRAAGTATTTCTCATCCTCCCATTCACAGGCATGATTGTTTGTCCTYAGATGGCATTTCTGGCACAAATTAATTCTTTCAATGTCTGCTCTGGCTTCCATTGTTTTACTTGCAAAAAGAAATGGTTTTGTGGAAGCATCTTTCAAAATCCCTAATTTTCCATGGTAATTTCCAATTTTCCCTTGAGCAGTAGAAAACTATAGRAGACATAGGCTGATTTTAAAGCTCAGAAAGAAGAACAAGGACTAGTATCTAGCAGAGTTCTAGTTATTACAACTTTTTTTGTGAACTGTTCCTAGCAAGAAAACAATCAAGAAATCATAGGTGACCTGGCCATCTCCYAAGATTTTATTAAGTCTATAATTGYAGTTAATCCAGTTAAAAATATACCTAATATTACAACTAAATTATTGTATATCTTGTATATATATATTCCCTTCCTTGTTTRTATCCTGAATTAGTGAACTAAACATGCACTGTAAGTGGGACATGTAAAAATCTCTTTAATTTCTGGCCATGAATTCATTAACAAAACAAATAGATCACTGACATTCATAAAGCCCATATAGTTCAAACAGAGTTGTACTTTTGCATTTAATAAGTACCTCTAAAATAAGTTCCTGCAGACTTCAGTGAAGACTGTGGGAAATAGTAAAGGTAACAAGGCTTGCAGGAGCTGAGAAAGCAGGCCTCAGAAACAGAAAAAGCAGAGAATTTAGAGCTAGCTGCARCTGCCAAGTCTGAAAGTAAAAAAGTTACAATAGTATAGCAAGCAAGGACATTAAACAATAATGTGAGTCTTAGGCTTGGCCATGATAAACCTTAAGACTGCAAAAAGAAAAATATGTTTAGCAAGATAGCAGAAAGTTTTAAGCCTAATAATGGAATATTGTGATTGTTAATTCAAAGCATAACAAGCAAGAATTGTTTGAAGCAGGTGTACATGTGCTTAAGTGGTTGGCTAAAACAGTTGWCTGTAAGCTTTAGCAATATGCTATTGGCTGAAAAGCTTTTAACGTGTCATGTAACAAAGAGCTCTTTGGCTGCTGCTGGAGGCATGAGCTATTGCTATACTTTTATTGTCTTAAACCTCACAATGAGAGGTTTAATAATGCAATATTATGCATTATTATTTTTTATATATATATATATATATATATATATATATAGGTGCAATAAAGGTCTGGGAACATCTCCCAGCAGTCCTATCCCATTCGTGCAAATGCTCCAACACAAACTGGTGCCCTCTCTGAAGAACTATTTTTATGAATCCCTYATAGACTGCCCAGTCAGTACTTCAGTGAAGACCATGGCAACCAATTMGTTTTCAAGGCAAACATTTAAAGTGAGCATTTTTATTTAAATTTCTTTTCCATTTGGGAGGTGCAATTGAAAATATATTTGTTTGTTCAATTATTGTACTGTTCAAATCACAGACTGGTTGAGAGGTTGAAAGGTCATCTGGAAGTCATCTGGTCTAACTCCCCTGCCCAAGCAGGGACACTTACAGCCAGTTGACCAKGACCAGGTCCAGACACCTTTGGAGYATCTTCAAGGATGGAGACATCACMACCTCTCTGAGCAACCTGCATCAGTGCTTGACTAATCTCACAGAAAAAAAACAAACAAAAGTATTTTCTGATGCTCACAGGGAACCTTCCTCAGTTTCACTTTGTGCCATTGCCTCTGGTCCTGTCACTGACACCACTGAAAAGAGCCAGCCTTCCTCTGGATTTTATATGCCTTAAGGAGAGCCCCCTCAGCCTTCTCTTCTATAGCCCAAACAGTCTCAGCTGTTGCCTTCCCCTGCAGGGAGARATGCTCTAGTTTCTTCTGCATCTTCAGGGCCCTTACTGGATGCTCTCCATTATGTCCTTGTCTCTCTTGTGCTCAGGAGAAGGAAAGGATGACCACTCTGGACCTGCTTGCAATACTTTACCCTATTCAGACAAGAATATCTTTCACCCTTTTATTTTCTGCCAGGACATTTTTGCTGGCTCATATTCAACTTCACCAGGACCTCTCCAATCAATCTGCTTTCCTGATGGGTGGTCCTCAGCATTTACATCTGTGCATGGAGCTGTTCCTCCCCAGGTACAGGAGTTTCTMYTTCCCCTTGTTGAACTTCATGAGGTTCCTGACAGCCTGTTTTTCCAACCTGTTGAAGTCTCTCTGGATGGCAGCACAATTCACTGRTATATCAGCCACTCYRCCCTCTCTTGTGTCATCAGCAARCTTGTTGAGGGTACAYCCTGCCAGATCATTAAAGAAGAYGTTAAGAATTAAGGAAGTGTGCCTGAAAATGTATTTCTGGATTAACTGYTCCATCACCTTCCCAGGGATCAAAGTGAAACTGCTTGGCCTGCAGTTCCCTGGATTTTCCTTCTTCCTCTTTCTGAAAATAGGACTCACATTTTCTTTTCTCCAGTCTTTGGGCATTTCTCCCAGTGAGGGATCAAAGATAACCCGGAGTGCCTCACAATGGTATCTACCAGCTCTCTCAGGCACTTGTGAGTGCATCCTGTCAGGGTCCATGGACTTACTCATGTCCAGTTTACTTTTACGTTCACTGACCTGACACTCTTCTGACTTCAGGAATGCCATTTCCAAAGAGCAGGAGGAAGGCTGAAGCATCTTTCTTGCTTCAGCCTTCCTCCTGCTCTTTGGAAATGGCATTCCTGAAGGCTGGTCATGATAATAAGGTCTGGGAAAAGAAAACCTTCAGTTTAATCAAGTCCCCTGTCTTGTTAGGCAGTGGTCCCATATTTTCATTAGTCTTACGTTTGTCTCCCATGTACTTATAGAAGCCTTTATTGTTCTTGAAATCTCTGGGCAGATTCCATTTGAGCTTTAGCTTGATCCCTAGATTCTCAATGTTTCTGTATTATTCCCACTTACTGGTCCTTGCTTCCACCCTCTGTATGCTTCCATTCTGTGTCTGAGCATTGCTTGGATCTCCTTGCTCATCCACAGAGTTCTTCTGGCATTTTTGCCTTCCTTTCTGGTTATTGGGATTTACTGCTTTTGAGCTTGGCAAAGGTSATCCTTAAATATTACTTTCTTGAGTCTCTCTTCCCTCCAAGACCTTACCTCATTCTTCCAAAGAGATCTTTGAAGAGAAGAGGGCTCTGCTGAAGTCCTGGGTTTTGAACTCAGTTTTCCTCTCCTCCCTGCCCTCAGGACTTTGAACTCCACCATCTCATGGTCTCTGCCACCAAGACTGCCCTTGACCTTCACATCCCATCGAGCCCCTCCATGTTGGTATGAAGTCCAGCAGATCACTTGTTCTTGTTGTCTCCTCTATCTCTCAGAGGAGGAAGTTATCAACAACACACTCCAGGTGCCTGGATTGCTTATGCCTTCCTGTCTTGTCTCTCCACCCAATGTTGGGGAGGTTGAAGCCCCTCACAAGGACAGGGGCCTGAGAACTTGGGGCTGTTTCTATCTGTCTGTACAGGGTCTCGTCCACTTGCTTTTCCTAGTGAGGTGGCCTGTGCCTGACACCCACTATACCATCACCTTTACGTGTCCTCTCTTTAATCCTTACCCTTATGTGCTCATCTCCCTTCTCATCCATCCCCACACTGAGCTCCACACACTCCAACTGCCCTCTCACAGAATGGGCAACTCCCCCTCCTCACCCTGTCCTTCACGGGAGCTATCCCACCGTGTCTCCATGATCCTGGCAAGATCATGGCCCTGCAGCTGCAGAAGGATCCCTGACTCATTGTCTTTACTCCCCATACTGCCTCCGTTAGTACACGGGCACTTTGGAGTGTGCAGAACCCTGCAGGCTGACTTCCTGAACAGGGTTTGGGGGRTTATGTTGTACCCAGAGTTACGATCGTTTTTAATATAACACAGTTAAAGCTAAAGATAATTGAGTAATAAATGGCAGATTATAATAGGATAAATTTAATAGGATAAACTAAATCTGTGAGCTAGAATACAGTGGTTTACATGAAAACAATAAATATTTTTAACGTTAACAMTCTCTTTTATTTTTTGCCTGAAATTAGAACCTGATGTTGGCAGTTCCCTCTAGAGTRAGAAGCAATTATTTAAGCTGAAGCTATCTTAATTCAGAATCGATGAAACCCAACTCATTAACCAGAACTAAAGCGGCACWATGCCCGGTGGCTCTCGCCTCGCAAGGCCAGCATGTGGCGCTGTCTCCTGTGAAAAAACAGCCCCTGGTTTGCAAAAAAACTCATTTGTACATTGTCAGACTCTTCTGAAGCACAGGCAGGAAAATAATGTGGATATTTATGGCACAAAATKAATACTTTGTACTCGCAAGAATTTGTTAGCACTAATTCTACTACTTCTAATACAAACAGACTATTTAATGTAATTTATTGACAAAAAAAAGAGTGAGAAAAACATACAAATATATATACATATGTCTATCTGGTTAAAGAGCATAATTATATTTACAGGTTGGTTAAAATGTATACATAGTATACATACTTTATTTCCAATTCTCTTTATTCTGTAGCCAAATTATTACCATCTTTAAAATGAGTGTATTTACGAACTTGCATATCCACTCTTTTGGTCTCACAGATACTTAGACCATACTGGGTTTTAATTACCTACTAAATTCTTGAGCTACCGAGCCTGTTTCATAATCTCCACATAGGGGAAGGACCTGTGTGACTACAGTTTTACTGGAAGTGAACAGCCAGTCTTTTGTGTGCTAACCAAGTCAGCCCTTACGGAGAAGGAATTTACTGACTACACTGATGATCTCTGTAACCATGAACTTTCAAACAAAAGGAGCTGAGTAAACTGTGTATTCACTAACTTTTTAATCATTAAGGACTCTATGCCCTTTGCTGCCAGACTTTATAAAACAAAAGAAACAGGATTCATACCCTTTTACTTAAAGYTGGAGTTTATAATATATATATAACATAAAAAGCATTTCTACTAACATGGAGGGGATATATCAACTGAGTTTTCTGGCCTTTCTAGATTTACATCTGATTTACAGAAAGTTACTTATTTTTTCAGGCAGTTCTTATTATCTATGGTAAAAATTCAATGCATTCAGTGTACCTGTAAACACTATGAATCAGCAAAGCAATTTTCTTTTCATGACTCAAGGTAAAAAGTTGCAAAAGTTTTAGTCAAGGCTTAAGAAAAACGATATAAAAGATTTTCAGCTAGAAACTGGGAAGTCCTGAACTTAATACTGTGGCCTGAATGGGGTTACCACTACTTGCCAAAACATTGCTAAGGCTGTGGATTTATTTCTGTGTCATGCACTGTTTTTACTTTGTAAATATAGAGATGCTGGATCAGGCAAAGTAACCAGTTCTCTAGTGATTTCAGAATTAGGAAAAGCATTAGGAACCCCTTATGATCTCTGCTCTCTACAGGAGGAAAGGTAACTATTCCAGCTGCAAAAATGAGGAAGCCTTCAGGAGGTGTAGCTGAGATGGTCTTCCTTGATTAACCAGGGCATTTCCAAAATAGCCAGCAGAGTGTGTAAACAGTGCAAACAGCAGGGCAGCTTCTTTGCCAGGATGGGGCAGGTGACCTCACATTTGGCAGCTGTGCTCCAAAAGCATCCAAGGGCACAAACTCTCATCTCCATTTGGTAACTCTGGCCTTCTGGCTTTCTCAAGTGAAGATTTCTGACAGCTGACAAGAGAGACCATAAGCTGCAAAGTAACATCTGAACTAAAATGGTTTTGTTATATTTGTACGCTAGCAATATTTGTGACAAGGACTCTTCTTCTGTGGTTTAATTTTGTGGTAGGATAGTAAAACTATAGCTAGAATCTAATGGTAGAATTCAACAAGTGATTTCCTGGTTGGGATGTAGCAGACCTTCCTATAATTTGAATTTATGATATATAAGAGCACRAAAGGTGTATGCACATAGTCTGGTGAGAGTAGTAACATTGGGGAATTTGTTTTAATTCCACATTTGTATATATRAGAACATTCATAGAAGAATTATAGCCATATACCAGCCAGAATGGTATACAAATTGGCAACTTTTATGAGATTTTAGATGACTTTCCTAGCAAACACTTAACTTTTACTAGAACTTGTTCAAGTAAAGATGACTCCTGAAGTCTTTTTAATACAGAGTTTGATAACCACACTAAACTACTACTTATAGTAGTAACTGATCTAGTATTAATTTCTGAAATGGCCCAGAAGTTACTTATTTCAGCATACAGCCGTGGGATTTACAAGCTGAGGAGGTTCAATCCACAGGCTCTGGTGAGAAATCATCCACTTGCTGTTTCTTGCAGCACATACTTGTGACGGGAGGAGTCCATGCAGAGTGCACAGGGAGAGGAATGTGGTAGGTAACCTCTGTGCTACATACATACTGCAGCACACGCTCCGGCCCTAGAGCTGACGCCAAGACGGAAAGGAAGTTAGGCTGATATGTACTGTATGAGGACCATTTTACTGCTCAAGATGCCGTTTTAATCTTTGCAGCTATTAGAGAGATAAATGACTTGTAGATTTTCATTTTTAAGTAACTTTTCCGAGGAGCCTAGCTGTGTTTCACCTTGGGACAAGCGCTCACCGCAGTGTTACTCTGTAAGAAATACCGAGTTTCAAAAAGTGAATTCCCTGCTTTCTTGCTTTTGAAATTGATTTAAAATCAATTAAAAATTGATCTTAAAAAGAAGAATTAAAAGAGATTTAACCAGGGTGTCAAGGCTGGCTACCAGCACCCTGGCGCCCAGCCAGCCGGCCTGTGTTCAGGGACAGTGCGTGCGGCCCCGGGGCCGGCCCGTGCCCGCAGGTGGCGGCGTGCGGAAAGGGTCCGGCTGTCTGTCTGTCTGTCTGTCTGTATGTCCGTCCGTCCGTCCGCCCGCCCGCCCCGGCCTGCCCGCGGGCACGGCCCGCCCGCCGCCGCCGGCGCTCGGCGCAGCCAATGGCGCTGCCGCTGCCAGCATCGGCCCGCCCGCTGCCGGCGGGGGAGGGCTGTGGGCCGGGGCGGGCGGGAGGGAGGGAGGGAGGGAGCACGGGGGTGAGGGGACTTGAATGATTGAACTTTCTTGTGTAGTTTCTGCGGCGCGGAGGTGTCCGTCCCCGGCGCAGCCCGGCACCAGCCCGCCGAGCGGCAGCGAGCTCACCGCGGCGCCTGCAGCCCTCCCCGCGCCGCCCCTCTGCCCTCSTCTCCCGCAGAGCGATGGTGCGGAGGGCGCCCGGCGTGTCCCTCGCCCTGCTCCTCTGGGTGACGGCCGCCTGCGGCAGCCTCGACGGGCCGGGGGCCGCCGCCGCCGCCCGAAGGCAGGAGGAGGCTTTCGCCRCCGCCAGATGCACCTCCAGGTGCCTGAGCCTCCAGATCACCCGCATCTCCGCCTTCTTCAAGCATTTCCAGGTAGGGCATGGCACCGCGCAGGGAGCCCCTCTGCTGCCGTCCGGACAGCGGGTATCCCCCGGGCGCAGGGTGGGGGCGGAAAGGACGGCCGGGGCGCCTTCTGGCGAACTTGGGGCCCCGCACTCCGGGGGACGGCCRCACCTGGAGGCGCTGGGCAGGTGGGCACGGCCCCGCGGCAGCGCCGAGCCCCGTCGGTGCCTGTGGGTACTGCCCGGGCTCCCCGCCTGGCGGGTCCTTCGGCTCCTGGCACGCTCTGCCCTGGCTCCTCGCAGGTGCCCGGCGCTCCCGGCCGCCGCCTCCGGTGGTGTCCGAGGCGGCGGGGGCCGCGACACGGTGTSCCCGGGCCGGCGGTGCGCTCGTCCTGCCGAGTGATGGGCGGTGCGGCGGCGATCCCGCGGGGCTCCGCCTGCCTGCGCGCCGGTGCGCCAGGCCCCCGCAGGTGTTCGCTTCCCCAGCCCGCTGGGAAAGTTTGAGCCTGTCTTTTAAGAGCGATAGTCATGAGCGTATAGTACTTGCTTCTGACCTCCTGGAAGATGAGGGTGAAGGTAACGCTCTTTCTGGCTAACGGGAATGGACAAATAGGGATAAAGTGGGGAGAAATGGAACTGAAGTGGCGAGAGACCTGCGAAGCTTAAAATGAAAGCTGGAAGCAGTGCGGAGCTAGTGCAAGAACAGCGGGTGTCTGCCCGTCCTTTCCCCTCTTCTACACACACACCTTTCCCTTTTCCTTTCCCCACCTGTTCTTCACTGCGCAAATATTAAACCTAGCCGAATCCATCCAAATGATGGAAWCCCTTCCGAGCTGCAAGCCGTTTTCCCTCCCCAGATCCCCAGCCCCTTGGGGAAGGGCTGGCCAGCTCGGTGAGACGGGAGCCACCTCGGCCCCTCGGGGTGGCACATCTCCGCCGGCAACGCGCCGCTCGCTCACCCCGGGCTTGCCGGCCGTGGGAAACCGGGAACGTCCGGGCAAATGCTTTGGGTGGAGTTGGGTTGGGGCAGAGGTGTTGGCACCAAAGGCAGGTCTCACAGGTGTTAAAGGATAAACTAAAAAAAAAAAAAAAAAAAAAGAGTGTTAAAAGGCGAGCTGAGTGTGTGCATTATAAGGGCAGCAGGAGGTTGGTTGGGTGCCTGCAGCCGCGTTTGGGTTGAAGAGACAGGGCTGGCGACCCGAGGCGCGTGGAGAAGGGGCTGCCCTGCCCTGGCGTTGCTCCGCGGGGCTCGGGCAGGGGCGGCGGAGCGCTCGCTGTCAGCGCGGTCCGTGCTTCGCGGGATGGCCTGAAAGGAGGATTCCCATTAATATGGTTCATTATCCCGGAGAGCGGTTATTTTTTTTTTTTTATTGCGTTGTCAAGCGGTTGTAACTTACTTGTTTTACAGTTTCAGTGGCTGAAGTTTTACATCAACCCAATTCATAGTGACAGCACTTTTTTCCCTTTTTTTTGTGTTTTCTTGGCAAGATTTCTTTTTCAACGTAAAACTGCTGACAGAATGCACTCTGCCAAACAATCCTGATTACATTTTAATTAGCTAGAGCAAAATAAGTAGGGAATTACTCAGTTAGGACTTGATAACTGGCTGGTTTTTTGTAATCAGTTGAAAATATCAACGTTTTAACCCCAACCTGCTAAAGCACGTGGTAATTTATCTTAATTACTAAGGATTAAACTCCTGTTAGACATGAAACGACTGTAATGTTTGGAAGATAAAGTGCTCTCGTTTATAAAAGTTAAGTTCTCCATTGTCTTACAATGAGGAAAAGGAGGAGAGTTTTAAAGTACTTCAAGCATCCAGTGTTCCCGCAGGAGATTGATAAAATACAGTGGATTGTAAAATGTGGAGGTTAGGGCCAGATTATTCAGTGTCAGCTAAAGGATATGATGTTCCTTCCATTCCTTTATCTTCTCCCTTGTTCTAACCATTCCCCTCCCCTTTTCATCTCAACTGGTAGCAATTTCTGGAGTTCTTTTCATTTCAGATACTCACTTATCTTGTAATCTGATTCAACCTTTGAAGCAAACTAAACACTAACTCTTCCCAATCAGAGCAGGAAGGAACTAGTGTCTCCCAGTTAGGCAAGAATTGAAAGAAGACTGACCCACTCATTTCTCAGCCCTGCTGTAGATTTCACAGCCTCAGTGGTGGGGGTTAGGGACACAGCAGCTGGATGCTTTGCTGATGTCCCYAAAACTTCACAGAAATTTAATTTCACATAGTTTATGGTACTAAAATCACATCACTAACAATTTTTTAAAGAGAATGAGATAGTATGAATAGGAAGTCTGGGTTAATTCTGTACCTTCTGGCTCCTGTTTGAACATTTTTCCAACTTCCAAATGTTCACAAGGGATTTTAATTTCCCCCCTCACAGAGAATTTTTCTTTACTGTCCTTTTTTTTTTTAAAGTTTCAAGAGAGGTATTCTTTCTAAAAAAACTGTTTGTTAATTTACGCTTGGGAAGCATTTCTAAGTCTATTTTAAATGTACATTGTCAGTAGGAAATTTTTTTAGCTGAAGCATAGGTCAAATAATACTGTTTTTTTTCCCATGTAGACTATTGATGTGGGCTAGAAGAAGAATCAGTCACCTAAMTAAAAAACCTTTGATCTCCAGAATGCTTGTTGAAGGGGCATGGATGCCTGCTTATTCCTATAAAATCCCTATGGCCAGRGGAATTTTCCAGTTCTGGTGGTGTTGGGAAGTTCCATGTAGAGGTTATACCAAAGGATACATGAGATCATTATGAGAGTTATGCACCACATGGGTCCTACACCCAATGAAATGTGTGTGCTTTGTATCTGTGGCCTATCTCCAGGCCATGAACTTTCACAGACAGCATGCTAGCACTAAGTCCTTTCATCAAGCAATCAAACAAACAAACAAAAAGAATGTAAGCAGAAGGGGTTATAGTGKATTCTTCTTTTATATAAAAACTTATTAATTACGTGCTCATCCACCTTAGAGAATTAAGTTTAATGTCTATATGAAGGGACTCCGACATATCTCTTTTATCTTACTGGAATGTGTTCAGTAGTGGGTTTTTGCTTGCACTGAAAATATGCAGATGAGAGAAAGCATTTTTATCCCAACTGTGTAACTTAGGCCCCTGGACAGCACCAAATGAAGCATTCATTGACCAGAATGGGWAAGGGCAAAGAGAACTCATCTCTCTAGCTTTAGATCAATTTTAAGCCATCTTGTTCAATTTTAAGCCATTTTGGGTGTTGACAGTAGAGTTTTACTATTACTGTTGCAGAACATATATGAGGGAGTAATTGGAGCATTCACTGGAACCCGTCCATGCTCGTGGGTCACTGCCTTGACAAAGCAGAGTTCCTAATGCTGTACTTCTTTCTCTGACAAAACTCTCTCAAAAACACCTGAACTGAAAAGGGGAGTATGGCAAGAGTGTTCTTCCAGTAAGSAAGAGCATGACCATCAAATGGCCTGCTTAGGAAGAGAAGCTGTGGATTAGAACCTTACAGTCCTATATCATAATCAGTGTCGTGTGCGTCTGGCTGTTACCTAAAAGAGCATGACTGGGTGTTAGCATGGTGCCCTTATGAAATGGGAAGRGCAATTCCTCTAGTTTGGAAAGAGAGGAAGGACTAAGGTGTCTGGCTCCATAAGAAACACCAAGACTGAATCCAGTGAGGAAAAAGGCATACTATTTTAGGGGCAGAAGTTGTACAGTCACGTCATTGGATATGTTCTTTCCCTCCACATTTTCTTATTAAGGCAGTTTCTGTCTCAGTGTTGTAGTTGATCTTCAGGAGAAAGGTAGAAATTTGATGTATTAAAAGTCTTTTTGTGAACCTAGTTTAATAGTAATTTAGTACAGTAGGTAAAGCCCTATGAAGATGAGGTCAGTTTCTGAGCACGTTTTTGTTTTATTGAAAAGAGTATGGATATAAACAGGGAGTTCATACAGCCAGCTGGACAAGAGGCCTGAATGCTCAGATTAGTTTTGCTAGGGCTTTTTTGCATAACCTACCTGTTTTATTGGAGTGAGACTAAACTCCTTGCATTGCAGTCTGTGGGTGTAGCCTTTCCCATTTGTGTTACTAGTTGTGGATGAACTTGTTTTGTTTTGGGGGAGCAGGCATGGCAGTGACCTTGGTGTTTTGTTTTCAAGCTGAGTGAAAAACAATTTGGATTTTAATTTCTATTGCCAGCCATCTGAGCCATGTTTTAAAACTGGCATGATTAAAATTTTCTTACTGAATAAGAGCTTGAACATCACTGTAACTACTTATGCTAAAAATATTATGGAAAGCAAACTATTTACTTGACCTTTTGTCCTGGTTTAGGGCAAATCTGGGAGRRAACCTCCCAAATGGGGGTCSCTCTGGRAAGCAAACCAAAAYGGCCYCTAGGACACCCTGTCACCCTAGSACACCTGTGAACTTGTTGATCTTTGTCTTAGCTGGTATCTGTTACAGACYTCTCAAGCTCAAGTRTCTTCCTGCRWAATATGTGCAACTTGGTAATTTACTTAAAACAAAGGAGTGGTCAGCCTTGTTTACTGGGTCAAAAGCTGAGAGGGTGGTAGAACATGCCCTAAGAATTTGGGGTAGTTGCCAGTAAAATTGCTTGTGTTTGTGGTATGGAGTCACTGGAGAGGTTACAGCCAAATGTTCAGAGAGTAACAGCAGCTGAGGCTGAACAGCACATCCTGACAACTTGTTTTATCATTTAACCACCCTCACAGTAATACAAAAAGGTGTTTTCTCATGTTCAGATGAAGTTTCCCATATTTCARATTTGGCCATCACCTCTTGTCCTGCTATTTGGTTTCACTGAGTAGAGTCTGGCGCTTCGTTTTCTTTACTCTCTCCCATCAGGTACTTACAAACATTGATGAGAAACCACTGAGGCTTTTCTATTCCTGACTAAACATTCCCAGTTCTCTTAGCCTCTTSTCATGTGAGAGAAATGACTATCCCTTTTCTAGGCTCCCTCCATGAAGTCCATCTCTTTCCATGTGCTGGGGAGCCCAACACTGGACCTAGCACTCCAGGTGTGGAGGAGTGACTTGGACAGAGAATGGGATTGGCTACATTTTAAAGATGTAATGCTGCTAAATACTGTTACTCACTTCGAAATTAATTTTCATGATTTAGATTTTCTTACATGAGTTCATATATGACCATTTATGATTGTCAGTGCATTAAAACCAAAATGCTAATGCTTAATCAGTTTTTTTCCATCTTTTTAGATACTGGTACTAGTTTAAATTTTTTTGAGGGGGTAATCTTGTAAATTGAAACTTAGCAAATCCATTTCTTTATTCATCAGGGGGAAGTCCAGGTACATGGAGATGTATGCATGTTGTGTGATCCAGAATTGTGATTGCTGCTTGAACAGGCAATTTGTTTAAACTCTTTAAATGGGCACTGGTTAGAAACATACAGGCAACACTATGCATCACCTTGGTCACACAGGCTTTGTCTTCATGTTGACTTATTTGTGAGTGGGTGAATTGCTGCTGAAAATTTTGATACAACTCAAGTGGTAAGCCAGTTTTGTGATATATGGAAGGAAATTAAAGAGAAATTTCCTCTTGTAAATGTGATTTAGTGTAAATCTAATAGTAATATACAATGATTTAGTACTTAGGAATTAGTGCTAAGCTAGATGAGCCAAGGCTAACTCAAAATTGTTTTTGAAAGTATGGAAAAATATTGTTTTAAGCAAATAGAGCCATATGCTGCATAMTGTTTAGTAGCTGTAAAAAGGAAGAGTAAGGCCTTAAAAGTTTGTTATATTGAATGACTGATAACTCTATGGTTGTAGGAGGTTGTTTTTACTGTTGTAGAAGKACTGTTGCCTTTCAGGACAACTGAAGATTTTGAAGAAAAGCAGGCAATTCTTTTAAGTAATAAAAGGTTCTCCAGTTTTATATCTGCAAGCAAATAATGTGCAAGTGATTACCTCTAGATAAGCAATACCAGATTTCACCTACAAGTCAGGAAGCTAGTTGTCTAAATGCCAGCACATCTGCCTTCAAACTGCCTGTAACTCTAAAGTGACTGCACCTGCAGTAATCTGCAATAGGTCCCAGCTGGGAAAGTGGTGGCCTGGCCAAAAGTCTTAGGGGGTGTGTGTGTGTGTGTGTGTCTCTGTGTTCTGCTGTAGAGAAGCTGGAAGTCATGAAGAAACCCTTTATTGTAACTGTCTTGAATAATTCTGAAACTATAAATTGTTTTTCATTAAATCTTTTGAAAGATATGTGGTACTTTTGTATTGTCATATGGTAGATATGTAGTGTGTTATTCCCAGAATGTTTCAGTTCCAATGGACAGGCTGCCCAGGCCCTGAGTTTGCTTAGTTCTCTTGGGACGTGCTCACAACCTTTTCTAAATGTGAAGGCGTGTGCCATCTGCTTTTGTTGCCATTTCTGCACTCATCTCCTTTCCAAAAATAGCCCTTGTGTTAAATAATCCTGACTTTCATACATCTTGTAAAGCACACGGCTGTTAATTTATTTCCACAGACAAATTGTAGCATTTGTCATTACTTTGTTTTTCTCAAAACTCATTAAAAGTCCCAATCATTCTCCTGTTTTTAATGTTCATATGGTGCAGGATCTGGATAATTATCCTGTCATTTGGTGTGCTCTTATTATCAGGATCTGCAGTCGTGGACAAAAGATGCACAGATCTAACAGAATCTTAGGTAAAACCTGTGAAAATGAAAAGTTTGTCTTGAGTAACAATGGTTTCATCTAGTGAAAATAGCTGCATTGTTCACTATATTGTGTAATTGARCCATAGTGAGTCTTTGCTGTTGGAATCTGGTCTGGTATGAACCTCCCTGATTTCAGTGGGAGTTGTAGTAACTTTCTCATAACCAGACCCAGATCTCTTTGGCCTCAGTGAATGCTGGCATAGTTGATACGAGTGCAGGGGTTTACATGGTCTGGTCATTGTTTTCTAGTGGTTTTGATGACTCAGACTTGCTCACTGCTTTCCTAAATTAAAATACTTGTCTGTGTCTTAAGTGTGAGTTTAAATGCAAATCAAGTGAACTATATGAAAATGTAAGTGAATGGTGAACAATTGTACTGAACAATAGGAGTTGCCAAGATACTTTTCTCACATTTAGTTGTGTATTCTTATATATTAGGAAAAAGATCTTTTATTCTTGCGTTCGTAAAATTAAAATTGCTCTTAATTTGGTAAATGTGCTGGATACCAGGTGCAATAAACCCATCAGGAATTACTAACAGCTTTTAAAGCTGACATTTTATGTATAGAAAATATTTGCAAAGAATAGTTTAAATGTCACCATCATGTTGGTGAGGGGGAGGAGATGCTGCTTTTGAAAAGCTTTATAAAACTTCTGAAAGAAAAACTGACAGTTCTAAAATTTAAATTTTTTTCCATTGGAAGATATAGCCACTTATTACAGATCAAAAGGTTTTTCAGATGGGTATTGTTCATATTAAAACTATTACTAAAGCATTACTGGCTGTCTTAATATGGGTTGTCTTTGTGATTAACTAGTGCTCTGAACTTAATTTAAATGTATTTGATTTAGTAAGTGTTGGATAAGGAAAAAAAAACCCAAAAACATTATGTTTCTGAGACAGCTTGAAAAGCAGACTGATTTTCCAAATGCTCATTATTTGTTATTTTGTAAAGGGTGACTTCTTAAGACTGAATCCTGAATTTGTGTTTACAGACAGAGATTGTTATTCACAAGGTGACCTACATCTCCACTGGCCATTCTGTGTGAATTTTTGCTCTCTCTGACTAGCTGAATTGGAGTACATAGCCAACTTTTGTAAACATAGAAAGTGCTGTAATTTAGCATCCATATTTTTAAAGATTGGAAATAGGAGTAATGACTGAGTATCAGGAGCATCCAGAAGACAGACACATCTGTACTGATATTTAGTAGCTGGTGTCTTGCACTGAAAAAGCACTTGCTTAGGAGTTTACACCAAGAATCTTCATTTTTTGATCTTTCAAAAGCTGAGCCTTCTAAGGCTTTATGCTTCAAAAACCTTTGAAGTCCATGAAAAGCCTTCTGTTGATTTCAGCTGGATCAGGTCCATGTATGAACACTAGATCCATGTAGTCGACAAAGTAGAGTGCTGTGAGCTTGGTGTCCCAACTCCAGTTGTATCTGTTTTTCAGTCTTTTAATGACCAAGAGGTCACGGGACACAGAGGTGGAGAACTGGGGGTGTTGAAAGGTAAGTGAACTCTTTAAACTTGAAAGCAGWGTACTGTTTCTTTCATCTCTGGTTAAAAAGAATCACACAGTCTTTCCATCCACTGAAAAGAAGATCAGATATTTTCATATTTGGGGAACAACCCCAGTCTAAAGTTTTAATCCAATTTCTGTTGTCTTCTGTGAATAACAGAGAGACACCAATGTGTCTCTCTAGACTGTGAAAGAGATACGACATCACAGTTATATCCATACGTGTGTAATTACATTCCTTTAAAAAAGAARGGACTTGTCTCAAGCTTGTAAAGGACCTGGAAAGCAGCTGAGGTTGCTGAGGAGCACATGTCTTCAGGACTTGTAGGAGAAGCAAGAAAAGAGACAGTCTCAGAATGGACAAAGGTGGAGATGGGTGAACTCCTGCAGGCTTACAATCATGGAAGGAGAAATGATGTGAGAGGGCAGTATAGAATTTCCTGTGACACAATTAACTGAAATTAGGGAATTRTGGAAACAGAGAACAGATGTAATGGGTCTGTAGGAAGTGTTGTTTGTAACTGTTTTTTGTGGATGTTTTTTATTTCTGTTCTTTCTCAACTGCTTGAAGATTTAATGTTTCTTRTTTGTAACATAGTAAAAATGTTTTGAAAACCCTTTTGTCTTCATTGAAGAGGTAATTTATAGAAAAAGCCTCTATGAAATTTCACAACAAAGTTCTGGCTGACATTGTCTTTCAYGTCAGGACTTAGACAAACTGCTGCTACTGTAATTCCTCAAGTGGTCACAGCTGAAACTGCAAACCTGGCCAAGGTAGTGAAGCCTGTTTTTTCTGCCTGTGAGGGCTGCAATCTTGCTGTCATGGATCCTGTAGTAAGATAATATGAGGGAAATAGGATTGCTTTAGAGCAAATGTCTTCTGTCCAGACAGTCAGAAATTGAGGCTAATGGTGAAGATTGGATGAGTATAATGTACTCATTTAGTCTAGTGCAAACGTAATTCAGCTTTCCTTTCCATTCTTACGAGAATTTAGAAGCATAGTTCTGTTTTTTTTAATGGATTACTCTTTAGAGAAGTTATCTTCACAGTAACTTATATTAAAAAAAAAAAAAAAGCAAGCAATCTCAGTTCATGTACATGAATGTGATTTCTCAGCTAGTGATTTAGGCCATGAACATAGGGCAATACATCATTTGTATTTAACTGATCATGCTTTTTAACTGCTAATGACTGGAACATTCCAGTCAGGCCTTGGGGCAGTTTTGGACCTAGACACTACAAATTCATTTTTTGACCTCAGTGCTATAAGACTTTCAGTTTCCTTTGAATTTAACACATGACTGAACAGATATGTGAAGCAGCAAATAGTGAGGAAGGGGTAATAACTATTATGATGATGATGATGTCCTAATACAGTGACTATTTGTCATTTTTTTCCCCAGAATTTCTATCCMTATATAGAAACTATTTCAGCAGTGTGGTTTTTTATTCTTTTTTGATTAGGTGATGGTTGTAGCTCCTTTGACAACAATAAAATCATGTTAATGTGTAACTACAACTAGACAATAATGAATCACACCATTATCTGCTCCCATTTTAATTAGTTACAAAGAGTGTATAATATGTTGACATTTAATTTGTACCTTACAATTTTGGGAAGGGAACTGGAACTAAAAGAGCTTGAGGCTTTCTTCTGCTTTGAAATTTCCTTCTATGCAGCTGTGAACTGAGATCAAGAATTAGCCAAACATTGGTCAGTCTGGATATGCAGTAGGTGGAAGAAACATTTGGGATTAGACAAACTGACACAAAGAGGTAAAAATAATCCAATTAATGAAGAGTGTGTCACTTCATATAGCACTTATTAGCAGCTATGGGACATGTTTGTCAGGATAGATAAGGAAAGAAGACAAAGATTTTTACAGCTAGGAGCGTATTGCTGGATTTCTTCTTCGAGTTAAAAAGTTGMATACACAATGTGAAAGACAGGAGGCTTTTGGTAAGTTTCATGGGTTTTCTGTCCAGTGGATCCTCACTGACCAAGTGGAGTAGAAATGCACACATGCAGCATATTAGTTCATCTTGCAAAAGATTTGGTTTATTCATAGATTCATGTGTTGGAGCATTGGGCATCATTGAAGCCCAAATTTTCAGTGACAATTACTGTGGAACAGGGTTCTTCCTGTCTTTAAAACTGCCCTTACACAGAAAAAAAGAACAGCAGTGTGAATTAGACTTGAAAGTTAAACTCAGCTGTTTTCCAAATTGTAGAAAAGTGAACATTTACAGTTTCCTAAAGGATGTGCTGGCTTCCTTTGTTTTGGAATAGAAAACACGACTTGGTTAGTTATAAAGACTGAAGAGCTTTACAAATTAATGTAGGGTAGGCTCATGTTGTTTTCTTTAACTGGAGATCTTTCAGATTTCTGACTGATACTCATTGATCCTTCCATTTATATAATTAATAGCTTAAGACAGGATTTTTCTGGAGTTTGTTTCTGGCCTGAGTCTGATATCCCTACACTTGCTAGTAATGTATCAACCAGTTTCAATGTAATTAGGCTTAGGCCAGTGAAAATATACTAGAAGTACCTGTTAAGAGTTTATAGATAAAAACAAGAAAGTTCTCATTATGCTGTTTAAAGATGATTGAGTTGAATTTGTTAAATATCATCTTATTGTATCATGACATCTTTCTTTTCAATTCAGAGTGGTAGTAAATAACACAATGCCATTAGGACAAAGTAAAATTGCCAGTTATATGCTAGATGTAAAGCACCTTTAAATATTTTTAGAAGAGCTACTTCAGATTACAAGGGAAGGTAGAAGCAATTTAATGTCACTAGGGCCAAGTACCACTAAAGACAGTAGACAAATATTTTTTTAGAAGATGAGATACTGTCCAGTTTGTGATTGCTACTCCATGTATCCAGGTGCCCCCAGAGATTTCAGAGTATCCCTGTAAGTTTCATCAACAGGCATGGCTTGTTCTCTTAATAATAGGAACAGATGTCAATTTTTTATGCCTCTAAGATGCTTAGTCATACCTAGTAGATCCATCTGGTATAGATCCAGCCTCAGTTAACTTGTTCTCACCCATGAACTTCCCACTGAGAAAGTAAATCGAGCAGAGCTCCTCAGTCCAATGAAAAAGAAACTTGAATGTTATTGATGTACTTGTAGCACCAGAACCCCCTTCACTGTCTTTATTTCTGAATTGCTTTACACAGGTGAGAAAGCTAGTGGAATGCAAGGAAACTTTATAACTGGGACAGAATTCCTGGTGCATACCACCAGTATCAGAGACTTACCAAAAGGGAACAACTGAAATATCTGTCAGTTCTGCAAAAAAAAGCAGTTTAAAAAAGAGAAACAGAATCTTAATATAAAATGCATGCGGACAGTGCAAGTTATTGACAACTGGTATTAACTGCAGTTGTCCACATCTTATGAGCTTAAGAATATATATTACAATGGTTTTCTTTTGTGGTTGTTGATTTAAATTAAAGATATAAAAGCAAATTCTAGGCTTCATAACTGGTGTGATCCTTGCAGTGGAATTCTGTTAAATTCCATATCCAATTGTTTACATTAACTGGAGGCTTTAAAATGCTGTGGTTTGGGTAGGGACTTAGGCTGTGCTTTGACGTTTCTCATGTTACAAGCCTTTCAATAACTTCAATGCAAATTAACCTGATTTAATTTTTACCTCTTTCACCTGGTGCCAGCAAGGTCTGAAACATGATGGACCTGTCAGCAAATGATTGTTCTGAGTAACAGCTATGTCTCTGGTAACCATATGTGTTAATGACAAATGCTTCAGTTCTGCCTTGAAGAGAGATTTATTTTTCCTTTTATGGTATGTCTTCATTAGTTAGTTACAAGACTGTATTCTAAAAACCTGGCATATGAAGTGCTTTTATGTTTGTGGAAATTTTATGGCAATGTGATGAAGCAACATAAGTCTTCCACTGAAGATTGTCACTGAAAACAGATCAAGTTAATATCTCCGTACCTTGAATTGTATGAGTAGTTTTAGTATATTGCTACCAATAGAATTTGATGTTGATTTCTTCTCTCTCTCATCTGTCCTTTCACAGTTTTAGGTTGCTTGCAAGATGGTCTCAAATACTTGACTGCAGCAATTGTCGCATGGAATATACATTTCTTGTTGCATACAGTTCTTAAACTGGAAAAAGTCCCTAAGAAAACTGGARGAATCTTTTGGAACTTGCATTAAAAGACTGTTTCTCTCAGGAATATACTGTTAGCTTTGCAGGGCCAAAGGGTCCCAGCCAGGATCAGCTTAGCAGATGTGGTAAATTTCAAGCAGAAAGGGAAAGACTCACCCACCCTTCAGTTGCTCCTTCACTCCAGGCCTGTTTTTCATCCATTGTCAACACAATGTCATCGCAACTTCTGCTGTTGTGGGAGCTGTTACCATTCCTTAAAATAGGATAGGAATAAGAATGTGTACACAAACACCAACAGGGTTTGCAGCTCTGGAAACTGGGGAAAGACTTGACTGGTCTGGAGAAGGGTGCCATGACTTCCTTGGCTTGCGTGACACTGTTTGGAGAAGGACAGTCAGTAAGTGATGTGATGTGTGGTATCTGAGCAGATGCTGCTGGCATCTGCTAGTCTTTGTGACAGGCTTAATTTGGCAGCCCTGTGTGTTGGCCTTCAGCAGAAGTGAGAGCTGGGTTAGGAAGGGACAGGCCAAGGACCAAAAATATAGGAGCAGTGGAGAGAAGAGTGTTAACCTGTCTGATAGGATTTTTGTTGAGTTGTGCTTGAGAGATTCAACAATAAATTGTGGGCTTATTAAACTGCACCCATTACATCTTTTCTGTCTCTGCAACRTCTACAGTGAAGGCAGAGGTATGGAAAGATCAATAATTAAAATATATCAGAGAAATGCAACTTCTTTCTGAAATGCTGCTTTAACTGTTACAGTGAAAGATATTTTTTGTGTGTGTGTGTGTGGTTTCTAACAATATTATGTTGGTTTTGGTTCAGATTGCAGGTAGGCTATTCTGTTTAGCTCCAAGGGTCATTTTTATTTGAAAAAAATCTCTAATTCCTGAATGGTCATAACCATTTTGCAAATATTTCTAGGAAATCTCAGGTCTGGTGAGGTGCACTTCATTCACTGAGACAGGTTTTCTGTGGAAAATTGAAAAAAAAAATCCCCAAAGACTGTTTACACAACTGTTAAACCTCCAAGGACTTTATTAATTTTTACACTTTTTGCTCTTGAGAGCTTTGTCATGCACTTTAATAAATCCTCCAAAACATGATTTTTGTATAAAAATGTTATAAATATTAATAGGTGTCTGGAGCTACCAATGAATAGCTCCAAATGGTCAGATTTTAGACTGCATATTTCATCTGTAGGATTGTTATTTGTGCAAAGTTTTATGTTACTACGTGCTTTAAAAATACTAAAAGATAGTGAAACATATTGGCAATTATGTTTACTGAGCTTATTGCCTTCAAAGAGGAGAAATTTTATAGTAATACATCAAGACAATAGGAATAAGGAGATACTTGTCGCAAACATTTTATGTTGGGAAAGGTACTGTGTGGAATTCATATTTTAAGTTGTTTTCCTTTAAAAGGGAAATGAAAATATATGCATCCATCACCTTGTGGGGACATGGCTGCTACTGTGGTTTGAAATATTTAGGATCTTGTAAACTAGTAACACATGCCAAAGAGAAGGGAAACACATTCCTGAAATTCATCATGTGGGTTTCATGCARTTATATTGGAAATAAATAGTATGTTAAGCCTAAGAATGTGAGCATATAATTTGATGGTAYCTGACGGAGTAATGGTAACATAACTGAAGAGCTGCTAAGTTTGAGGGACAGGACATGTGTATCCATACTCTTGCCAAAGTTACAGGTGTAGTATGTAATGATGTCCCTCTCATACATGCCAGAACAGAACAGGAGAAAATGCAGTGAAACATCACATGGCCAATAGTAGAGTGCAATGCATTCAGCAGTTTTTGTAAAAAGAAATTACTCCATGACAATGCAACATGCATGGACTACATGTTTGGGTAGTTTATGGTTAGACTATTTATAATGGACATTTTAGTTGATAGAAAAATGCATGGTTGTTATTCTTTGTGTGTGTGTGCGTCTGTGTGGTTTCTTAAGGATCTGAGACAACAGAACCTTAAACGTTTTGCAGGTCCAGAAAGGAGTGCTGCCCTGACTGGCCCTGAAACAGTGTGGCTTTTGAGGAAAATTTAGTCTGAAAGGAAGCACTGAATTACTACTCTTGTGTGTTTGGGAGATGTTAGAGATGTCTGAGCTGCACTCCATTAAAACACATTAGTGTTTTAATGTGAATCAGTTTGCTTTGGGAGTGAGTCTCTTAAGTATCATGATCACCTTTTCTTTCACGTCATGGACCAGAGTTCATGCAATGGATTTCTTCTGGATTAGCRTAACTGGAAGAGATAATCCAGGGGGATCTAATGTGCTCTAGCAACTAATGGGCCTTGTGTCCATGGGACCAGRCTTGAAGGAAAGGGGGAAGTTGAAATATGTGTAGTACATACATCAAGACCAGGTGTTCTGCTCCATAGATTGTTTCTGTGGTTCACATGGCTTCCTAGGGAGTTTGTAGCTGATTCTGGAATGCTCTGTTGATAGGCAGTAGAGGCAAATATTGCCTGGGATACACATACCACATCACATGCTGTTGGGAGTCACCCAACTAACCAGTAATCTTATACAGAATAGTAATATGGACTATAGTTTTCAGTTATAAAATCAAGTCAGCATTCAAAGCAGCATGCAAACATTTCTGAAACATTGAATCCTGCAGTGTATTGTGAACCAGTTGCATTTTTTTCAAATACAAAGTAGGTTGTATATGTCTACATTCATATTGCATTTTACGTAAGTAAGCATTATGTTTTTAGAATTAATTTTGTTCTTTTTTTTGGTGTTAATTTCCCAATTACAATACACTTCCGTCACATCCTTGAGCTAGCATATACTTTTATTATCTCCTTATTTTGTATGTATAGCAAATCTAGTTTATGAAACAATAGAAGAAGTGCATTTGCATTTTGAAAGAATGGGGATTTTGAAACAGAGCTTACTAACAAGTAGTTGGCAAGCTGTCTTTTGCTTCCCATATTAATGCTAGTAGACTAGTTTCTGTTCACTTCAACTGGATTACTTRATCCCAAAAAATGTGTTTGAATTTTGGCCCAAATATACATTGAGATTCAATATATAACTTTAATATCTTCAAGTTAGTGTCAGTGTATTTAATTCCTCCTCTTGCATGGAGAAGTTTATTTCATCTGGATTCTTTTACAGATTGATAAAAGCTTCTGCTAAATAGAATAAGACCTCAGTTGAGATCAGTCTTAGAAGTGGTGAGAGTGRAGTCTGTGAAACCACAAGAAGGCAGTCATAACTCACAAGTGTGTGGAGACACAAGGATTCCTGTGGCTCATTTGTTTTTACAGCTTGTGTTTATCTAGTAGTTTTTCTGYGCACTTGAGAAGACGGTGCTCTGAAACGAGGATAGGTGTTGCATACTTAGAGATGTAAATTGTATCCAAGCAATACGCAGTCTAATTTCAAAACTACTGATCTTTTGCTGTTTCATTGGTAATGGCCTTTGAGTTTTGATAATTGTCTTTCTAGGAACCTGCTAGTGATGACAGCCAGAGAACAAACAGTGTTGTGTCTCATGATTTAGGTGATGGTTGCTGATTTTACTTAATTTCTTTTTTAATTACTCTGGTCTATTTATTTTTTTAAAATGTTTTTGGTGTATGTGAAGTTGTGGCTTTTAATGTTTTGGTCTGTAACAGCAATGAAGGTTGACTTTGTATGAACTATTCAGGAAATATCAACACAAAGTTTAGGCCAATATAGTTCTATTTGTAGCCATTCCATGTACAGAAGGACCCACCATATTATTGTGGTAGGAGCTAGCACATTACAGATGATGGCAATGTCAGCATAAATCCAAAAGAAAACTTGACTTCCTAAAATTTTAAAGACTTTCTAAAAATTATTTGTGATTTTCTGGTGTCAAATCCAGATGTTTAAAATGAGATGGCAGTGTTAGTCACATTGTGACCCATGATAATTTAATTTTGGTTTATATTTGCAAACTGCAGTWATGTCAGAGAATAAGTTTTAGGCTGATCAGTTTTATAAGTATTTCTTACACTGTCATCTCTTTAACTTAATTACTTTGGGTTAACCAGTAATCAGGATTGACTTTTCTATGGTTTAAACATCTGCGGTATGAAAATGGCTTCCTCTAAGAGGATTGTACGTTTGATTTAGTTGTGAGGAATCGCAGTAGTTAGTTACAGTAACAAAATAACTTCAGGTGTATGTTTCAAAATGCATTCTTGCCCTCAGCTTCTTTTTTCAGGATACTGTTGCTCAGTGTAGTGTTTTATTTTTTATTTTTTAATTTTAATTTTTTAAAAATTTTATTATTTTTGTTTTTCTTTTAAGAATTGTATGTTGTTATAAGATGGCAGAGGAAATATATGTAAGTAGTTAAGCTTAATGCTGAATTTCTACATRTGTTTATATAACACAGTCATAAAGTTATCTGATAGTAATACATTAAACAGTGTGACTAATATGTGCTAAGTGCTGTTTGATCTCCTACCTTTTCTCACATTAGAGTTCTATGCAGTATATTCTGTTTTTGTTTTGTTCYGATAGGTCTTAAATGCATTTTTGTTTTATCTTGTTTGGGTGATCTTTATTTGGTTCTGGTGTTGAAATTTTGCTTTGTGCTTTTGCTAACTAGAATAAAGTCTAAGGACATTACTTACACATTGGGAATAAATGAAGATGTTATTATAGACCTTAAAGCACAGTCTTGTGTTGTCAGTCTCAGCATGGGCTGGCTCCCAGGGCATRGAAAGCCAGGGGCTAGGGGTGAACTCCTTCCAGGCTGTGGCCTCTCCAAGGGGAACAGCCCCAAAGGGGCTTGGCACGGGGTGGGCAGAGCTGGGTGCTSGTAGCAGGRTCATGAAYAACCCCAGGYATGGCAAAAGATGAGCCAGGGTCAGGGAATGCCAGGGGCAGCTGTGGCATGAGTGGGTTCGTGGTGTGCTGGGAGAACTGGCTGAAGGTCAGGGCTCAAAGGGTTTTAGTGAATGGGGCCATGTCTGGCTGGTGTCTCGTCACCACTGGTGTTCCTCAGGGTTCAGTTCTAGAGCCAGCTCTGTTCATTCATCTGTGCTCTGGATGGAGCAGGACAATGCACCAGTAGAACAAGTTTGCTGATGATACTGAACTGGGAGGTGCTGGTGACTCTCCTGGGAGGGATGAAAGGCCTTGCATAGGGATCTAGATAGATTAGAGCATTGGGCAATGTTTAATGAGATGAAGTTTAACAAATAAAAAATGTTGGATTCAGCATAAGGCTGGACACAAGTATAAACTGGCAGAGGAGGAGCTGGAGAGCAGCCCTGCAGAAAAAGAGATATCTGGGGTGATGCCGGCATAGGGCTGAATAAGAATCAGYAGGGTGCCAAAGCAGCCAAGAGGACAAATCACATCCTGGGGTACATCAAACACAGCACCACCAACTGCTCAAAATGGTGATTATCCCATACATTAAGCATTGGTGCAGTCTCACCTGGAGTACTGTGGGCAGTTCTGGGCCCCACAATCTAACAAGGATGTGAAAGTCCTTGAATGCACCCAGAGGASGGCAACAAAACTGGTGGCAGGGCTGGAAGACATGTCCTGAGAAGCAGGGCTGAGGACTTTGGGCTTGCCTAGTTTGGAGAGGAGAAGGGTGACCTCATTGCTTACTTATCTGAAAAGGGGAAATGGAGAAGAAGGTGCTGATCTCTTCTTCCTGGGATCTACTGACAGGACAGATGGGAATGGTTCAAAACTTCACAGTAACATTCAATTTATTATTTGTTGATGCTTACTTTTTTCAGTTTCACTCTTTATTAGAACTACTATAAGGCAAAATAAATCTCTTACTAAAGAATTATTTCTGTAAAATATAACATACAAGGAAATCAGAAACTGTATAAAGAGAAAAATATACTAATATCATTTATTTGTTTTTCCTTCCTTTCTTTCCTGAATGGAAGCCAAGGAATCAGAATATTATTGTTATTTTGTTGTATTTTATGGGTGTTTTCATCTCATACTGTTCTTCTTCTATCCATGGCTTCTCCAGCAGATGGTCTTCAAAGCTGACGTACACTAGACAAACGTAGTAGAAGCAATGCTGAAAATATGTTTGCATAAGTTGTACTTGAAAGAGCCAGTCTTGTTTTTGAGGTGGACCTCACTACTGAACTTTATAGCTTTCTCCTTCACCACCTCCAGCTCCATGTTTCTCCAGTTCATTTCTGCAGAGTGGTTTGGTTTCACTGGCCAGGTTTTAGTCTTCACTCTAGCCTGTTGCTGTGTTATCTCAAAGTGTGTAAGGCCTTAAATTTGCTGTAACTTGGTGAAAGACTTCTGGGRCACGTGTTTAACAGGGTGTCCTCTTTTCATTTTCTTGCCTTATTTTCAAAGAAAAATATGTTCCAGTTATTTATATGCAAAAGGATAACTAAATACCAGAGTTCAGGAGAGGTGGTGCTGGGRTTCCCCTGCCCATACACTTACTACAAGTTTGTGTTTAATCTTTACAGAAGGGCTTTGAGAAATARATTTTTCTTTGGCATTTCCCTATCTGTTTTGATATCTCTCCCCATTAAGTGTACAGACTTTTCTGAAATTCATTCCTAAGTGCATACATTTGATTTGGGAGCTGGGAAGCCTAGTGTGAATTTGTGGATTCCWGTTTCACATTTCAGAGCTGGGCCTGGGGATGCACAGCACTGACATAGATAAGTCCCTGTATTAATTGATGTCCAAGTGAACATGCAGTCAGGGAATGCATGTCAAACACAAATTATACTTTACTKCTACTTTTAATTTCATGCTGTTGAGATTTTTGAAGGGGTAAGGAAAATGTATATTGGAAGCCTCTCTTTAAATTCATCATTGCAGCAGTTACTGATTCGTCTACACAAATGTTCTGGTTTACTTCAGTGGGTACTGTTATTTGAAAGGTTTATTTCTGTGCTTTTTTGTCGTTCTGAAAGAATCAGTGAGGTCACCAGGAGAGGCCACTTCTGAGGGACAGTGGTTTCACACAAATGTGGATTGAAGATTGGGCAGGGGGGAAAGAGAATTCCAAAACTGATAGTAGGTATACAGCTACTGTCATAGCAGATTAARTGACTAGTTAATTTTCATAGCCCATCTCTGACATTTCAAAAGAAGGGTTGTATTTCCTAATATAATTATGGACAGAGATGCAAATTAAGTAATTTTATACTGAGGTGTTTTTTTTTTATTTTTGCCATTGCTCCAATTAAAGACCAGATTGTACGTACTTGGGAATGTTATTTCCTTTTTTTCCTATGGGCCCCACTGTAGGTAGAATAAGATTGATTTTTCTTGCTTCTCTACATGTATTTTTTTCCTTACAAGAGATGCTGCACAGCTTTCCATTGTTTACAAGGCACAGAATATAGATGTTTATCTTAACTGTTTAGGACCAAGGACATTTGTGGTTTACCAGAGGAAAGGAAGTGTGCACAAACACTTGCTGAAATGAGTCTTGCAAGATGATCTTGTAATCCTATGAGTCTTGTAATATTTATCTATTGTTTTGCTTTAGTTTTTTTCTCCCCCCTCCTGTTTTTGCTTTTGTAAGCTCCTCTTCTTGTACATGTCAAACAGCCCTGGTCTTTGAAGGTCTGATTCTTGAAGTTTGTCTACTGTTTCCTTCCTGGCAGATTGAAAGTGTGTGGGGCTCAGGTGGTGACCTGAGTTCCTCTAATCCATGTCGTACATGCTGTTGGAGACGGCTTTAGTTTCCTCTGCTTGGCATCTTTCATATGATGGATCAGGCCTGGGAAGRTGGGATACCTGGAGTTTGCCCTGTTGAGTGCAGTTTGCTCTCTTCAGTATGCAGATTAAGGTGCTTCAAGATTACCCTGAAGATAGGCTGTGCAAGGCTTATAAATGGGTAGGAACAGTGGTATTTACTCTTCCTTGAGGCCATTTCTGCACTGCAGATTGAAGCCCCCACTTCAAGGCTAAGTCAAAACTCTCATTGGCATAAGTCAAGGCAGAATTGGGTTTGAAGGAAAGCAGACATGGAGGAACTGAGAATGCAATGTGGGAGCATGTAAAATCCAACAGATAAAACTCAAATTTGAATGTTTGTGATTAACCATGTGTTAAGATGCAGAGTGGAAGAGAGCCTTCATTTAGTGTTTGTGCTTGCTCTGGTACCTTGCTGTTCAAAGGAAGCCTGTAGAATTTGTTTTTCCTTATACAATGAAAGATCATTCTCATCATGTTAGTTGGTATGTAGTTGAAGTTGCTAAACAATATTTTGGTATTTTGATAGACTTCCTTTTTAACTCAAGGACTAATAGTTTTCAGTARAGAAATGAAAACAGTTGTAGATGTTGAAATTATCTAGTAGGGGAACCACACATCTGGGCATTTATGTCTTTATTGTCTCAAGTAACAGATATAATTTAAAAGCAGACATGCTTTTTCTAGTTCAGTGGAAGGTAGMAGCATAACTGAAACAAAGTGGTGAGCTGCTACTGATCTGTTATTGCAATCAGCTACTTCTGTCACATTTTATGTGAAGAAGAAAGGGGGATAAATTGAAACTAGCACATAAAATATTGTTTTAACATTGCTGCTGGCTAGATTTGTAAATGGAAATAATAAATCCTAATGCAGCATTGAGAGTAATACTAAAGAATTCCCACTAGCTTGTTATTTACAGCTGTTCTAAAGTTTTATTTCCTTTATTTATGTCTCTTTTCACAGGGGTTAGACCTGAGATGGTGCTCATAGTTAGCTAATCTTATGCTAGTGAATCTCAGTTTTATCTAAATTTACAGTAGTGACAGATAAAACTTATATCATAAAATCAAGTTGYATTGCATTGTAATCTGCTGGAAGATAAATATTCATAAAATATTGAAATTAAATGGTATGAACAGATGGTTTTAAAATCCTCCTAAATAACTGTAAATAAGTGGAAAGGAGTGAAAAAGAGTGGATATGTCTTTTTATTTATTATCCCCATAGCTTCCTTGGTARTACAGGAGTAGGAACTGTTAGCATTTCAGCTCATGTGAAAAAAAAAAGAGTTAAACAAATTTTCTGAAGTTCAGATTAAGAGTTGTGGTGAAAGCCAAACCATTCTGATTATGAGATGGTTGRTTCTGACTATGGAGATGGTTGAAGTCACTTAAAAAATGCTGTAAGTTGGAAGGGATCTTTAAAGGTCATCTAGWCCATCCYTCTTGCTCTGGGATCTTGCATGAGTTCCTGTTGATCATTGAACARTTCCAGTGATGGAGCATCCACCACTTCTCTGGGCARTGTTTTTCAGTGTCTTGCTRCCCTTAACATGAAAAGTTTCTTCCCGATCCAATCTAAATCTACTCTCTCAGTTTTCATCTGTTGCCCTTTGTTCAGTCACTACAGGCCTTGGTCTCTCTGTCTTTCTTGTAAGCCCCCTTTATACAATGAAAGGCTACAATAATTTCTCTGGAGCATTCTCTTCTCCAGGCTGAACAACCAGAAGTGTCTCAGCCTTTACTGAAAGGTGCTCTGGTCCTCAGATCATTTTTGTGGCTCTTCTCTGGACCYTCTCCAACAAGTCCTTGACTTTGTCCTGAGGATCCCAGAACTGCATGCAGTTCTCCATGTGTGACTTGTGAGAGCAGATTAAAGGAGAGTGATCCTTTCCCTTGACCTGCTGGCCACATCTTGAAAGCTTTTGTGAACATGTGACTACACACCTGTATGAAAACATGCACAAACATGATCTTTTTAAACATTCACAAAGAGAGATCCAGCTTCAAAGCACAGGCTTCATAGTTGTGGTAGCAAATCACTGTATTCAAGCTTACAAACTTWGCTGAGATCAGAGCACAATGGTGCAGTTTTAAAAAACTATTGTGGTTGTCTCCATTCCAATGATTCTTATGTATCTATTTCTCCTTCTGAATTGTACCTTGACAGAATAATTTTTACTTTATCTGTGTGAGTTTTATACATAAAAAGTTATGTATTGTTGTGGTTAAGAGCCAGCTGGCAACTAAGCTTGACATGTGCTCACTCAGTTGATCCATGGGTGGATCTGGGGAGAGTATCAGAACAGTAAAGGTAGAAAAACATCGTGGTTGTGATAAAGACAGTTTCATAGGTATAGAAAGTGCCATGCACACAAAGCAAGGAGTTGTTTCACTGTTTCCCAGATGCTCAGCCMTCCCCTTCATCATGCATAGTGGTGATTTGGGAAGACAAACACTATCACTCCAAATATCCATCTCCTCTTTCTCCTCCCCTTGGCATTATATGTTCAGTATGATACCATATTGTATGGAATACCCCTTTGGTCAGTTKGGATCTTGGGATCATCTGTCACTGCTGTGTCCCTCCCAACTCCTTGTGCACCCTCAGCCCTCACTGGTGGGATGGGTTGAGGAGCAGAAAAGGCCTTGATGCTGTATGTAAGCACTTGTAAGCACTGCTCAGCAGTAACAAAAACATCTCTGTTATCAACACAGCTTCCAGCACAAATCCAAAGCATAGACCATACTAGCTATGGTGAAGTAAATTATGCCAGATGAAACCAACATATGTAACATATTTATCTTGTTCCATTATTTGCACTCTTTAATTAAAAAAGAAAAAAATTTAAAAGGAGAGATAGAAAAAGGTGTAGTGCTGCTATATTGGTACTTTGCGTTCTGGCCTACCTGAATTCCTCCTTCTTAGAAACTGATTTCCAGATCTGTAGTGGTGCCAACAGTGGCAGTGTACTGCAGTTACATTCCCTGCGGGAATACTTTGCCTAATTCCTATGAAAGGGTGTCCTTTTACGCCCTCATAGACTGACAGTTGTAGTCTAATTCTGAACAACAAATTTGCCAGGATCTTCATCCATCCTGTTTCCAGAGAATGGACTTATAAAAGATGGAAGAAGTACATACATATAATGTCCTAAGTACATCAGCTTAGGGTGTGTTTGTACCTCATTTCTTGTGGTCAGTCATTTAGGTCTTCTGGATGTTGTTTCAATCTTCCACTATACAGAAAGTAAATAATTATTTTGTTTCATCTTTTAACCCCACAAACATACACTTCTGAGCTGTGGAGTTCTTTAACCAGGAAATACTATTTCCAAAACTGACCTTTCAGAAATGTCTCTAGAAGATCAGCAAGTTGCTRTTGGTCCCTGTGCCAGTTTCATACTTCTCTTTTTCTTCTCATCATGTTTTCTTTTCTTTTAGCCTAAATTATTACTTTGCATTTTATATTGTATTGGTTGTTTTACTGCAGTCAGGATAAATCAGAGCTATACTGTTTTCTTATCTTGGAAATGCACTTTATTATCAAAAATATAAAACTGGCACAGGTGACTTTTGGGAAACTCATGTTGCATTTAATTGAATTTTCCATTTACTTAAAGGTTGTTCATTATCTTTGCTTGACAATCTATTTTAAGTGTTGTGCAATATTGAAATACAACTAATGGACTTTTCATGAATCAGTTCTAATCTATATCAATTTTTTAAATGCAAGTGTTACCTTTTGTCTACTTCTCAGCRATTCTAGAGAGCAAGTGTTTACAAAGATGGACTAAAAGATGACTTTGGTCGGTTTTTACATCAAACTTGCCTGCTGAAATGCTTTCCTAACTTTTTAGGTTCATGTTACACTTGTGTGAGCCTCTAACTCCACAAAAGGGAATAGGAGTAAGGATTGGTGCTTATGTTGTGGCACAGCATCATTGTCTAAGCAGAACTGGATGGTGTATTCCATTCAGATATGTTAGAGTGAATATGTCTAGCCTGAAAGAAGTATTAATATTCATGTACATTTCCTTTGTCTTTCAGAACAATGGGTCRCTTGCTTGGTGCCAGAATCATAAACAGTGTTCAAAGGTAAGTCCATTTTTTTACCTCTCTCATTTATGTTACCTCATTATGTTTTCAGTCTCTTGTCTGTAGATTAAGTGCTTTTCTTCTTACCCTGTTTTCAAAAGTGTCTGTTTATATTTTATTTGGAAACCTYRAACTGTAATAAAACATCAAAAATTAAAGCCAAAGGATTTACTCTTTCAGGACAAAGGAACCATGTTGGGGGATACATATCAAGTGCACTTCTGTCATTTTAAGAAAGTTTACTCTGGCTAGAAACTGGTGTTGCATTTGTGGTTTTTTTCAGTATTTTTGGTCAGAAGGGAGTAAAACTGTAAATAACTTAAAAATCTTCCTCCAACAGCACCATGGWATTTCAACATTCAACATTTCATTCAGTTCGGGTATTTAATTTTTATCTTGAACCTCAGTTTCTTTGAAAGTATTCTTGACACAAATCCCAGTGGGTCTACTTAGGCCCCTTTCCCATTCTAGCACTTAAAGGGTAGGTGAGCTAATTGTCCACTGATTCTCCCTTGCAAGGGTTTTTCTAGGGTGCCTGGATGAAAGCAGCAATGATTTGGGAGCTTTAGCGGGTCAAATGGAATTGCACATTTGTTGCTGACTGTCCATAAACATTGTGGAAGCTGTTCTTATTGGAAATTTGGCTAAATATCCTAAAAATGCTTTTCTACAATAATTTAGGCCATTTAATTTAAATAATTATTCTTTATTCATGAGGGTTGTACTGAAAATCAAATTAAATCTAATTATTCTGTATTGTTTCAATAATGCAATCAATGTTAAATGCTGATTCTAACACTTGATTTTAACACATGTTGATTTCTTGTATACATTTAAAGAATGAGATTACACATTTGCTGATCTTATTTCAAGCTCCTGTTGACATAAAAGGGATTGGAAATGGGCCAGTATTTTGACTTTTCTTTTGCAGGTAAATAAAACAAAGTTGATTGCTTTTATCAGTATTAAAATCTAGGGTATAACAGTGTCAATGTAAGAAAAGAATGGAACATTTCCTAWTTGCTGTGCCACACTGCTACGAATTTCACTTTTGCAAGGAAAACTTACCATTCTTAAAATTCTTCTTGAAAACCCCAAACAGATGTGCAAAGGATGTCTTTCATGATAACTGAATTGCCTTTAAAGGAAAGCATGAGGGCCTTGTTCCACAGTGATCCTGATACAATATTTTAAAAATTAATTGTGAAGGTGACTGCAGTAAGTAATCTGAAAGGTTTTCAATGGTTTGTGTCTGCCCAACAAAGAAGGAAGAATACAAGAAAAGTAATCCAGGATTTAAAGAAGGGCAGAGGTTATAGGAATATCTCTCTGAATCACTCTCAAGTTTATTGAATCCACATAAGGTGTATATAAGCTGACATGAATTTTATATTAAAATTGTATCATTATCTTGAAACCCTTGTAAGAATGCTACAAATTAATATTACATTGTATTACAAAACAATGATAGTTTAAGTTTTAAATTACTTAACATGTGCTTTGCAGTCATGTTACCCTATGTTTTTCATTCTTTYTTAGGAAGGTAATATATTTTCCTTAAGAAAACAGCTTTGCCATGTTTAGAAAATAAATAAATATAAACTTGGCCGAATTGTTAGCAGAGCGGATCTTAAGCATAATGTTGTCTTTTCAGGATGGCTTTGATTTTGTGTTTTGCAATGCAAAGTTAAACAATTGCTTTCACTAACTGAAATTTTCAAAGTRGTTCAGGGAATTCAGTTAACCTTTTAAAAATTCAAATTCCTTTCAGTGCTTCTCAGCACCCCAGTGGAGGAGGTTTATAGGAGAGTGACGTGTAGTGGAGGATTTCACAAGGAATGATGTGCTGTTCAACYTTACTMCARCTAACATGGAAGGCYTTGTTGRAGATAYAAAGGTKGGGGSCAGCCTTGGCTGCCTTGACCATGAGATTGTGGAATTCAGKATTGGGTAAGAAGGAGACAGGGCAGCAAGTAAGGCAGTAAGCATGGACTTGAGGAGAGCAAGCTTTAGTCTCTTCAGGGATTTTGTTGGAAGAATCCCATGGGAACAGATCCTGTGGGGAAGAGGAGTCCAGGAGATCTAGCTGACCTTAAGGATCACTTCTGCAAGGCTCAAGAATGATGCATCCTGGTGAGCAAGAAATTGGGGCAAAGTGGGCACCTGTATGGATGAAAAAAGATCTCATGTCATTTCTCCAGTGTAAGTAGGAAATGCACAGGAGAGGGAAGCAGGGTCAGGCCACTTGGAATGAATATAGAGTGGTTGTCAGAGTGAATAGAAATGAGGCAAGGATGGCCAAGACATATCTGGAATTAATGGAATGGGGACTGTGGTAACAGAGGAAAAGGAGAAGGCAGAGTTGCTGAATGCCTTCCTTGCATCAATCTTCACTGACAAGACCAGCCTTCAGGAATCTCTTACACAGGAGACCTGAGTAAAGGGCTGTTGTAAGGAAGACTTTCCCTTGGTC